>OY998240.1:14619960-15095249 GCA_963922005.1 Cornus suecica | reverse complement strand
AACAGGCACTATAACATGAACCGTATCAGGCTCGTGTGGTCAAGCATGGCATGTACTCGTGCTGAGTTTTTTGTGACAATTGGCTGTTCTGAAAACCTTTCAATTGCAATTTTCGCAATGGATTCTTTGCGCCAATTGTCAATGAAATTCTTAGAGAGGGAAGAATTGGCTAATTATAATTTCCAGAATGAGTTTATGAAGCCTTTCGTCATTGTTATGCGTAAAAGTAATGCTGTTGAGATCAGGGAACTAATTATAAGATGCGTCTCTCAAATGGTCTTATCTCGTGTTAATAATGTCAAGTCAGGGTGGAAGAGCATGTTCATGGTACTAAAATCTGTCTGGTTTTGTTCTTCTTACTTAATTATTTGCTTTTGTCGGTATGATGGTTGATACCATGTTCATGGTTTTAGTCTTTCATATCAATTACCAATTATATTTTAATTATCTTAATGTTAAGCTCATTGTTCATGTTTTTGTCTGTAAACATTTTCCAGGTCTTCACAACTGCAGCTTATGATGACCACAAGAACATTGTACTCTTGGCGTTTGAAATAATGGAGAAGATTGTTCGAGATTATTTCCCATATATTACAGAGACTGAAACCACCACCTTTACTGATTGTGTGAATTGTCTGATTGCATTCACTAATACTAGATTCAACAAAGACACTAGTCTCAAGGCAATTGCTTTCCTTCGATTCTGTGCTGCGAAGCTTGCTGAAGGTGATTTAGGTTCCTCATCAAGGAATAAGGACAAGGAAGCTTCTGGAAAGTTCTTGTCTGCACCTCAAGAAGCAATAGATAAAAAGCAAGACAACCTGGAGTTGGCAGAGAAGGAAAATCAACTCTATTTTTGGTTTCCATTGTTGGCTGGTAAGAAAAATATTTGTTGGGGTGTATTTCGGGGTAAAATGCCTCTTAGGTTCATCAAGTATTCAAGCTTGTTTATATTTCTGAGATGTTCTGTATGGTTTGTCTTTTAAACACCGAAAAACTTGCTATCTTGTTTTAAGATGTCTTGCCTTTCCCTTGTCCAGGACTCTCTGAACTTAGCTTTGACCCAAGGCCTGAAATCAGAAAGAGTGCCCTGCAAGTGCTCTTCGATACTTTACGCAACCATGGTCATCGTTTTTCTCTACCTTTGTGGGAGAGAGTCTTTGAATCGGTCCTCTTCCCGTTATTTGACTATGTGCGGCATGCTATTGATCCTTCGGGGGGAGAGTCACCTGGGCAGGGGACTGCTAGTGATATGGGCGAACTTGATCAGGACTCATGGCTCTACGAAACATGTACATTAGCCCTCCAACTAGTTGTAGATATTTTTGTTAAATTTTACAGTACTGTCAATCCTCTATTGGGGAAAGTGCTGATGCTATTGGTAAGTTTTATCAAGCGTCCTCATCAAAGCCTTGCTGGTATTGGTATTGCTGCATTTGTCCGATTGATGAGCAATGCTGGAGAGTTTTTTTCTGATAGTAAGTGGCTGGAAGTAGTTATATCCCTCAAAGAAGCAGCTGACACAACGCTTCCTGATTTCTCCTATATCTTAAGCATAGACAATATGGTCAGAAGCCATGAAGAGACTTTAACTAGCGAGAACAATGGAGAGGTTTCTGCATCCGGTAATATGGATGATGGTGATTCACCAAGTCTGAGGGAACACAGCCTCTATGCTGCTATTTCTGATGCTAAGTGCCGAGCTGCTGTTCAACTTCTATTGATTCAGGTAGACGCTTTTATTTTAGTAGTTTCAGATATTCTGAAATGTTCATGATATACAACCCTATATAGAAAATTGTTCAATTATAACGTAGACTTGGTTTCTATGGGCATTATTTATTATACCTGTCACATGGCAAACACCGGGAACCAAGAAGGCAATCCAGAACCACAATAGAAAAAGTAATCACGCCACACACACAAATTTACGTGGTTCAGGAAAGCCAACATCTGAAGATCCCCTAAAAGATTCTCTCTTAACCCCCCTCCCCCCTCTCTCGTTTTGAGTGCTCTCTTGTTACACACCCCAAGTTTTAAACACCCTCACATACTTGGCTACAGGAGATTTTTAAATTTTGGTTCGCGATCCACAAGAGAAACTGGATAAAAAAAAATTGACGATCGCACGGGCTGAAAGCCTGAAATAATATTCCAGCCCCAAGATCACAATATCATTTTGGGGTTCCACTCACCAAGTCACTATGCTTGTGTAATAAATCCATTTATAAGGTAGTAAGCCTATTGTGTCCAGTTCAGAAAATGAGCTCTTATCTTTATCTTCTTATTTTTTCCGATAAGTAAGGAATCTATAAGAAAAAACCAAGGCACTTAAAACGTCCCATATACAAAAGAGAAGAGAAAGCCCTGTGTCAGTAGGGAGCCCAAAAAAATCAGATTTCCTTTATGGATGTACAAAATTTACCCATCGCCCAATAAAATAAATGGATAATTTCAGTTTTACTCCCTCGAGATATGCTAAATTACACCCGCACCCCCTCTCCTTTGGATATCAAAAGGATCTGTAAATGCCTCAGATGTTGTACGAAGAATCCTGTGAAGGTATTTTTTTTTCTCTCTGAGGTTTTAACAGATCCCTAACCAGTCCAAGCTCCTCCCAGTGATTGCCAGCGTAATGCCATCTCTGTCCACTCGATTGCTTCTCGTGAACTGCTTCTTCTTCATCAGTGGCTAGCCAATCACTCTAAAGCTCGTGTCGAGCTCTCTTTCCGTAGTGTGATGATTGGGGTTTACTTGAATTTTGAAAACAATGAACATCTGCATATTGAACCAGGATACGACTCAAACGACCAGAAAGGGATGCCTGTTTGTTCAGTTTATCTAAGAACAGTTTGAAGAACTTCGTAAATAGAAAAAGTTGTTGGAGAAGCTTTGTCTGAAAATATGCCTTTTCTTTCCTTTCCCTTTATATTTATTTTTAACCTAGCTTTCAGAAAAAAAGATTAATATTTGCTGTAAAATAATGCAACATTGCTCATAAAAAATGGCTCCAGTATGTAAATGCAGGCGCATTATTGTCCAAATAACTTGTTAACAGAGAGTGGGAAGCAGGTTTAATTCTCAAACATTAATCATCTTGCTGAAACATATTGGTTTTTTTCTTTACCTCTATTGTGTACATGTGGAGCTAAACAAAGAACCCCCAAGAACGAAAAAAAAAGGATAAAGTAGAAGTTACTACAAACACACATCTTGTCAATAGATTAGAGAAAAAAATACTAATGCATTCTGCGGTGATTTATGCTGCTACTAAGGTAATTCAAAATGTTGGAAATGAGCTTTTTCTTATTAAATTGGCAGGCGGTGATGGAGATCTACATAATGTACAGAGCTCAACTTTCAGTGAAAAACACCTTAGTCCTCTTTGATGCTGTTCATGTTGTGGCATCTCATGCTCACAAGATAAATAGCGATGCTACTCTTCGGTTAAAGCTACAAGAGCTTGGCAACATGACTCAAATGCAAGACCCTCCATTGTTACGCCTTGAGAACGAGTCTTATCAAATTTGCATCACTTTTTTACAAAATCTCATACTGGATAGGCCACCAAGTGATGAAGAGGCCAAAGTGGAGTCTTACCTTATTGACCTTTGTCAGGAGGTGCTGCAGATTTATATTGAAATTTCATGCTCTGGACAGACTTCCAAGTCATCTCTCAGTGGGCAGGCCCATTGGATGATTCCTTTAGGTTCTGGGAAACGAGCAGAGTTGGCTTTACGTGCTCCTGTTATTGTGGCAGCTCTTGAGGCTTTATGTGGTTTAGAAGGTTTATCACGTGAGAGAAACTTGGCTCGCTTCTTTCCTTTGCTTACAAGCTTGGTATGCTGTGAGCACGGGTCAAGTGAGGTTCAGGTGGCACTCAGTGAGATGCTCAGCTCATATGTTGGTCCCATTTTGCTTCGATCGTGTTGATCTTCGTGATTGATGACATGTGCTGACATCACATGTATGATAAGTTTATCCAGGTCCTGCATTTTCCATGTTCTTGATTCATATAGAATAATTGTTGTGGGAAATATAGTCTGATAATGTATAACAGTTAGCATTTTTCTCTTATCTTTTTTATTCTCAGTTTTGGCTCCTTCATTTAGAAATATCCGTAGATTTTAGTAGGAATTTTGATGTTGTATGTCAATTTGGTGTTCTTTACTTGAACAATAACGTTATGTACAGAGGATCATATAGAGTCAGTTTTTTACAAAAGCAGATTTTTTATTTTCCCTTTTTTGTTCTTCCTTTGAACTCTGGTTGTGCCTTAGACTTTTGCAGGTGTATGAATTATCATAACATGTCAAAATTCTGTTTATTTCACCTATGTATTGTGTTCTTTCAAATCTGGATTTTTATTTTTTATTTTATTGTCATTTAAACAGGTAATTAGTGTAGATATATAGCCTGGTGGTTCAATGATTGACGCCATGATAAGCAGATGTTCGATGTTACATTTATTATCTCCAAAATGTTTAGAAGTCATTTCTGCTTGGAAGTTGATCATCACATGTATAAACTTCATTCATCATGCATGTCAGGCTGAAATGATTTTGACCCATTTCATTCTTCTCTTTTATTTTCAATAAAACCTGTTTTATTATTCACATTTTGTGGTCCATTTGTTTTGATGTAAAATAAATAAATCATTATACCATTACTTATACTAACCAATATATATGTATATACACACACATAAATTCATGTTGATTGTTCCGGAAACGATTTTACTTGACCATAAATACTCCTCCCACATCTTGTACATCAAAATTATCTGTCTTAAATGGGATAAAGCTCCCATCATTGCACATGAATAGCCTTGTTGTTTGACGTTTCTTATTCATGTTTATCTATTGTTGGAAGAAAACAAGTGAAAGATCATCAAAGAGGATAAGAAGATTTCTATATATATATATATATAATATTTATAGAAAAGTAGCTGCTATAGTGGGGAAGCCGTCCGCATGTCCACAAAATCCAACGCAATGATTCCCATTATAGGAACCCAGTCAAACAATGGCTCCTTCACTTGCGGATTCCACAACATGAATATGTAATTATATATATAAATTTATTTATCTATAAAGAAAAGAAATGCCGGCACTTTTACAATTTCCAGCAACGACCAAACAAGACTTGATTATTACCCCCTTAGATGACTGTCTAAACTGAGTACCTCTTCCTCTCTCTCTCTCTCTCTCTCTCTCTCTCTCTATATATATATATATATATATATATATATATATATATACATGTATATTATGTAATGAAGTAATATGAAGAATTCTGGAGTTTTTAGGCATGAAAGACTCCAAAAGAGGGCTTAGTCTGTGTGTAGGCCCTTATAACCGTGGAATTATTAAAAGATGACAAAGTCTGTTTCAAATCAAAGCACTTGTAATCACATTCACATCAAAAACAAAGACTTTCATTTTCATTTGATGAAGAACCTAACCAAATCGTTTGTTTTCCCTTCTTCTTCTCTTTGTCAACAATAATTTAATCACTTCATATATCTCTCATAATTATCATCTCCACCACCACTTTTTCCTACTCTCTCTCTCTCTCTCTCTCATCAAAATATGCTTGATTCTTGTAAAATTTGCTTTAGGTCAATGCATAAGTTCACTCGAAAGTTTCTCCAACAACAATTCAATGTCTTGAACAAAGAGAAGAAGAGATTGAAGAAAAGAAAACCCAAGAGTTTGTTTTCTGATTTGAGTTGGTTATCATCATCATTCGAAGCCATGGAGGTGTCTAACCAGTTGAAACAAGTGTTCAAATTTATCGACTCAAATGGGGACGGAAAGATATCTCCGTTAGAGCTCAGTGAAGTGCTCTTGAGCCTCGGCCATGAGAGGTCCACAGCCGCCAAGGAAGCTGAAGGAATGGTGAGAGAGATGGATTCGAACGGAGATGGGCTCGTTGACATCGATGAATTCATGGACGTTGTCATGAACACTGGTAGCAAAGAAGGGACTGGACAGGGTGGTGAATCTGGTGATCATCATCTCATGGATGCTTTTCGCATTTTTGATTTGGACAAGAATGGGCTTATATCAGCTGAAGAGTTGCAGCAAGTTCTGATTAGCCTCGGATGCGATAAGTGTGACCTTGGGGAGTGTCGCAAGATGATCAGTGGAGTCGACAAAAATGGCGATGGGTTCGTGGATTTTGAAGAATTTAGATCCATGATGACATGTTTAGTGAGTTGAAGCTCTGGGGTAAATTAAATCTAGCTATATTTGGTGAGTATTGTTTAATGTATCTCTGGTTTGTATAAATCACCATTAGTTTCCCACTACTTTGTTTCACTCATTCCTTTCTGTCCAATTATCATACGTGTATCATGACAATCGTTATGAACCCTTTTGAAATGTGTCAATATTGTTATGAAATGTGTCAATATTGTTACCCAACAGCGATACTAAGTCGACCCACACTTTTAAACGTAACAACAATACTAGTTCAATACACATTTTTACCATCGATATTGTCCAAATCCGTTACACCATTACTATGTCCGATAGGAACCATATAGGATGGCGAACCATGACATGCATCTCTCTCTCCCAAAACGTGCAACACGAGTAAAGGGCATGGGCCCTCCATCTCTTGTCCAAAGTATTGGTACTAGGGTTGGAAACCAAAACAAGCAAAACAAAAGTTGTGAGGGTCCTAAAACTCTTGGACGTAGACATGGTACCAAGGAAAAATGTACATACAAACAAATATGGCTTCATCAATTTCACACGTCACTTTGTTTTCATGCTTAATAAGTTCAGCTGTCAACTGAAGGTCACTTCAACTATCAATTTAAATCAAGCTCACTGACAGCTAAATTGAAAGACTGTCAGTTAATTTTAATTATAATTTTGATATTCGAATTTTTCCCAAATCAATCTCAATTCATCCCTAAGAAAAACAGCTCGAAACTAGTGCATGTTTCGATGAGCAACCATACTTCATGAATTCCATAGATTCAATGTAAATAATATCCCGGATACATATGACCTCTTCAATTTATACAATTCAAATATATTATATATAAAGGTTCTTTAAATTGAATCATACTAAGTTTATTCCACAAAAGTGGAATATGACCATTTCATTCACTGAACAAATCAATATATACAACTGTTATACTGTAGCAGCTCTACTGGGATGGGTTGCCGTTATAATAAAAAAATTAGGGGATGACTGATACTCAGCTACAAAAACGAGGATAAATACCAAGCCCCATCTTTTAAATTTAAACTGTTACCTGATGTCCTTTTTTCCAGTACTCTTTAACATATATATATATGTATGTATATATTAAAGAACTGAGCTTGTTCACCTGATGTAGAGTACTCTCATTGCCTTGGCCTACAGGCACCCGTCCCATTGCAATGGTAGTTATAGGTCTATTCTTAACCGCCGCATTTCTGCTTGGAAGGTTGGACTTGAAGTAAGAGTACGTTGTGCGAGAGTCCTTATGTCGTCTCGGGAACAGTCCCGTGAGATACGAACCAGTTCCCATAGGGCTCCTCCGCTAATCATGTCTTTTGCATTGACTTCTGAAAATCAGAAAATTAAAGGGAAAAAAAATTATAAAAGAATCTACGAGAGAGAAAGAAAAACACACAAGATTTTCAAAAGCTAATGAGTTTGGAGAATTTGGCTTCTTAATATAAAAACTAAGCCTACGCCTACTAACCATGTTGTGCCAAGTGGCAGAGTGCTAGCTCAATGTGGCGCCGAATTAGTGATGCTTCATTGTTAGCATTTTGTACAATCCAAGGAAGTGCACCATCTTCAATCAATAGAGATCTTCCTGTTTTGTTCACTGAATCAGGCAAGTGTTACTACGATGTGCATAGAAAATTTTTGCTTAATGGTACTGACTGTGCTATATCACAAGTAACCGAGTGTTCTCCCCTTAATTTGAAATGAAAAGAAAAAGCAAATTTTTGGATCTTCCCAAACTAAGGAGTGCCATAGAAAATGACAAGTACCACTACCACCGGTACTTTTCTATCTAAAACAAATCCAGCAAAGTCATCCTCTGAGTAACTGACTAAATTGAGAGATGCATTCTTTGGATACCATAATCTAAAATCGACAGTGCCTAATAGACAACTTTCTTTTGGCGACTTTTCAACAATTAATAACTGCATAATCCGTTATTCCAGATAAGATGATGTGTTAAGACATATAATAGATATTTGTGGTTTCAAGAGTAGATCGATACTTATCTTCAAGCCTCTATCTAAAGGCACTTACCTTGTGAAGCTGATCGGGACTCGCATTTTGCAAAATTTGCAATTCCTCGTGCAACTTGTGAAAGAACGTCTGGATGCCTACATCTTACCATTCCTAGCAATGCCTTAATGCCACCTTCAGACCTCAACCTCATCTGCAACTTATCTGTATATAATACAAATATGAGAATTAAGCAGGATTTAGATTAGAAAACTTCAAATTGAAGGCCATAAATAGAAACACTCAATTTGGCTCAAGTCATGATGATTGATGACTGTAACTTTTTGGTGTTCCACCAAAGCCAGATAAACTGGGCCAACAAAATCTAAAGGATGTACATCAGTTTAAACAAGTCTATCTCGCCACATATGGAAAATATAGATAGACATAAATCTCAAACTGTACCCAGATTATGTTAGAAGTAACCAAATGAGCAATTTCTTATCCGCAAAAAGATTATTAATTGAAAACTTGTTTTAAAGGTGTTCAGTTATCAATTTTCCCCGAGGGAATGTTCTTATAAGCTAATACACACACCTGTGTGCACACAACGAAGAAGAACAAAATATATATAGAGTAACACACAAAGAGATAAAATAGAAGCACTATACCATTGCCACAAAGGTTAGCAATTGCTCCAGCAACCATCCGTAAAGTCTGAGGATCATCAGCATCGGCTGCTGTCACTGACAACAGACCTATTCCACCTTCAACCATTATAAGTTCCTGATTCGCTTCTGCATGGACCCAAAAAAGCAATTATAATGCAAAAAATTATATAGGAAGCACGATCTGCATATAAGTCTGTACTGTAAGGCTTAGAGAAAAAAAAAAAAAGTAAGAACACTAACCATTCATTGCAAGATTGGCTATTGCACCAGCTGCAACTCTGCGAATGGTTTCATCCTCAAAGCTTCTAAGAAGCATCAGCAAGGAAGTGAGACCCCCAGCTTCAACAATCCTCTCCTGATTTGCTTCTGCACAGTACATGTTAAATGCACATCACTTCTCGCAAAATATAAGAATTATGATAGAAGTAATTCATATTTAAAAACACTTCTGATGCAATTTTCATTAACGTTGGGATCGTTGTTTGCGAACAAAATCAATGTTGTAATGCAATATTGAATACTAAACAATAATCACATCTTCTTTTGCAGCCTTGGAAACCACGTGCCTCAGGAATCATACTTGACCTTAACCCAATCTTTATATAGGTTAACTATTCGTTCAAATTACTCAAAAAATTCCTTGATCGATATTTATTTTCAGACTTGATTATTAAGCTTTGGAACTTGAAGCTAGAATTCATGTCGAAAGCAGAAGTGTGTGAGAAGGAAATTTTATATTTCAAGGATATATTGATTCTGACAATATTCAATTGATCCGCCCCACATGGTTCTCTAATGCTGTCAATAAAATGGATCAACCATATGTAGTATGTCACAAAATGTCAAATTAATGGAGGTAAAATTGGACAATTGAAGTGCAATAGAAGATAATGAACAATTAACTGTTACTAGATTAGTAAATTAATCACGATTAATTAAAATCAGTCAGATACTGAATTTGGACAAAATCGGTTAACAAAAGGTAAGCATTAAACTGGGCCAAGTCACCCTCTTTCCGAGTCCTATGTAAATATAAAAATATAATTATCAACTGGACTTATTTTTCCATTTATCATCACTTTAAAGTTAGACAAACATTACAATTAATGTAACATGTAATTTGTGTCAATCCTATTCCAGTAAATGGGCTTAGTTTAACTTATACAAAGGTCGGTTAACATAAAATCTTCATGTAAACATCCAAACCAGAAAAGGAGTAGCGTCTTTGATGCATAAACAAATTACATATTAGATCTAACAAAACATTTAAATCTTTTTGGGGACATGGTTATATACCCTTCTCATATGTAAAATATTAGCAGAGTCATTACTACAGATTATGTCGGCAGGTTCATTAAAGACATTCTGTAGGGTCACAGTAATGTTCATTCAAATATTATCCTATACCAACTTTTGACAGCTTATCCACTTTCTTTCCTTAAAGCCTCGAAAGTCACAATAATTATTATATGACTGCATATGCGCCAACATTTCCGTTCATAGAAGTGCTTTCATCTAAATGCTACTCAGGGACTGTTATAGCAAATGCACCAAATCTATACACAAAAATAAGCACGCCACACAAAGAACACAAAAATTTACTTAGTTCTCATGTCTACATCCTCGGTGGAGATCCGGCGAAAGTTTTCACTATGCAAAAGCAGGATATTACACTTTACACCCCACAAACCCTAGTTCTCTCTATCTGCGAATTTCAGGGTTTCAATCTCTTGACCACTCTAAACCCTACATGCCCTTATATTTACTGGACTACAAGAGAGTACTAAACAGGCCCAAGGCCCATAAGAGAAAACGGGTCAAAAAATTTCCTCGGTCTCAGGTCAACCGCATCTCCAAATTCGGGCCACAACATCACATGGACAAATTGCATGTCCTACGGGCACCAGCAGAAACATCCAATCAACTTTAAGTATTTAAAGGCAACCAGCAAGGATGAAGACAGGAGCTCATAACAGCATATATAAAGGCAGTCAAACTGAATAAATTGCCTCATTATTTCCACTGGAAACTAAGAAAGGGAAAAAAATCCCTATACTAACTTCAGGACAGACAGTATCACGACAACAATGTACCATGGGTCCCTCCCTCCTTGCGCCGAAGTGCATGTCCTATTTTACTTTTATTTTGGGTTCTCCTAGGGTGAGAGTTGACAAATGCTCACTGGATTTTCATTAAAATCATAACTAACAATATGGAATAATGAGAACTACTTAGATAAATTATAAATGCCCAAAAGTAAGCACAACTCTGGTTTTGACAAAAGATGAACATTATTGTTTTGACCGCTGCATTAAAAAATGGAGGTTTTGTTTGATAAAGTAAATGACACCTTATACTATCCGGAGAAACCTTTAGAAAAAGGAAATAACAAAATAAATAAAGAGTGACTATCCTAAGCAGAGTATTTCGCAACAGAAATGATAATTTGTTGAAAATTAAGTGATTCTCTCAAAATTGATTCCTAAAATAAATTACCGAAAGTGTATCAACATGATCTGCAGTTTGTTTTTCCATACACCATGAAGCAGACAGAGCAGCATAGCAGATATCTAATAATCAGAAAAGAAAATTAAGCACCTTCTGCTGCGAGGTTGGCCACCACTTTAACAGCATGAATCCTTACATTAGCATCTTCTGACTCCAATAATGACAATATTTTTTGCAATCCAACTGTCAATATAATAGATGCAAAAAATGATATAAGAACATCCAGTTCAAGGGGATTCAAATGAACAAGTGCATACAAGCTTCAATGATACCTTGTTCATGGAGATTGGCAATCGATGTTCTCTGTCCATTACCGACATCTTTGAGTTGTAAATGCCTAACTTGAGAAAGGGAATCTAACGCAGTAGAGACGTCCCCAGATCCTCCTCTGTCAAGATACCTTCTAGCCTATGAACATAAAACAGAATTCTACAGTGAGTTCATATATTTTGTAAAATAAATACATAATTTTGAAAATTTTCTCAATTTAGTACCAAGGATCGAATACTACGGAATATGAAACTTGCCAATTATGTTAAATAAACTAAAATGTGTGTTTGTCCTGTTTCAAGAGTGTCAAACATTTATTAATATGTTTTTGCTGTGTAAGTCGTGTGCCGGGCAGAAACTTGAAATGTGTTGCTAATAGCGAAACATACTTCTAACGTATGGACACATCAATGTGAAGAGAATTAAGGGTATAAGGAAGTGCCAGTCCATCATGTATTCATATATGGCACGGTTGTGGAAGCCCATGCTTTTTAGGTAGACTTTATAATTAAAGAAATGAAATATGGGAAGTCATTAGGAGGTTCTTCCTTTGCTTTCCCACAATTTCTGCCCAGTTACAATATAACTTAGTCAACCCAAACGACTTATGGGTAATCATCATGTGATACATTTATTTTCCCATGGGCAAGACATTTGTGGAAGTCTGCCTGCTATAATATACCGACTACTACTACGATTTTGCCAACAATTAGGAAATGCAGACAACTACAACTGACACACCCAAGACCATGCAATGGCAGGAGCATCGTGCACTGAGCTAGCCCTTTTAGACAATTTTTAACTTAGAAATGAGAAAGTTTTGCTTCTAGAAAAGACTTACTTGATCAGCTTCAGAAGTCGATTGTGATAGCTGATTTCGTAATACCAATATTTCCTGTTCAAGTTTCCTTTTCTGATGAATCTCGTCTTCGAGCATTCTACCAAGCTTTGACATATCTCCATGTCCACCTGCCTACGTATCATGATAATCCGTTATGTATCACTAATCATTTACTTAAAAACAAAATAATAAGAAAACCTCATAATACTGATCCATATTTAGTACCTCAAATGAAACCATACCTCTGACATTGTAAATTGAACTAATTGATTCTTAAGACTGTTCATCTCCTCTTCAACCGCCTTTCTCAAATTAGTTTCATTCTGAAGCAACCTTTTTATCTCAGAAACTTCCTCACTAGCAGAGTCCACAAGCCCCTGCATTAAAAGAAAATGCTATGTGATTATATTAAATGTAACTAGTTTTGGGGGATTTTAATGTTCCCGTAACTCTAGATATCAAATTTATTAAAACAGCCCATAAGTACAGCAACTACAAGAATTATTCATGCCAAAACATCCATCATAACCATCAAGCCATCATAAATTCATAATATTACATAAAAAGGTCGACTAGGATGCCTCCTGTCAGAACTTCCAATCAATTCTATGACAAAAATGAAGAATGGATTTCCTATAAAACCTGCAGAATTTGCACATCTCATATGTCACAAGTTTAAAACCAGCAGACCAACTCCATAAAAATCTAGAAAGAAGAAGATGCTTTAAAATTCTTATGTACATACATTTCATGCGTGTATTTGTGTTTCTCTGAATAGATGTATAGATGTAGCATTGTTATCAGTACTCTAGTAACATAGAAATACGTTACAGACAGTATAATGCCTATCCTGATGCATAACAAACCATATGACATAAAATTTGTGGTGTGGGTGCAAAATAGGACTACAGCATATACAGATTCCATTGCTCACTGTTTAATTTAGCACAAGTTATTCCTTTGATCAAATAGAAGCTATATGAATATGGAAATAATTTCCACAACAGAGGCTGAGACATGTCAACATAGTTTTGTCAATTCACAATATGCTGATCATTTAGACACTTGGTACACAAGACAAGAAAGACTTCCACAAGCTGGTACCTCTCTGCTACATTTTCCATCAATGAAGCCATTATTTCCATGCTTCTGTTGATTGCTGCCTACCCACTTTTCCTCAAGCTTCTTAATTGATTCCATGTAGTTCATCTGACATTGCATTCTTTCCCTCTACAAAGAAAACAATTTTAGAAGTGAAATTAGCAAAAGAACTTAACAGGGAAAACTAAACCAAGCATGATAATCCTTGGATAATATATAATAGAACATTCGAAACTATAGAAGAGTTTGATCACCACAAGAACATCCTCAGGTACAACCATGTAGGAAGATCAAGTACTGTAACGACTTGGTAATGAAAAATCATAGCAAGGAAAATTAATGTGGAAAATTTGTTTTTGTTTATTGCCTTAAACGCGATAAATAACAACTTGAACTGACCTCCAATGCATCTGCATAGTTTCTTTCAGCCTCAAAGATACGATTCTGTGCTTCTAAAGTTATTCTTTCAACTTCATCCTCAAAAGCTTTCTGCTGCCTTTCATTTTCCGCAATGAGTTTGTCAACTTGTATCTCAAGCCTTCTAGACAAACCTTTGTAATCAAATTCCTCCTTAATTTTTAACATATTCTCCACCTTCATTGCCTGTGAGATATGGGAGATGATAATCAGTAGAGATTCCTTAACAATTGGAAAGATGTAATAACAATAGAGACTGCATAAAATAGCGTAAAATATGGGGGATATATATATATATATATATGAAAGTCAATATGGAATTACATAGACTACTGTGTCATATAAAGAATAGAGACTTATAACAAGAAATGTATTTGTTGAAGAATATTATTGAGGAGCGATTGAAGCCTTGACTTGATTGATTTGATAGCATAATTAGTGGGATATGATTTCTAATTCCTTACTTGAAATTGCCTATTTTATTATGACTTGTTTATCACACATTCTCTCCTACATATATAGGTGGTAGTTCTATTGTAAAAAAAGACTGAGCAATACAAAATTCTTATTTCCTCTCCATTTTTACTCTCATATATTTTGACATGGTATCAGAGCCTACCGATTCTTGGTAGTTTTTTCCACTTATTATCGTCTCTGCTAGGGATGATACTCCATCTCCCATCCCCGGCGGCAATCTTTAATTAAAATATTTATATACATATAGAATATATATTATATTCTCGGTGGAATTTATCTTTCACCCCCCACCAGAATTCATTTGGATCTTCAGATCAAACTTGTTTTGGATCTTAGGATCAACTTCTCTTGGATCTTCGGATCAACTTATATTGGATCTTCGGATCATCTTGTTTTGGATCTTCTGATCAACTCGTTTCGGATCTTCGACCAACTTGTCTTGGATCTTCGGATCATCTTGTTTTGGATCTTCGGATCAACTCGTTTTAGATCTTCGGATCAACTTGTCTTGGATCTTCGGGTCAACTCGTTTCGATTTTTTGGATCAACTTCTATTAGATCTTTGGATCAACTTGTCTTGAATCTTCAGATTTACACGTCTCGTACTCCAGACAACTTCATTTTCAGTTTCAAGTTGGACATGCTAAGATCTCCGTGTCCAACTTGAGGGGGAGAGAGTTGTTGAAGAATATTATTGAGGAGCGATTAAAGCCTTAACTTGATTGATTTGATAGCATAATTAATGGGATATGATTTTTAATTCTTTACTTGTAATTGTCTATTTTATTATGACTTGTTTACCACTCATTCTCTCCTATATATATATATATATATATGGTGGTTCTATTGTAAAAAAAAAGATTGAACAATACAAAATTCTTATTTCCTCTCTACTTTTACTCTCTCATATATTTTGACAGTATTGGATACATGTGTCGTAGACATTGGAAACATCAAATAGAGTCCTTCCTTTGTGCTTAGAATCTAAGATGTACAAAATCTGATAACTCACCCGTTGACCAAACAATATGGTACTTGCAGTCTCTGCTCGATGTCGTGGAGATGGGCCAATAGTCACAATTAATGAAGTTCTTGCTGTGCCTGCAGTAACAAGTTGGGCAAGGATATATAAAATTCAAAATAATGTCACTATCCATCTCCGGTTTCAATAATTTGTGGAAGAAAATTTATTTGGAAAAAGAAGAATATAGGGATTGGCTTCCATGTATGAGAACGATGAGTAATGTTTAAACCGTTGACAGAAAATGTAAGCTAATTTATCAGTTGATTATATTGAGTATATATATTGCTATCTCATTAACTGTTTTGTTAACTACCCAACTGCTCTAAAAACTTAAGCTATAGAAAGAGTATAACTTAAATACTATATCCTTCAACACGCCCCCTCACGTGTGACCTTCTTTTTGGTCCAACACATGAAACAACAATTTTTCAAATATGGGTGACGGTGAGATTTGAACACGAGACATTTAGCTCTGATACCATGTTAACTACCCAATTGTTTTAAAAGCTTAAGCTATTAGAGATGGTGTAACTTAAATATTATATCCTTCAACATATTTGAATCAAGTAAAAGGCTAAGCAAAAGTGACCTATAAATCCATCCAAAGGATGTAACTTCCCCTGAAAAAGCTCAAATTTTAAGAGAAGACAACTAAAGCATTCACATATCACTTTTATCATTCCCTTTCATAAGTCCCCCTTCCTTAAGTGCAAAGCGGAAAATTTTCTTTACAAGGAATTTATTTTGCAATAAGGGACAAGTGTTTTAGGAAAAACAAAAATAAAAAACTAGACACTCATATTGGGCAGGACGTACAAGTACTCACCTCCAAATGAATCCTTAAGCAACCTCGTGAGCTTGGAATCTCGAACAGGCACATGAGCACTATTTTCTGCCAGAGCATTTATGCACTTCCCTAATGCACTTAGTGAGAGATTTATAGACTTCGCTTCCTCTAACATATGACCCTCGCTTCCTGCAGACAAGGAAGACAGAGAGTTTTCGTATTGCAGATGGATCCAAATTATAAAACACAAGGAGTAGAACAATGAATACATAGTAAACAAAAGTCACTTCGCACATTTTGCACAACTAACTGAAAACTAAGATTATTGGAAATTTTAGCTGAAAAGTGTTTAGTATTCACGATCACAGAGAATTTCCTCTAGGTTGTAAAGTAAAGAAAACATATTTTGGGTTCATCAAATGACGGACCCCTGGTATAATTACTACCACAAAAAAAAAACACACACACACACACACACAACAACAACAGCAACGGGAGTCACAAATTACATAGACTTACTGCTCATGTCTTCTCGGATTCGAAATCATGATCTTGTTCCCTTGTCCTATAATTACTACCTCTGGGTGAATGTCTAACAAAAATTTTAATATTAAGCAAGTAAATCACTATCTAGCAGAGACACTTTTCTCAGGTTCCAACACCCAATTGTTTGTCACCGTAAGTTGAAAACAACTATTTTACTAGGGAAATACTTGCAAAATTCTAGACACGACAAAACAATAACCTTCAGAAAAAAAACAAGAAAAAATAAAAAATCACAAAGATGAGTTTTTCTGTTTAAACATAAGCATTTATGTGGAATAATTGTAATGCAAGTTTCTCAAACAAGTGCACTTATACATCCAAGAGCGAATAAAGTGGAAGTCTTTAAGAAGTGTCTAAACATTTTCAGATATGGATTGATGAAGGTTCAGGAGGACAAGTGCTGTATGATCCACTCGTTAAGAGCAAGAGATGACATATATTATAGCTTTCCAGTTGGCACATTCAACCAAAACGGGATCTACAGCTGACGAAACACAATGACTCCCACAATGAGATAATCCAACATAATAAAAACCATACAGGAAAGGTTACAAGAAATTTCTGCACTAGAGTGGTTACAAGTCATAGGTTGGTCTTTATTGGAGGGGAGAAAGAGAATCCTCTATAACACTTGGTAATAAAACACAGATTCTCACTTATGTTTAATGGACTCAAATACAGCCTAGGTGTCGGACCTCTCTTAACCTCAAATCCTAGGGTACATGGACAGTATTTTAGGCTACATGGACATCGCTTATATTTTGTCCAAAAATTATTAAAGTTACATCAATATGTCCTAGACAGTTATGTTATATGGCATGTAATATTGCAGTATTGCACAAATACGTCTTGAAGACTTAAACAGTTTCAAAACTCCAAATCCTCACCCCATACCCTTGCATTGTGGCCCTTCTCGTCCTCTTCACGATAACTAAGCATTTAAACAAAAAATATGCTTTCTTTCTGTCTTTGGTAAATAATATCTGTGCTTAATTTTATGGGTTTTCTCCACTTCATCGGAAGTAATAAGATAAATATATCTCATATTGGCACAAAACAAATAAGTGATGAGATGTTGTGACCATTATAGGTCTGAGTACACAAGATAACCTACAAAACTAAATAACAGAACATGTTTATTGGAGAGGCATGCAAATGCACATCATGCAACAACATGCAAATGCATATACCTCCAACATGCCTTTTCTCAAAAAGCAACTGGAAAATAAAGAATCAATATCAAGAAATCAATACACATATTAGTAGAGATTCCATAGGAACGGTGCACACCTGACTTGTGAATACGCTCAGAACCAGCAAGATCTACAACAAACAGCTTGCCTTTCCGAATAACAGGCGGTTTAAGAGTATTGACCGAGTGAGAGAGATTGCCGTTCTCATTTTGGAAAGAAGCTTCTCTGCCCAAGACAGACCTCTTAATTTGTACCTGCGTCAAGTCAAATCAATCCATCCCATCTAAGTAATATATAGCGAAGAAATAACAAGAAATGAGTATGGAACGTCAAGTCATAATCGTGAAAAATATAATAATGTATGCAAGTAACTCGTTCACCATTAGAATGGCATGACTACGTGAAGATTCAGTGTTCAGCTTTGTATTAGCAGCAAATCTATGAGCTTCCCCTAGTCGTAGTAGCCCAACAAAACTTTGTTGATCGCGGACATCCACAAGGGTTGCTCCTGGCAAAGATACGTCACCAGTTTTGGGATCTTCAACAATGGGTATATTATCATTTGCAGGATTCAATAGATCCTGGATTGTCTCCATATAAAGCTGCACGCATTATTTAGGAACAGGAACCTTAGACAAATTGAGAAGATGTACCGTGATTATATAGAATATTTCAACAAGATGAGCCTGAATAGGATGGATTCTAAATGCTTAAAATTTCGATAAAGAAAAATCATTAGCAAACAAAAGTGGTTATAATTAGCATAATAACGCAATTAAGTGGTAAAGACATAACAACCTGCAAGTATGAGACAGAGATTGTATCAGTCTCTGGAGAGATATCGGCTAATATATCCTCCATTGAACGAACCATGATGCCACGAGCAGAAGTGTCTTCGTCACCTAGCCGTCCAAGAGTAAAAGTCTTTCCCGTACCAGTCTGACCGTAAGCCATCACTGTCCCATTGTAACCATCCAAGACACTCTACAGACATAACATACAAATCAACGATTATTCCGCAAAACTATACATGAGATGAACATATGACTGAAGTTGAAGTCATACTGTAGCAGAGAATTGAATGAGAAGGAATGGAAGAAGTTACTAGTAATATAACAGTGATCAAGTATAAAATCCAGATAAGGTGAAGCAAGAAAAACTCTGAAACATGAAGAAACAAATAAATTTGAATCCGTAACTCCTAGTCATCAATATTTTGCATCACATATGGAGTTAAAGAGGGCAATCAAAAGAGTAACATGATGACATTAAACAACTTTATACTTTCCAGGACCACAGAGATTTAGATGTCAGAAAACTCAACCATAATATTTTCATTGTTCAAATTCAACTTATGTAAGCACAGGTCTTGGCATTGCCATGTTCCTCAACACTAGAAACAGAAGCACTGCCTGTATTTAATTTATTTTGTTTAGCCAGGGCCATCATCACTTCAAGAATAGGCATGTCTGCCACACGCCAATATCAATGACTAAAACTGGAATGCACCAAATAAATCATCAATTTATAAAAAGTCAACATAAGACTCAAATACACAATACAGATCTATATATATATATATACATAGATATATTATCCACATCCGCGCACACACGGATATACTTACTAATAGTTTAATGAATGGTAACAAGTATAGAGAATATCAATTTATTTAAATATCAAACAGAAACTAAGAATATGGTTTCAAATCCACTAAAAAATAATAGTAAAGAAAAAAGGAACCACAACTTCACTGCCCATAAAGATAGAAACCCTGGCCTATTTTAGCTCCCTTCACAAATGCAATCACTTCAGTGTTTCACCTTAGCTTTTGTTTGTTGGACATAAACAGTCTCTTTTATTAATTTCAGAATATTAAATCCATGCAAAGAAACTATAAACATTTTCCCTTGGATGTTTCTTTTTGGTCTCATTATTAATCCATCATCTCTAATCCAGTTTTGTGAATAACATTCTATATAACGCCATGGAACTTCTACAATTAACTACAAAGTTTGTGATGCAAACACAAAAGAAAATAAAAGTAAGAATTACTTCGAATGCAAGTTGCCTGACTATCTTATTGCCATGCAGTACCCCCAACTTCAAGCCATCTTGTCTTTCCGTGTGAAACATTTATACATACAGTTACAACAACCAAGTGAATCATATGATGAAGGAAAAACAAATTTCACCACTAGCATTTATTAGACTATTTATATAGAACCATAAAAACAAATCAAAAAGAGCTACCAGAGGGTTATATACATCTATAGACGGCGTACATAAGGGGGCAGAAAAGGGAAAAATTAACCTAATGCCTACACAAATAATCAAAAAGCAACTATTTGAAACTAGAATAGTGAAAAAACTGCAATGAAAAGGACCAGAAAACTACATAACATGCAAATCAACCCTCAGCAACCTCTATCCCAAGTGACAGAAAGGTCTCCGTACATTTTTCCTCCTCTACCTTCAAATTGACTGTACTATAGAATTTCTTCAATTCTTTCCAGCATTGTGAACTTGATAATCTCTTCTTCGGCTCAGGCTATAGTCCTACTTTAGTCCTCATTGAACCTTGAAAGAGCTCCTATGAAGCATTATCAAAATTATAATGAGTAGAGGTATGCAAACCACCATTAAACCCAGCTACTGGTCTCATCTGACTCTCCTAAATCCATCTCCTTCTCCGCAAGGGAAAGGGAAAAAAACAGGTCACTTTGAGGGACATCCCTCTTCTATATCTAGACAACCTTTGCCAGCAACTTCTGCCGTTGATCGAATCTAATAAAATTAGATTCTAAAATCTCAATGCAAAACACTTCCACCAAGATTAATTCTAAAATCTCAATGCAAAACACGTCCACCAAATTCAGAAGAATATATTATATAAAACATAAATTGAACAGACCTCCACTACAGGCTTTGCAACGACTTCATAGACACGCTTCTGTGATGCAAATTCAGTGAGCACCTCATCGAACTCGTAGGTGTCGGAATCCCAATTGTTCTTGCGGAGTTTCAACCTTTTAAGCTGGGATAGAGCAAAAATCAAAAACTAATTATGGCATTATGACAAGGCATCTACATTAAATTTAAGTTAATCTAGCATATATTTGAGTACTTAAGCATATATAGCTAGATTATGAAATTGACATCTGGAGTTTATTTATTGTAATAGTTTGCGTACCTCTGGCTGCAATTCCACACAATCTGCAAAATCTGCATCTGTCACCAACTCCTCCGCATTTCGAGGTCGCAGTCTTACAGCCACTCGAACTCTTCCAGAAACTGTACAGAATGAACAAAGTACCATTCATTGTTCATAGGGGAAATGCAAAGGAGCAGAAATTAGATGACCTAATGTGGCCATAAAATAAACTTTAAATGATGATATCAGTTAATCATTAGAAGTTCACATGCCATAACATCTTTTAAAGGGTAAAATACAACATGGAGGCTGGTAATACTTCAGATTGCAACTCAGCCAAAAAGCGTGAGCGCCCCCGAGCGAGCCTTATTTTATTAGTTTAGTAAAGTCAAGCTTTGGCTCTACTATATACTTAAATTGAGTCAGCACCCAGATATTTAATTATTCTTTTTTTGCACCGTCTTACATCGCATGGGAGATTAGGTTTGATGACGTTACATGCGTGAAATTCTCCTAAATGTGTAGATGTATTTTCAGACAAAACCCGAGAGCACAAGCGCGCAATGCGTAAAGTATTTGTATAGTGTGCACAGGAGACATGTGGTATCAGAGTCGATCCCTAGCCGAAAATGAAAGTCATGCACAGGCCCATGAAAGTCGGACAATGAGGAAGTTGGATTCCAAAGGGGGGGGATTGCAGCATCCCATGGAGCCTGATGGGGAAAAAGATTTAAATCTTATAGACGTGGATGTGTCCCAACCTTGTAGACGAGTTTGGAATATACTGAGCACAATGAGTGTTCAAGACGGATAATATTTATATGAGTGAGGCCGGATCGTAACAC
The DNA here is from genome assembly GCA_963922005.1 of Cornus suecica. Lineage (NCBI taxonomy): Eukaryota > Viridiplantae > Streptophyta > Magnoliopsida > Cornales > Cornaceae > Cornus > Cornus suecica. The sequence goes on along the minus strand of OY998240.1, from coordinate 15,073,222 downwards.
TTGAAGATCTGGCTCCCAAATTATGATTGAAGTACAAAACACTAATAACAACAACAGTCAAAAGTCAAAGGTCGGAAAAAAAAAATAGTGTTAAAATAGAATCACTCTGTTATTATTCTCCATTATGCATATTTTAGCCCCATTCACTCCCCATAGAAACCTTAGCAAAAGAGCTAAACTTTTTACTAGTGCCTACACTGGGTATGTATTGGCCAAAGCAAGTCAACAAGTTCTCTCTTACTCTGTCACCTACTCCGAGCAACTACTATCTCATGCCAAGGTCACTCCATAATCTTCCCTGCTAATGATTCGAGTTTACCCCGTCCCCCCACCTCCAAAAAGAAAAGTGCATGATGTTTACAAACAAAAAATTCAAAACAACCTAATTGCGAAAAGGCCTTTTGGAAGAGGAATGCGACTAAAATGACACGATTGAGTTGACAATCATACCACAACGGCCCGGAAATTTGACAACTAAATCAGCAGAAATCCAAATCAATAGACAGCCTTACACAAAATACCTTTTTCAAATGGTACAACAGAGATCAAAGAATGGTGTTATCATACTTTCTCAGCACACAAACCGTACTAACTAATCCTGAATAAATCATCATCCTTGATTTTTCAAGCACTCAAATTAAGTACTATGATACACATTACTTTATGGCATTGCACTCATTGTTTAATAAAATTGAAAATGAACTAAAACAGTAACTCTCAAAAATGCTCCTACATCTCAAATTGTGAAATCCAACTTTATCAATACCTAAACCACGACTTCACAGACTGCATTGCAAACAAATCAACGAATCTAGGTCGAAATGCAAAATCAACATCAAACAAGAACTGAATTGACCTGCATCGGAGTCCTTGGCGGCTCCGCCGAGAGAGGAGGGGCTGCTCCGGCGGACATTGGAGGACGAAGAGAGCTTGGATTTGAAAGAAGAAGACGCTCTGAGGTTATTATTGCCATTACCAGATAGATGCCGATCCAGCTTCACAGTTCCTTTGTGAATGCCATTCCTCGAAGCCATCAATCAATTTCTCGCTCTAGCTTCAAACACTCTCCGCCATTGAAATCATCAATCTATAGATACAGATACAGATATATATATATAGATAGATAGATAGATAGATATGGAGATAGAGACTGTCGCAAGAATTGTGGTTTTGCCGGTTAAAGTTCAAACAAAGTAGAGAGAGAAAGAGAGAGCTGTGATGTGGTGAGTGGTGTGACTGAGAAACAGAGGTCTGGAGTTCAAACAAAAAGTAGAGAGAGAGGGGCGGGGGGGGACTGGGAGTGGGTCTAGGAGGAAATGTAATTGGGGGTGATTTTGTTTTGTGTATAACGTATATCTATATCTTTTGTTTGGTATATAAGATCATAGATATTTACCTAAAAAAATAAAAAGACTATATATATATATATATATATGTAGTCTATAATTTTGATTAATAAGTTTTGGTTGAGGTTGGGAGGACCGACCTCGTGGGGGCCTTAAATTGCGCCGACCGGTCGTGTGGAGTACTGCGGCGTTGTGAAATTACAACATTAACCCTAGTAGTGAATCACGAACTGTGCGAGAATAGAGCGCTTTGTTCGTACGTGGGCCTGGACTTGGGTGGATGTGGGCCTTAGTGGGCTCAACTGCTTCATATTTACTCTCTGTATTTATTTCTCTTTATTTTGTACTCGTTTTGCGTCTTAAGATGGTGATTGTTGGATAAAAATATTTCTTAGAAGGTGGGTAACCATGACAAATTATTGTATAAAATATGATCACATTATCTAGTAAAGTGTTAATAAATTTTATTACGACCTCACCCATGAAAAATTTAACAACTCTGATAATCATTAAACGAACAGTGTATATTTAATTAATAATGTGGTGTTCAAGTTGAGTAAATTAACTTGCGTAAATCGTGAATTTAGAAATGTCAATCATAAATGTGAGTGTGAATTCTATTAATTAGACATGTGAAAGTGATTGTAATTGCGAATTCTATTAAGTTTGTAATTTACTACTATATATTGTTTACCGGTCAATCCTTACTAATATTTTGGCATATAATTTTGTAATATTATTATCTTACTAGTACCATTAATAGAATAAATAGTATAATATTTAACATAATAGATAAGTCATTAATGATTGACAAATGAAACTCATTTAAAAAAAGGTCTTAATACTTCATCTATCTGTCTATATCTATAGACTATTATAAAAGTGCGAAGATTGTGATATTTTTGTAAATTTTTAAATATTCTTTATTAACTTGTATTATTGTAAATTCAAAATATAGAAATTACAGCTCAATGTAATTGTTTATACATTGCATCCCTTTATTATGACTATTTATAATTATGATTCTTAATATGAGTACACAAACTTCTAGGATAATTAATAAATATTACTACTTTTTCCTATTATTCTTTATTTCGATCTATTTTCCTAATTTTAAAATCAAATGGTATTACTCTAGAGTTAAATTCTAAAAATTACAATTCAGATTTATTTATTATACATTTAAAATATTTATGCTGACTATTCAAAATTATCATTATCTGTACTATTAAAAAAAGTGCAATCAATTTAATTTTTTATATATATTTATTACAATTTTTTAAATACCAAAAAGAATCATAATTAATGTATTAAAAGTAATGAGAATTGTCAAAATGCATTTAAAATTCAATAAAATCAACTGTTAACTTTTTAGGGCTTTAGAGTTATAACATGTTTAACTCTATTCAAACTTTCGAAGTCATAATTTTAGGGCTCTTAAAATTCCCTAACTTTATGGAATTTTCTATCTAAGTGTAAGTGCACATCTACATTCAAACATATATTTTCTTTATATTTTCTTCTCTACAATAATTATGTAGTATAATTTGCTTTCTACCTAACAAATTTTTTAATATTATTTTTGTAGATTTAATTTCAGTGTTCTGGTTGTTCATTTCAAGGTGTGCATATACTTCTCAAATGTGTAATAAATTATTGTTTATTCCATTTTATTGTTTTCAGTTTGATTAAATATATTTTTAATCTTATGTTGCTTCTATTATTCTCCATTTATCTTTATATCACAAAATTTATATTGATTAATGATTCGTGTAACTGTTAGATAAATTTGCATCTCAAGAAGAATCGTTAACAAGAATGTTTCAAAGTAAATATAACAAAAAACTCGATCAATTTTGTGAAGACTACCCTATTATTTATTTAGTCTAAATAAATAAAAACATTAATTTTTTCTATATGTTATGTTCATGTCTACCATCCTACCATATTTATGTTATACTCTTCATTTATGAAATTGTCAAAAAATATATATATATTATAGTTGTAATCCAATCATTAAATTCTTGTTTATAAATTGTCACAGTTTCAACAAAACCCAAGTGTTGAAATTTGGGACTGAACACCATGGTTAACACTTATTTGACTCGTGTTTGTTAAGTATTTGATTTTGAGATTTTCACATGCTTTAGTATAGTGCTAAATTGAATTTTAAGTTTTTGTTTCAGTTAATTCCATTAAATACTAGATTTTGCTCAAATTTTCAAAGTTGGGCAGATTGTTTGGGAAATTTCAGTTTTTTTTTACTTTAACATTTATAAGATGGAGTTTGTCTAATTTCTGTCGTGACAATTATGGTAAGAAATTAAATATTAATTTAGTAAAATAAATGGGAATTATTGTATAAACACTCCATAAAAATGGCCATTATTGTGTTATGACATGCATAAAAATATAGTGTTGTTGAAAAAAATATATATATGATTTTTGTGTAAACCTCAATAAAATGATCGTAGAAATTTTTATCTTTCAGATGAAATTAAAAATGATTAGTCACTTTATTAAATAGTATTTTTATACACCTATTAGCTACAAAAAATATTGTTAAGTAAGATAGGTATATTCATTGAAGAAATTATTAATGCGGAGTTCATGATTTTATTTTGTTTCATATGTTCTTATCCGTCCATTTCGAGTTAGGAAGTGGAAAACAAAAAAGAAAAAGTCGCCCATGTGATTGCAAAAATTGTTTTAGATATTAGGAGTAGAAAAACATCTTTTTAAAAAAAACTTCACCTTTACAATCCAATTTTAATTAGCTACATAAATTAAGAACCTAATTGAAGACTAATGTTTTAAATTATATTTATAATAAACTCCCTTGAACTTCAAAAATTGCAATTAAACCCGTGAATTATATATTTTTGTTGCAGGTCACTCCTTTCCGTTGACCGGCCGGTAACATTTAGCCGTTAAATAGAAACACTTCACTGCATGGGACTAATATTTTAAATTCAGAAGACTTAATTGCCCTTATTAAAATTAAAGGGCAATAATGCCCTATTGTTAATAATTTATTACGCTTACATCATGTTGTCAAAACTTGGGTAGACCATAACTAATGAAGAACTCCGGCAATCATCTTCGTCTAGCCAATAACAGAACTTGGGTTAAAAGTGAATCACATTGATAGTTAAGGGCCCGTTTGGCAACCGTTTTGTTTTGAGCTAGAACAAAACAAACGTTTTGTTGTATTATGTTATCAGTTAAAATCAAAATCATGTTTGGTAACGTACATTTGTTGTATAAAATTTAAAAACAGAAATATGTGAAATATGTTTGATAATGTTTAATGTTTACAAAAATTATATCACCAATGTGTATGAAAAATCCCCAAAATAATATGTGACCAATGAAAATTATAATTGCCTCAAATTCATTGCATATATATATATATATATATTTATATATTAAATTATACATAATACTAGGGCAAATTCGACCAAACCAAAGGAAAGAAGATGGAAATCAGGTGGTCGCCAGTAATGGGGTTTTAGAAGATAGGATTGATGGTTCTACTTCCGGCTTTGGGATGGCGCGAAATCAAGTGGTTCGAAGGGAAGATGGATGGTTCTGCTTCTGGCTCTGAGATTATGACAAATAAATATATAGGTCGGGGATTTAGAAGGAGAGAGTAGTTTGAGAGGGTATCCTACAATTTCATAACCTATGGTTGTTGGAAGAGTTGTCGTCACTGTTGTGGGAGGTTGTCTTGTAGTTATCCTTCACACTTGCAAAGAGAAAACCTAAGAGATGGAAGAGTCACCTTGTGGGTATCCTACAGTTTTGATTGGGTGTGATGGGTTGCAGATAATGATTTGGTCTACAGTGTAAAACAAATAGTGGTAAAACATCAAGAAACATCAATTTCTTATTTTGGGTTTTGGCCCTCTTTTTTTTTTAATGTTTCAGTACTATTCAAAACAAAGTAGTTGCAACCAAACATGTTATCTGTCATTTTATGCTCCAGTTATTGTGCCACAAGAAAAGCACCCAAAACAAAACAAATTCCAAACAACCCCTAACCATCTCTCAAAACCAACCCAAATCAAATCAATTCTTCAATTTTCGAAACCCAATATTCAAAAAGTCTAATCAGTCCCTAATATATTTTCAAATGGATTCTTGAGGGTAACATTTGAATTATATCCGAACAGAAAATGCCAAGTGTCCTTCTTTGATTGAAACTGTCATCTGCTACGTTTTCCTCAACTGCCATGTCTCTCACTTCTCCTTTATGCAACTAACTCCTTTAACATGCTTTTGAACGAGTTCAGTAACCCGTTGCTCCTACTTTTTAGCTAACTAATCTATTCACAATCCACATGGGTAGGAGTTGTGTGCCGTTTGTCACGTCTTCCACAACTGTCATGTCGCCCACGTCTCCTTTTTACAACCAACTCTCTCGTTGCACACTTAAACGTGTCTCCAAGATAAGTTGTTTCTTTGTTCCTATCTTCTTGCTAACCAACTCATCCATGACCCATCAAAATAGGAGTTGTGTTCTTGAAAGAGATTTTACTCCTCTTTGCATGCCACGTGTTCTTCTCTATTTTTAATAATAAAGCCAATCAACATCTGCCACGTGGAATTACACATTCAAAATTGCACCAATCAACATCTGTCACGTGAAATGACATTTTAGGGTGTCAACAACTACGAAAGGAACTCCTATGTTACATTAATTATTGTATCTAGTTCAATAATATTTTAAAATATTGACCAAAATTTAGATATATATATATATATATAATGTAATTTCTTTTGTTGTAGCCCGTGGTACCCATATCCTGTTTTTTAAAATTTTGTTGTATCTCGTATTCGTATCGACCCTACATAGGTGTATATGAATTATAAATATACATATAATTTTAGCTTATTCCCATAAACATCTGCTCGCAATTAGCGTATTCCCACACAGACCCCTTCAAATATCAATATTCCCACACGAACCCCCTTGTATTTGAATTTTGTCAACCCCCGCTGTGTTCACGCTGTTTGGATATTCCGTTAGTTTGGTGATATCAACCACCAACCGCGATGTAAATAGTTCATATTGTCCTTATATGATATGAAATGATTTATATAGCATTATATGTTATATTTTCATTACTTTTTTGCCCCTAACTTAATGCTATGGATTTACTTTAATGTCATTTGCCTTATATATATATATGTATATACACACACATATTATGAGAGACCCATTTTGAGATCCCCATTTCAGCTCTCTCATTCCCTTCTTTTTTCTCTTTACTCAATCTTTTTCAAATTTTCCTCTTTGTCTCTCTAATCCTTTTAATTGGAGGATGAAGAATTTATGTGTAGCATTAATCTGAAATTTATTGTTGGTTTAATTGATTAAAAGAATATTAATTTAAAAATTACTTTTAGTTTAATAGAAAATTTGAATATATGTATTTATATACATATAATATATATATACACACTGAAATTCGATAGCTTAGAAGCATTGAAATTATTGGACAAATCAAGTTTTTGAAGCTTAGAAACATTGAAAATCGATAACGGAGTCGACCCATTGATGGAATTGTTGGAGAGATTGAGGTCTCGTAGGTTCTGAATCAGAACCACCCAGATCGGCCGGAATCGACCCGAGAAGCTGAAAATTGGAGAGAGTCAAGTCGGTCACTCTGTAATTTGGTATGAGATTGCAACTGTTGAAACCTGGAGGAATACTGACAGGCCAAGTCAACCCCTAAAATCTAAACTCAATATATTGAAACTAACTAAATCAAACATATGGTTTGATAATAGGTAACTAAATCAGATCAAAAAAAGTGTTTGAATCATTATGTCTCTCACTGCGATTCAACAACAATCACCTCTCCAATGGACCTCTATTCCCTTTTTGCTTTTTGCTTTTTGCTTTGATGATTTACTTCTACTTCTTTTAGAGGTACACACTACACCTTTTCTATTTTCTCGTATGTATATATATAGATTCACATGTATATGTGAATGAATTTATGTGGTTTTGTAATTCTTATAAAAATAAGATTAATGGGTTTTGGTGGGTTTTTTCTCATTTGATGTTCTGGGTCCTTTTGGATTTTGAGGTTTGATGGTGGGGTAGCTGAAATTATTTTTTATGAAATGTTACACGTGTTTGAGGGTAAAAATGTCATAAAAAAAACTACTTTTAATAATATTTTAAAAAATTATATTGAGGGGCAAAGCCATAATTTATCAAGAAAACGTTAGTAAATCACATCTGATACATTCAGTCAGGTCACTCTCTGACTGGAACAGACCAGTCAGCCCAGTCAGCAGAGGTGGGTCCCACAAAGTGGAGCTTGTTTTGTATAATTTTTACATCCGTATAATTGAACAGTATCCGTATAATGAAATAGTGAAAGTCAACTTAGACCCACATGTGCAAAATCCATTCCCGCTTTGAATTTAAAATTTCAGAAAAATTCAAAAATCCCCCCAAATTGAGATTTAGGTCAACAGTGAGGAGGATGAAATAAATATATATACATCTCTGAAAAATAAAGAAAAAACTTTGTAAACGAAAATCCAATCAGGAAGAATCAGATTTCATGAAATCCAAACTTCATGAAAGTTGCAGGTGAGATTCATAATGCCCATTTTCGGACTCTTGAGACATTCCAGTGAAATGGTTGCCACTTTCCCCAATTGGTTTATGCTGAAAATCAGTAATGGATATGCATTCAGTTAGGTATGATTCTCTCTACCATACCCATTTGAAAAATTCCCACTTTGTCTAGTTGGGTTCTTCTGTTTTTCTTCATCCTCCACCGTAATATTATGTGAGGGCAAATCTGTCCCCCAGAATTCAGCTACACCATACCCACCAGAAAGATTCCCAATTTGTTCAACTAGGTTGAGCTGAAATTAATTTATAGGGTTTTGTTCACCGACCCTGGTAGAGTTTTGCCTCAACCCAGTTGAATTTCGTCCATAAAATCCATCCGGGTGTGGCTGAAAATCTTCATTATTGAATATAATTCCCCAATCTCGAGCATACCCATTTGGTTTTTGATCCAAGTCTATTATAGGGTTCTGGTTGTGAGCGTAAAACTGAGTATGGTTTTGCTGATATTGTACATCAGGGTTTTGGAACATATCAGTGGAATCTATACATTGGAAAAGAAGGAGTATCGACCTAGCTCCTAATGAGAGATGAGATTCGTCGAGTCGCAAGCTAATCTGAGTATGGAGTTTGGTTAGTTTTTATTTGTTTTTGTAGTGCAATTAATTCCTTGCAGATTGGGTTGCAATTAATTGATATTGTAGTTTAGGGTTTTCTTATAGATTAGTTAATTGGTTTGTTCATGAACTCTTCACCCCTAATTATATTCTTGTTCGTTTCAGATTGATGTTATATATTTTGTATTGAGAGTGTAGAAACTTGAAGGTGAAAAAGAGTAATAGCTCATTATATTACAGAGGGATAAAAATTATTCTGATAACATTGCACGTATAATTTACAGAAGTTGTTCATTTTCTACTACAACTTTACACAATCCAATTTTTCAATAGTGAAATTTGTATGTTCTTTGCCTATTGATTTGAATTTGATAAATGTTGTGTGTTATTGCGTTTTTGGGTTAGTTTAGGGTTTGGTTGGTTAGTGTGATGTAAAAATTATTGTCGAAATTTTTTAACATATAAAACCATCGATAATTTCAGAAATCGGTGAAATTTATCCATTGTGAAGATGAATTTACGCTTGTGAGCTTAGTTACTTGTTTATATAGTTTGGATTCATTCAATTGTAGAACATCATGGAAGTGAAAAAGAGTAATACCTCATTATGTTGTAGATTGATAAAAAAATATTATTATAAACAATGTTATTGACGTTGGAATTATGTACAACCTAACCCACGAATGTTATTTTATTTTAGGTATTTTATACCCTTAGTACAGTCTTCGACATTAACAAACATATAGTAACCTGAGTGGCTGATTATTTTTAGTTATATTGAATTTTATCTTTAGCAATTCGAGGTTTTATTTACATGTTTGTTCCATCTTAAAATATATAAAAAGCTATTATCTGCTTTGTTTTTAGGAAATTTTTTTTAACTCATACATATCATATATAATCTGATTATTCACATACAAAACCCTAAAAAATTTGAGTATTTCGTGAAAGTTATCAATTTTGAAGATAAAGTTACGGTTGTGAGCTTAATTACTTCTTTATATAGTCTTGGATTCATTCAATTGTAGAACATCATGAAGGTGAAAAAGACTAATACCTCATTATGTTGTAGAGGGATAATAATTATTGTTATAAACAATGTTATTGACGTTAGAATTATGTACAACCTAACCTACGAATGTTATTTTATTTTAGGTATTTCATATCTTTTGTACACTCTTCCACATTAACATTCATATAGTGAATATACATTCAGTCATGTTACTCTCTGACTGGAACTGGCCATTCATCAGTCAGCAACCCAGACAGCATTAGTGGCCCCACAAGCCAAGACTTGGTCTGTATAATTTCCTCTTCAGTATAATTGAACAGTTAATGTATATCAGAACCCTAAAAGTCAACCAAGCCCCACGCGCAAAACCCTTCCTAGTGTCAAATTTAATTTTCGGCAGAAATAAAAAATCCCCCAAATTTTAGTTATAGGTTTAGGGTGATGAGGAGGAAATAAATATATATACATTTGTGAGAATTAAGGAAAAACTTATCCCAACCAAAATCCAATCCCGAACAGTAAAATCCAATCCAATGTAGGCTTCATGAAGGTTGCAGATTCGATTCGTCCATAAATTCAGCACATTGAATGGAATCTATACAATATTGCGGGAAAAGGAGTATCGAGCTAGCTCCTGATGAAATTAGGCAAATGATTAGTGTTTATTTGTTTTTGTAGTGCAAATAATTTCTTGGAGATTTGGTTGCAATTAATTCATAATGTGTTTTAGGGTTTTCTTGCAGATTGATTTGTTCCTGAACTTTCACCCCTAATTATATCGTTCTTCGTTGTATGAAGGCGTTATCTATTTTTGATTGAGAGTGATTGGTGTTATGTAATTTTTATTGACAGTGTAGACACGTGAAGTTGTGGTATTTAGATTTGTTGCAGGTACTGTTATCCGTTTAGGGTATATATGGTTTTGGTTTTACGTTCTACCTCATGATTCAAGTGTTTATCTTAGTTTGTTTCATCAGTATGGATTTTCATTTGTTGGAGAGCAGTTGGTGTTGAATATGAATATTAGCGTTGCCTTATAACATTGCACGTATAATTTACAGAAGTTGTTTATTTTCTGTTACAATTTTACACAATCTAATTATTCAATAGTGAAATATGTATGTTGTTTGCCTATTGATTTGAATTTGTTAAATGTTGTGTGTTTTTAAGTTGTTTGGTTACTGTGATGTTAAAAAATTTGTCAACATTTTTTTACATATAAAACCATCGATAATTTGACCATTCCTTGAAAGTGATCCATTTTTCATATGAAGTTATGCTTCTGAGCTTAGTTAGTTCTTTATATAGTTTGGGATTCATTCAATTGATAAATTACGTCCTTCTTGATGATTCAAGTGTTTGTCTTACTTTGTTTGATCTGTGTGGATTATTATTTTCTATGTGTATGGTTGTTGTTGAACATGATTATTATTGGTGAGCGTCGTTCTGCCTATGGTGGGTGTTCAATATGAATATTAGCGATGCATGTATAATTTAGAGAAGTTGTTCATTTTCTATTAAGGGGGAGTTTGGTTAGCGTGATCCCCTAAACGATGTATAAAATTTTTCACATATAAAACCCCAAAAAAATTGACTGTTCCTTGAAAGTTTTCCTTAATTTAAGATAAAGTTATGCTTGTGAGCTTAGTTACAAATTTATATAGTCTTGGATTCATTCAATTAAAAAAATACGTCATGCCGGATGATTCACGTGTTTCTATGTTGATATGTTCGATCAGTGTGGGTTTTTGTTCCTTGTATCTATGGTTGATGTTGAATATGAATATTATTAATGCTGAATAGGAATATTGTTGATGAGGATCGTTCTGCCTATAGTTGGTGTTGAATATCAATATTAGCGATGACTTTGAACATTGCACGTATAATTTATAGAAGTTGTTCATTTTATATTACAACTTTACACAATCTAATTGTTCAAAAGAAATATTTATGTTCTTTTATTTGGATTTCTTAAATGTTGTGGGTTTTTATCCTTTTTGCTTACTTTAGACTTTGTTTGGTTTCTGTGATCCCCTTCTTATTGTCAATAATTTTTGTCATATAAAACGCATGGAATTTTTAGTCTTCCATGAAAGTTATCCATTTTTAAAATGAAATTACGGTTGTGAGCTTAGTTAGTTAAATATATAATCTTAGATTCATTCAATTGTATAACATCATGGAGTTGAAAACGAGTAATATCTCATTAAATTATAGAGGGATAAAATTTATTCTTATAACATTGCACGTATAATTTACAGAACATGTTCATTTTCTATTATAACTTTACACAATCTAATTCTTCAATAGCGAAATTTGTATGTTATTTGCCTATTGATTTTAATTTGTTAAATGTTGTGTGTTCTTACGTTATTTTGGTTAGTTTAGGGTTTGTTTGGTTAGTGTCATGTAATAAATTATGTCGAAATTTTTTAACATATAAAACCATCGATAATTTCACCATTCCTTGAAAGTGATCCATTTTGAAGATGAAGTTATGCTTCTGAGCTTAGTTACTTGTTTATATAGTCTTGGATGCATTCAATTGTAGAACATCATGAAGGTGAAGAACATGCATACCTCATTATGTTGTAGATGGATCAAAATTATACTTATAAACAATGTTATTGCCGTTAGAATTATGTACAACCTAACCCATAATTGTTATTTGATTTTAGGTCTTTTATAGCCTTAGTACAGTCTTCGACATTAACAAACATATAGTAAATTGAGTGACTGATTTTTTGTAGTTATATTGTATTTTATCTTTAGTAATTCGAGGGTTTATTTACATGTTTCTTTCATTTAAAAATTTATATAAAGCTGTTACCCACTTTGTTTTTAGTAAAATATTTTTAACTCACACATATCATATATTATGTGATTAGGGTTTATATGTGCAAAAATTAGTGACTAAAATTAATTAATTGATCATGTATATAAAGCCTTTATCCTGTTATTGTCTTGGTTTTGAGGAAATTATTTATATGAGTTATACATGCTTATGAGATATATCTGATTACAAAATATATGTGAAAAAATTAATAAAGTAAATGTATTTCTTGAGCATTCAATAAAATGCATTTGTACCAAAATTAAGAATAATATAGTGCGTAATTTAAAGGGTTTTTTCATATGTATAATCATTTTGTTTTCTCTTTTATGGTATGGAAGACAAAATTAAATTCTTACTGGTTCATTGCATTTGTTTCCATTTAATGTAATGAAATACATGCTGGAAAGTTAGTTTTCGTCTTCTTTTCGTTAAATTTTCCAGTTTTACTTTCCATCATATTTCCGTCTATCAAACGGACCCATAACATTTGAAATTAAGCTTTTCTTTCCTCCAGAGAGCGATGGTTTACCTTTATATAACCTCCCATTTACCTACATGTTTTTCTTATTATATATATTGCTCCTATATTCCGTATCGAAACTGTTCAATATCTGTTGACATATTGAGAATATACGGATATTGATTTTTGTACTCCAATTGTAACTAATACGGTTATAATTGATTGTACCTAGATGAAAAAATGGATGCTCGTGGTCGATAATAAATGGTTAATGGATGAAAAAATAAACATAAGCTTTTCATGCCTTCAGATTAAGAATCTTGTACCTCTAATCTTTTCTTTCGGCCACTAATATTCCCTGTATGCCTCTTTCTTTCGCATTGTTGAATATACTTTGACAATATATATTACACGTTAAAATTTATTGCACTTTTAGTTCTAAGTAATATGATTCGGTTATATATTTCATTGATGCAGCTTCTAATTTAGTTGAGTATTGTTGTGGGAGATAAGAGTTAGATAATGGACGAAGAAATCAACAGCCAGGTTAATGTCGTTGAACAAGTAAATGGGGTTGATCTTCTGGATGGTAAACCATGCATCGGAATGTGCTTTGATTCCGAGCAGCATGTATATGATTTGTACAATGGTTACGGAGGTAATATAGGATTTAGTATCCGTCGCGAGTGGGGCAATCCTAGTAGGAAGGCCGGAGATCAGGGGCCACAATCTGAAAGGAAACTGACTTCAAGGTTATTTATATGTTCAAATGAGGGTGTAAGAAGAAGTTCCAAGGCACGGAAGAAGAAGAGTCTTAGACCTGATACACGAACGGACTGCCTTGCACGCATGTGTATAAGCTGGGATTCTAGTTTAGGGAAGTATGTGGTCCATAAATTCATTGAAGAGCATAACCACGATCTCATACCGAGCAATTTGACCCACATGTTGCCCTCTCAACGGAAAATCCATAGTGTGCAAGCAAGTCAAGTTGAGATGGCTGCTGATTGTGGTATACCCTTACGGCAATCTTTTGAATTATCGTGCAGACAATCGGGTGGGAGAGAATGTGTGGGGTTTTCCAGGGTTGATGTCCAAAATCATTTGAGGACAAGGAGGCAGAAGGATCTGGAAAGCAGGGAAGTTGGTTGGCTTATGAACTATTTTGAAAAGCAGCTTGTTGTTGATCCTAGTTTTGTGCATGTTGTCCAGCTCGATGTTGCTGACATGATAACTAATATTTTATGGGCAGATTCGAAGATGGTATCCGACTATGCTGCTTTTGGAGATGTTTTGTCCTTCGATACCACATACAAGATTGTACAATGTAACAGACCATTTGCTGTGTTCATTGGCTTAAATCAACACCGTCAGACAACGGTTTTTGGTGCTGCATTGATGTACGACGAGACGGCTGATTCCTTTTCGTGATTGTTCGCTACATTCTTGCGGTTCATGTGCGATAAAGCTCCAAAGACCATTTTTACCGACCAAGACGCAGCAATGGCCAAGGCATTGTCACAGGTCATGCCCCATACCACCCACATTCTCTGTTGTTGGCACCTCATGCAAAACGTACACAAGCATGCGGGTGCGAAACAGGTGGATAAATTTACGGTTAAGGGGACAATTTCTCATTTAATGTTTGGGGTGGAGGATGTAAAGGAGTTTGATGTCAAGTGGGATGTGATGGTCAAATTGTTTGGATTGCAGAACAATAAATGGATTGCAAATATGTATGATTTGAAGCATGTTTGGGGAAAGGCATATGTAAAGGGTGTATGGACTGCCGCAATGCGTAGTAATCAAGTTAGCGAGAGTTTCAACGGTAGGCTGAAACAGTACCTTGCTCGGCAATATGTGTTACCCGAATTCTTCCAACATTTTGATACATTGTTGTATGACAAGCGTTATAAAGATCTGGAAGCAGAGTATGGGTTGTTGCAAAAGCTTCCCAACATAGCAAATCCATGCATGCTTCTGACTGAAGCCGGAAAGGTGTACACGAGTAAAAATTTTGACAGAGTCAGGGCAGAATACATGAAGGCTTGCATGAATGCTCAGATTGACACTGCGTTCCGCGATGACGAAAAGGGGTGTTGTCTTTATGAAGTTGGTCAATCTGATAAACCAACCAAACATGTGGTTACGAGAATTCTGCTGGATGACCACCTCACGTGTTCTTGCATGAAATTTGAATCCGAGGGTATTATGTGCATGCATACCCTCAAAGTCATGAAAGATATTCTGAGAGTGCATAAAATTCCACAACGCTACATTTTGAAAAGGTGGACCAGAAATGCGAAGGAGGGCAACCTACAAGAACTGGTTTGAAATGATGTTTGTACCGATGAAAGACTGGAGAAACAAAGAAGGCATAAAATCCTTTATCGATCTATGATTGAAGTAGCCAACATTGCCAACGTATCATCCGAAGCTTTCGAAACTGTTATGGCCTTGGTTTTTAAGATGAAAACAGTTGCTGAGCAAAGTCTTCTACGTCGCCACACCCACCCACTGGCTATTCCACCCACTAATGTTGGTGTCAACATATCCGAAATTTTGCCTCAGAATTCCCATGCCAATACTTCCACCGTTGCTAAAGCAAAGGGTATAGCTGTCAAAGACAGAACTAAAGGGCAAAGACGGAGGCTAATACCTACCATTGAGAAGGTTATGAAGAAGAAAAAACAGCCTGTAGCAGCAAAGGTATGTATTCGGATCTTATTGCATGAAATTGCAATAAAGAAAATGTATTAGTAGAAGGAAATTGTCATTGTCGTTTAAATATATTTTGGAAATGGTAATTTGCGAATGTGGATTTACGGAAATTGGGAATTATATCAAGGGTTTATTATAACATGCTTAGTTCTTGTAATTACATCCATTATTTGCTAAAATATAATCCTGTTGCATCAGATATCAAGCCCTGACATCGCTTCCGCCACCTCAGATTTCTTATCTAGCTTCAACTCACCATCATCTGAGTTCACAGAACTTACCAAAGTAATTCTTATATATTCCTTCTATGCATGTCAGACCTCATATTTATTGCTTGCATTATCTCGGTTCATGTAGTTTTGTACAAAATATTTACCTCTTTAATTATGTTGAGCTTATCTTCTTCCCCATTTTAGGTTACGGAGAATCCAGAGTATTCATCTGACCCCTTTGTACAATTTATGGCCTACGAACTTCCCTCTCTTCCACCTACTCCATTGGACGCTCCCATCGATGAATCAATTTCTTTAACCATGAGAGAAGAGGTGTTTTTCAATAATGTATTGGTTTCAATTTGCATATTATTTCTACTGCCATCACTTACACAATATTTTACCATTTGTTTTCTCATATTTGCGTCATTGTTTTCCCTTTAAGGTCAATGATAATCATGTTAGATCACATGAACGTATGGAAACCAATTTCCGTCTTGCTGTTCATGCCCCTTTAGCCCCTCCATCGTGCGTTGCTGTTTTGTTATCAGATCACTCAATTGCCGTACCAGTTGGAGTAGAGGTAGTATTTCCTTCTGTCTTTTTCACCATATGCTTTGCTCTACATATATGTAATATTTTCTTCTTCAACTATGTTTGCAACCCAAATTTTTATTACCTTATAATTTTATTGCTCTCTGTTGTGTTTCAGGAAACCCAATCTCAGTCCAATTCAAAGTCAATTCAAAGCAATTTATTTGGTCGTGGGTTTCGAAGCCCAGCCTCCAATGGCACAAACATTCCAATTCTTTTTACTGATGAGTCAATGGGTGTTAACAACCTGCATCAGGTATTACCGCCATTACATTTCATGTTTGCTTCCTTCTGTTCCTGCACATTTTTATATGAAGCTTGTCGTGCTGCTCTACTGAAATGATTTATCTTGTATTTTAAAAAAAACTAATTCAGCCAAATATTTAATTTTGTGTTTTCTTACAATGCACAGCAGTCTGCTTTAGGATTGAGCCTTCTAAGCACTCCCTCTTCTTTCGAGGGGTCGACAACCCTAAATCATGTAAGTAATTTCAATCCGATAATTTTATGTACACAGTCCCTTTCGAAATACTAGTATTTTCTACATCGACTCCCAATCATATCTGTTGATATTTGTTTCGTCCAGGGTCCCCTAATGTGAATAACCTTTGGCGGTAAAACTTCAAATTTCCCGGACACCATTATCATTCACCCAACCCAATTTCATGTGAGTAACGTGAATCCGATACTTTACTGTTCATAATTCCCTCCAATATACTAACTTCCACATTCACTCCGATTTATTATGTGTTCATATTTGTTTTCAGCCAGGGTCATGAAATCTCAACGGCCTCCGGTGGTAAAACATCAATTTATCGGACACCATTGTAATTCACACAGCGGATGACAACCGGGAGCACAAAAATAGGCAGAATAAGTGTTTGATTCACCAGATATATGAATATATAACAGTTGTAATATAACAATTTACTATACTACACCATGTCCCTAGGTAGCCATGAGTTGAATGATTTAATAAATTTCAATCACACTTGAAACATGACCTGGGAGGATTGAAGCTTTCATAAAATTTGTACATTGACTTCTCTGTAAGGTTTGAATTAACTATTTATTCAGTACACATTGGGTTTTATTCAATACACATCTGGTTTTGGACAGCCACATTCTACGGAAGTGCACTAAGAGCGGTTCCAATGAATATTTTATGAAGGCGAGTATATAACAACGATTGATAGTCTTCAAATAGTTGCGTACAAATACCATATCTCAGTAAAATTGTATAAGGAATCTATGACCATGTCAATTTCTCAACACTCTACCGTTATCAATAACTCAAGTTTGTTTTTGCGACTACATTTGTTTCAACTTGCTTCTTCGGGTTTGAATTTTGTCTGCATTACATGTTAGACGGGGAATATTTTAATAATGTTACAATGGAAGAAATTTGATTTCTATTTTTTTAGGGTAAATGGCTTAAGAATTCCCCTTTTTCCCCCACAATCACCTTATTTCATAAAACTAGCAATAATTAAGAATATATATACATATATATATATCGAAAATAATGTATGCTTCAGTAATATAATGTGCTTGGAAGTGGTTGTTACGTCATTTAATTGTACTTAAATTTCGTGAGAAAAGTAAATATAGTTATCATCATGGCAAGTGGAGGTTAGATTGCACTTATTATGCAGTGGAATATTATGTGAAATTGAAAATAATATATAATCCTCTGGTTGTTAAATCAATTTATTATTCAACAACCGAAATATTTAACGGACCCCTCATCACTATATTTATATGCGCGATTTAAGTAGAAAAAAGTAACTATGTAAGATAAAGTTATAGTACAATGTAAGATAAATATGTCAGCCATAAGTATACAAATATGTTGACTGTTCGAGCCATTAAAATGAAGAGATGAAATCTTTTTTCCCGATTATTCTATATGAACGTTAAGCTCGATATTTCCAGCAAAAATAATAGTGCATGTGGAATTATTCGTCAATGTTTGACTCATCATCATAACTCTTAAAACCTGCAAGCATTATTCTTTTTATATGTGCAATGTAAGTGTACAGAAATCAATAATGTTAGATACATTTGTTGTGCATTGTTGTCGGCTGTATACTCGAGCCTTCCCCCACGTACCGAATATACATAGAGGACAAATGTGTGAAGGAGGGTACATAGGAGCGGCAAGGAGGCTTTAACTGATAATTCGTATTAAAAAATGTTGAAGATTTTGTAACACAAATATGTGAGCCATGAATAGAATTCATTAAGTTCACCCTTGGACCAAATAGAAAGAAGATAATATGTTTGAGGTGCCGATGCTTGTGGAGGAACGTGTACGTCCATACATCCACCAATTTAAATACGGAACATGGAATTAATCAATCGGCAAAGTTTAGTATTACTTGCAAATATCTGTACTAGCAACCATTTACTAGAATTTAGGTGTGCAATGTAAGTGTATACGAATGAGCAATGTTACATATATTTTATGTGCATTGTCATTGGGTGTATACTCCACCCTCCCCCCACGTACCGAATAAACATAGAGGACAAATGTGTGAAGGAGGGTACAGAGGAGCGGCAAGGAGGCTTTAACTGATAATTCGTATTAAAAAATGGTGAAGATTTTGTAACACAAATATGTGAGCCATGAATAGAATTCATTAAGTTCACCCTTGGACCAAATAGAAAGAAGATAATATGTTTGAGGTGCCGATGCTTGTGGAGGAACGTGTACGTCCATACATCCACCAATTTAAATACGAAACATGGAATTAATTAATCGGCAAAGTTTAGTATTACTTGCAAATATCTGTACTAGCAACCATTTACTACAATTTAGGTGTGCAATGTAAGTGTATACGAATGAGCAATGTTACATATATTTTATGTGCATTGTCATTGGGTGTATACTCCACCCTCCCCCCACGTACCGAATAAACATAGAGGACAAATGTGTGAAGGAGGGTACAGAGGAGCGGCAAGGAGGCTTTAACTGAGAATTCCTTTTCAAATATGTTGAAGAATTTGTAACACAAATATTTGAGCCATGAGTACAAATATTTAAGTTCACCTTTGGAGCACATAGAAATTAGACATAATGTTTGAGGTGCCGATGGTTGTAGAGGCACCTGTACGTCCATACGTCCACCAAATCAAAGAGTGAACATGGAATAAATCAATCGTCGAAGTTTAGTATTCCTTGGAAATATCTTAAAACCTGCAACCATTTAGTACAATTTATGTGTGCAATGTAAGTGTATATGAATGAGCAATGTTACATATATTTGATGTGCATTGTCGTTGGGTGTATACTCTACCCTCCCCCACGTACCGAATATATATAGAGGACAAATGTGTGAAAGAGGGTACAGAGGAGCGGCAAGGAGGCTTTAACTGAGAATTCCTATTGAAATATGTTGAAGAATTTGTAACACAGATATGTGAGCCATGAACATTTCTAATATTTAAGTTCACCCTTGGAGCAAATAGAAATAAGAGATAATGTTTGAGGTGCCGATGGTTGTAGAGGGACCTGTACGTCCATACGTTCACCAATTCAAAGAGTGAACATGGAATTAATCAACCGTCGAATTTTAGTATTCCTTGGAAATATCTGTACTTGCATCCATTTAGTACAATTTATGTGTGCAATGTAAGTGTATATGAATGAGCAATGTTACATATATTTGATGTGCATTGTCGTTGGGTGTATACTCCACCCTCCCCCACGTACCGAATATACATAGAGGACAAATGTGTGAAGGAGGGTACAGAGGAGCGGCAACGAGGTTTTAACTGTGTTGAAGAATTTGTAACACAAATATTTGAGCCATGAGTACAAATATTTAAGTTCACCCTTGGAGCAAATAGAAATAAGACATAATGTTTGAGGTGCCGATGGTTGTAGAGGAACTTGTACCTCGATATCTCCGCCAATTGAAACTGTTCCTAGGAATTAATCGTCAATGTTCACTCCTCATCCGAAATCTCTAAACTTGCAACCCTTTTACTATTTAGATGTGCAGTGTAACTGGTCGCCAATTAACAGTTTTACATATATATATTGTGCATTGTAGTTGCGTCTTTCATCGATCCTTCCCTCACGTACAAATTTTACATATAGGACAACTGTGTGAAATAGGGTATAGAAGACTAATAACGGGGCTTTCGAAAAAAATTTAAGTAAAATATCTTCAAGATTCTTATTCCGTTTTTTCCCACATATGTAAACCATCAATATATTGAAATTGTTGGACGAAACCTCTAATAAGAGATAAGTTGTGACTTTGGAACATTGCATTAGGAACATTTACGTATATTTAACCCTAAAAAAAAATTAAAACATAATGTAATATTATACGACTGAGTTTTTCACAGCATCCAAAATGTTTAAACTTTGAAGGGTTTTTTTTTTGGTCGCAATTTCTTCTTCAAAGGCATTATCTTTGGAAGAAACACATATTGTGTATTGTAGTGGTCAGCTGATAATTTTTACAATATCAACACTTTAACCGGGTCGATTGTCGCAATGTGAGCCAACTGTGGTAATGCCTCAGATCTTTAAAAAGTAGATCATATCATCATTGTGCTTTCTATACCGGACTTCACATAGCATCCGGTTTGTAATAAATATAGGAAAAGCGTAAACCAACATATATGGAATGGGGAAATAAAATTACTTGGTAAAGACTAAAATTACGTTGCCAACCAACATTCTATTAATACTACACATTACAGTCACAGAACAAGGAACCCCAAAGTTTTACATCCGGTTGTGAGGTCAGAAAAAATAATTGTTTCTGGTTACCGTCAATACATTCCCTTTAACTTAGTCCTTAAATATTCCATTTGTTCGTTGTTGGGGTCGTCCATCAATTTAAGCAGAAATTCCGAACGCAAGTAGAGTGGATCGGTCTGTATTCATTAAAAATAAAGATGTTAGGATCGATAAATAGAGGGGTGATGGAAGGGTATAGATTTATGTGGACAATTCTGAAAACTCACCGAGATCAAGTCTCCAGCTAAGCATTGGCCATTCCAAGCCTCCATATTTTGCATCGCAAAGGTACCACATGAGGACCTGGTCATAAGAGTGTATTACGTTGTGCATTTCTATACTTATTTAACCATATAACTCAAAGGGGAATACAATAATCAGTTGCCTCTTACCCGTCCTTTGATATGGGTATGTTATGGACCTTTGTGTAGACGTAGTTGGTGAAGTCTTTTCCGAATACAAACCCCGCAAACTCACACTTAAAGATTTAATACATGAGACAAGAAATAATAACGGTGGTACCCTATATATAGAATAAACCTTTTAGAATTTGTTCGAAGGTACAAGTGTTTTCATACCAGTGTTTTCATCAACGGACGATATCTGAATTGCTTTCCACCCGAGCAAAGGTAATCGACTGATTTGCGTCATTGGTTAAGAACTAATAGAAACCAATGGCCATCTACGCATGCTGGGAAAAAAATCTTAAACAATAGGCAAGGTAAGCAAAGATAAGAAAATGAGATGAATGAGTAATATAAAATATTAAATAGTCATGGCAATTAAGAATCATAATGTACCAGCTCGGCATCCTTCACATTATCCAAATACAGACATGGTGAGACTCTCTTATAGTAAGTGAACAGGTCTTCAGGAGTCATTGTTGAAGGGCGAGTTTTTTTCTTCCTACCGCAACCGCCCATTGCTTCTATCTTCGCAACGACTTGGGATTTGAAAAAGTATTTCCCTCGTCTTTCTCCTTTTTCCCTCTAGTTCAGCTTTTCGGTAAATACATTAATTACCTGTGTTCAATCCGAGAGTGGTATATTTACAAAAAAATATTTAAACTAATCATGGCCCATCCCCACAAATATTTGACTTGCATTTAAAGAGTGTAATATAAGTGTCGAAAATGCTATGTGAATTGTTGAAGGAAATAATGAGCGATGACAAGTAATTAATAACCAAATTATTGTAAAATAAATTTAAATTTTTTTGATTTACAAATCATTAGTATGGAAACCGTTACATAATTTGGCGCATATGAATTTCAAAGAGTAAATTAAATTAGTGTTCACATCACAACATTTTTGAAAGACAAATTTTTTTTTAATGAATTGGAATTTCCTTCTATCAAAGTCATTGAGAATGTACGCGTTCACTTACACTGTCAACTAGCCATTGTTTTCCAAAGAGAGTCTGAAGGTGTCGGCGCTCCAAAGTTTGGTTTTCATACTTTACCAAAATCTCCCTGATATAACAAAAAAAAATAGTACGGTTATTAGTCGGCAACAAAGTAGTATTACAATGTAGAGAAAAAAAACAGAAAATGTTACCAGTTTCCTCACAGACCTTTCATCGCAACCTTCCATCGAGGCATATTCCATGGAGGCATAATGAAGAAGATCCAACTGGTAATCGGAGCGATTGGTTACTTCCTCTATAGTTTGAATCCATGGCGAGTACGCGTAACGTCCAGGCCTCTTGCTCATTTTTCCCCTACCAGCGTTTTCACAGTCTCTCATCTTCCTTTTTCCACTACCGCCCCCTTCTGAGATTGTCTTCGCTGATGAAAAGGATACCCGTCGCGCCTTCCTAGGCGCTGGAGTAACTTCAGCTGCCACCATTTGATATTCCTCTTGGATGGAATGTCCAATGTGTTCTTTGGCCAGACTATATACAAGGCCTGCAAGTTGACGATCATCATCAGAGCTATCAGTGGCTTCTGCTGCTACACCTTCACCTTCTGTATATCGTTCACCTATCCCATCATCAATATTGGCCACAACCCTCGTTGTCATTACTGCTTCTCGATTTCCTGCAGACTCATCGACTTCTTTGATGCCTCTTCCTTCTCCTACAGTCATTTGTCCTCCATGTACATCTATATCTTCTTTTACAGTTGATTGCACTACACCTGCTCCAACATTTTCAGACCCCAGGGCCTCATATGAGTCTGCTTGTAGGGGTGTGTGTTCTCCCCTGCTTTGTTCTTCTTCCACTCCTTCTTCATCCACTGATAGAGCCTCTCCTCTTGGCAATTCTTCATCTTCTCTATACTTTTCCTCTTGATCATTTTCTTCCGAATCAGAATCAGATTGAGAGTGGGAATCTTTATACTCTTCCTCTTCTTCTGTTTCTGAATCGTCGGACTTTATTTCTGCTTCTTCCATTACTTCTTCAACAACACACTTGCCCTTGCCCTTGGACATATCTCTGACCTCGGCACTCACCACGGCTGCCGTCCTCCTTTTCGGTCGCTCCACAACATTAACCTCAGTTCTGCCATCCGCCTTCTTCTTCTTCTTCTTGCTCTTCAGTTTCTCAAGCTTTGAAGCTTTACTTCTCAGTTTTTTGGCGCACTCATCGGCAGTAGATAGAATCTGTGAAGCTACATACCTCATGCGATGAATTACTTCCTGCAAATATTCACATAACCGCAAATAATTTAAGCAATAGCTTAGGAAACATAAATACTAAAGAAAATGGAAGATAAATACGTAGGCATTAACTTACATCAGCTTCGGCGTCCACCGAGTCCTCCGTGTGCACATTGCGTGCTCTCTCGCTATTTGCCGAGGTACAACCAGTGGAAGCAATGGTTGGCAGACTGATATTGGTGCTTGCAGTAGCAGCACCAACCGGGATCAACTATGGACATATTAAACACCATAAATTTATGAAGAAACTGTAAAACTAAAACATAAATATAAAGGTCATGTCTTACCTTGTGTGTGCCATATGCGCCCATACCCTCATCCCATTTAATTATGCGGTGTACAAGGTCCGCCGTCCAATAGGTAAGGGTTTGAATGTTGCCTTGCGGGTAATGAAATTGGACAGACTCAAAACGCATATAGTATAGAAGTTGTTGTAAAGGTAAAAAAAGTTATTAAAATTTCTTACATTCAGTGGATAACATACATTATCAAACATGACGCACAATACCTGCAAGAACAACAAGCATCCACGATAGGCAGTCTTTAACGGCCCCCCTGATCCAGGCCTTATAGCTTTCACAAGCGCATCTGCAACATATTTTGCCCAGTTGTACGTGGCAATGGCCTCGACATCGGTAACAGCTGGCAACACGGACAAGTGACAATCATCACGACACGTTGGTGTTAGCACAGCTGCACAAGCCAATACAACAAATAGTCGCTTGAATTGTTCGTTGTTTTCTTCCTTTATCACTTTTTCAGCAACCTTCGATATCTTCAAACCATCAGCCTCGTAAAGACCGGCTGCCACCATCCACTCTGCCCTTTCAAAATGCTGTTTCGTAGGCACTTTGTGTAAACCAGTGGGTACTCCAAGTACATTGGCCACTTCACAGCCATTGACATGAAGCTCTCCGACATGAGGAACTAAAACTCGGTTGGTTTTACAGTCGAAGTTCGAAATCAAGTACATGGTTAATTCTTTGTCAATCACATTGCAATTCAGCTCCAACAACTTTCCAAAGCCAATATTGTCGACCATTTTCCGCTGCTCAACGGAGAGCTGGGAAACGGTATTGATAAAGAGTTTCAGGTGTGACCGTTGGAACCCGGTTCTCTTCTCTTCTTTACCTTCATCCCTGTTTCACAATGAACTGTTAATTTTCAGAAATTCAAAGCACTCTAAAATTTAATTCCAACTCCTCTTATATACATGGTTAATAGACAAGATAAAATATAATCAAAGGCATCCCCGACCCAAGATATGAGGCCAGGCGTAGAGGACATGAACACTTTCAATCAAGGGTACTCTGACCTCATACTTTATAGCAGAGAATTAACTAATTTGGAATTGAATGCGGATGTGTGTGACTGAAGACTGTTTTAGCATTGAAGAGTGCTTCATCTCACCCATGGATTCTCACTAATAGCGTAAACAAACAGATTGGCCAGTGGATTTTAGCATTGAAAAGTGTTTTCGAATCAAATGCGGATGTGTGTAACATGTTGAAGTCATCTGGGTGGTTTTTGAAGACTGATTTGGATAAAACTATGATACCCAATGTAGAATTTTTGAAGACCTGTGGTGTTAGTTTGTTGCAAATAAAGAAACAAGTCTACAATTTCCCAAATTTTTTCTTTAATAAACCTACAAAACTTGAAAACTTTGTCAAAAGGGTTGATGAGATGGGATTTGACAGGAAATCTAAGATGTTTCTTTATGCCATTCGGGTTATTAGTTCGATGACAATAGAGACTTGGGAGGTGAAATTGGAGCTTTTTTAGAGTTTGTGGTTTTCGGAACATGACATTTCGTTGGTTTTTAGGAGGGTGCCGATAGCATTTGCCGTATCATAGAGGAAAATTAAGGCCATAACACAGTTTTTCCTTGACAACCCTAAAATTGATATTTCATTTTTCCTTCATTACCCGGAAATTCTTCTTCTTACTGTTCAAAATAGGCTTAAACCACGGCTAATAGTTTTGGATTTTTTGGAAAGGAACAATTATCTTCTAAAAGAGCCTAATTTGGCAACTTTATTCAAGATGACTGTATTAGAGAAATATGTAATCCCTTATAAAGATGAAGACAACGACTTATTCCTTGAGGGGCTACTTACGAAGGGCTCATTCGCACCACAAGTATGTGCATAGGATGACAATGTCATGTGTGACTGATTTAGTACATAGAGGCAGGCTTACTCCCTCTAAAATTTTTTCCTTAAACAAAATGCCTGCCAACATAACATGGCAGAGAAGTGGTTAATCATTTGCACTAGATCCATTTTTTTTTCCTTCTATTCATAAGTTGTACAGTACAACTCTCCAAAAATTGGGTTGGTTTGTAGACAACTTTTTCATTTTAAGGCCTTGAGATATATTCTCTTAATATAACCTTTATTTGTGCTTCCACTGTTTGATTGAGGAATCATGTTGCATAACTTTTATTGTTATTATACTTTGGTGAAGTGTAATTAATTATTTGTACGAATTAGCCATGATTTTTTTCTTCACATCTCATTACATCATTATGCATCGTTTATACTCTTTCAAGTGTGCTTATAATTCACAAGATTACTCATGCATATTTGTAGGGATCTACTGATATAAACATGATTTGCATAACATCACCACCAATGAGACACTATACACACTATTTCTAACACTCTTCTATAATTGCTTTGGCACATTTCACTACATGTATATTTCTTATCAGTTGCAAGGTTGGAGTACATATTCGACTACAATGCACAAAATTTGTTCCTTACAAAGTTAATTTATGTCCAGTGACATTGCACATACAAAATTTACAACAGTTGATAATTTGAAGATTAAGGATGAAATAAATAATTTGCCGAATATTTTCACTTTCACTTTTTGTTTTTCTTTGTTTCGAAATATTGATCTAAACATTCCTATACAATCTTTGGAACAAAACAATTATCTCTTATTTTGATTTGGGGCAAGAGTTAACATATAAATATTTGTACAGATGTTTAAATATGTGGAAAAATATGATACCAACCCTAAATTAAAACCCTCTAAAATGCAACCCTAAATTGAAAACTCTAACATATTAACTATTCATGATTTCAACTACAGGAGTATAGTAACATACGTATCAATCATGGAATAAAGCACCTAAATTAGCACATATAATTGCAAATATAGACCCTAAAATCACCCTAAATCCCTAAATAAAACCACTCTAAACTGAAACCCCAAATTCAAAATCCTTTTTAAATTGCAAAGCTAAAATGAACCCTAAATTAAATTCCTCTAAAATGCAACCCTAAATTGTCAACTCTAAACTCTAAATAGAGACTTTGAATTACATTTCACTTGACAATAACCCAGGTCAAAAATCACATAACTAAGTTTATGCAAATTTTTCACCGGAATATTGATGGCCAATGGAGGAGGAGGGACGGTCCGTCGAAAAGAAGATGATGGTCTTTCTTTCGCCGGTTTTAATCCGTTTTTCGTGGCTCTCTTCCGCTTCATCTTCGACGAAGCTTTTCCTTCGCGTACGCCAACATCCTTGCCTTTGCCATTATCGACCATTTGGAGTAATAAATTGGGAATTATTTGTGGGTTTCGCTCGCGTGCTTTTTAGTGTTAGGTTTTGATGGTTGATGAATCAATTTGGTCTCAAAGGGAAGAAACAACACTTAAACGGAGTTCTCAAGGGGAAGAAGGCACAAGTGATTGCTACACTGTTCAATTTCATTTTGGAGATCTCAAGGTTTTGGCAACACTTAGACGGACTCTTCAAGAGAAAGAAGGCACAAGTGATTGCTACAGTGTTCACTTTCAATTGAAAAACATAAACTTTGGACTCAATTACAAATTCAGCACGTGTTGGACCCAGATTTTTAATAACTCAAATTTTCAACAGTTCCGTATATAAAAACAATTCCGTATAAAATATATGATATACACAGTGAATTATATATATAATGATATATGCTCATGTGTAGACTTGATTGCTAAGGAGGAAATTTGAGCCAATAAAAAGCCGCCATGTGTGAATGGAAGCAGGTCCAGTCTGAGAAGGACTGGACTTGATTTTTTTCCCTCGTTGGGTAGATCTCAAATGGGTGTTTGGATAGTTTACTTACGAATATTCAGATTAGTCTTTTAAGTCTCAAATTTCTGAGTTGAAGTTTCTTATTACTGGATTTTTGTTTCTTTAATTTGGACTCTTCGTTTTATATCTTACAACTTATCCCAAGTTTCATAAATTATAGAACTTTGTTAGTTTTTCATGGTTAAACCTCAAATGGGTCTTCGGATAGTTTATATAAGGTTTTTTCTGGATGCTTCTTTTATACATGTAAATACTAAGTTGAAGTTCGTTTCTCGGTACGTCATTTATGTTAATTTATTGTTATGTTCTGTCTTCAGACTATGTGCTTATGAATATTTATATTAGTTTCTTTCGCTTAAATTCAATTTAGTCTTGTGAGATTTTGGATAGGAATGTTTAGATGAATTATTTGTATACTTCTCTACCCTTTATTTATTTTTATTTATTTACTAAATTATTTATTTATTGCCGATAAGAGACACAGCATAATCAAGGATAAATTAACAAGTTTCATGCCACCCTAAATTGAAAACTCTAAATATATTAACTATTGACGCCTTATATTATCCGAACATGAGTGTTCATCTATGATAATTTCACCATTCTACTTCTCCTGGCCACCAACTAATGAGAACAAAAATCTCCTTCTGCTGTTCATCTATGGACTGCAACGGCCATGGCCATTGAAAACTCTAAACTCAACTAATAAACCCTAATTTAAACACCTCTACAATGTAACCCTCAATTCAAAACTCTAAACTCAACCGCTTGAACAATCGACATTCAAACATATCACATACCAAATTAACAAACATGGATTTTAGGATGACATACCTAAGTCTATGCAAATTTTCCACCGGAATATTTATGGACGACGGAGGAGGGATGGCCCCAGAAGAAGATGATGGCTTGTTTTTCGCCGATTGTTTCACTCCTTTTTTGCCGCCTCTCTTCAACTTCGTCTTCGACCCAGCTTTTCCCGTGGGTGATTTCTTCGACGCACCGGCAACATCCTTGCCCTTATCCACCATTTCGACGGATGAATTGCCCTTTAAATTGGGGGTTTTTACGGATTCCCTCCCGTGATTTTTAGGGTGAGGGGTTAGGTTATAAATTGGGGATTTCTAGGGTTAGGGCTAGAATAGAAAGGAGCTCTCAAGGGGAAGAAGAAAGACAGAGTTCTCAAGATGAAGATTGCTACAGTGGTTCGCACAATGGACCTCTCAAGGGGAACAAGAAATACAGTTCTCAATGGAGCTCTCAAGGGGAAGAAGAAAAACAGTTCTCAAATGGAAGCTTGCTACAATGGTTCGGTCACTTAGGATGTGTTTGATTTGGAGCCAAAATGATGTACATTTCTGAAGTCAAAGTAGTATTTCCAAACAGTTCCGTATATATGTATATAAGTATGTCATATATACAGATATATGTATATGAGCTGATGTGGATAATTGAATACTGTGCAACCAACCACAATCTGCCATCTGTGAATGGAAGGAAGTCCAGTCAGAGAAAAAATGGACCTGATTCTTTTCCCTGTCCCAAAGGGTTCGTGTAAAAATACTGATATTCAAGAGAGTTTGTATGCGAATACGCTAATTACGAGGGGGTGTCAATGAAAATAACCCATAATTTTTGTATTTATAGTTTGATTAGATAACTTTGGTGGAGCAAGAGAGGACGGACCTCGTGGGGGACTGCAACATTGTGAAATGACGGTATTACTCCTGGTAGTGAGAACCGTGTTAAAAGGGGTGCGAGAAAAAAGCGTGTTGTTCATGTGCGGACCTGAACTTGGGTGGATGTGGGCCTTATTGCGCTCAACTGCTTTTTATTTAATCTGTATTTATTTCTCTTTATTTTGTGTTAATGAACATAACACACTGAGATTGTGTTTTGCGTCATAAGACGCAAGTGATAAAGACTTATAAACTTTGTCACGGTCACGGCTCACAATTAAGAGTAATTCGACAACTTTATTTAAAATTGACGTGGGTTAAACGGGTGAAATTTATTTCAATTGAGTATCGATTCTTAAAGATGATATGATTAATTGTTGTCAATTTAATTAATAGTGTTTTTTTCATTTTAGTAATTTTACTTGGGTACTTCTCTGGAATTACAAAACATAACTGAAATTTTAATGTAACATGTGAAAGTGATTGAAATAATATTTTTTTATTAATTTTTTAGTTTACTAGACTTGTCCTACTATGTACCATGTATCCTTGTAGGCTTTTAGACTTTTTTTTTTTTTTTTATATATAAAATTGACTAAACTGTCAATATATATATATATAATAATAATAATTAAGTTAATAAATGAGACATTAATAGTTGACACATAAAACTCATTTAATAAAAGGTCTCGTATTTATCTATTCACATCTACATCTATCTGCTATTATAAAAGTACAAAGCCCTGTATTATTTTAAAATATGTTTAATTAAATAGTATTATTCTAACTTCAAAATATACACATTATATGGTTCAACATAATTGTGTATACATTAAATACGCTTATTATGAATAACTATAGTTATGAGTCTTAATATGAGTACACAAACTTCTAGGATACTACTACTACTTTTTTACTATTCTTATTTCATTTCTATCTATTTTTCTAATTTTAAAAACAAATCGAACTCTAACTTAAAGTATAAAATTCACAATTCAAAAAATTATGGATTTACATTTAAAATATTTATGATGAGTATTCACAATTATGATTATCTATAGCTATATCTATATTTATACTGTTATAAAACTGCAAGAAATGTGTTTTATTTTTATATATTTATTATAATTTTTAAAATATAAAAAAAATCATAAATGGTGCATTAAATGTAATCATAATTGCCATATATAATACATTAAAAATTCAATAAAGGTTCATTAAATTTATTCAATTGTTGACTTTTAGGCCTGTTGAAATCTCCTGGAGAGAACATTTTTAAAACTCCTCAAAATTTCAAACTCATACTTTTAAAATTTTATACGGTGCGTTTGGATAGGGGTATTTCCGTTTTTGTTCTTGTTTTTTTCTACTATTTACGGGAACAAAAACACGTTTGGGAGCCTTTGATGATTTTTGTTTTCGTGAACAGTAAAAAAAGTGTTTTCTCACCCTTAGTTCAAAATTTGAGAATACCAAAATGGTATTTTTTTATTTTCGGCATTGTTTGTTCTCAGCAAACAAAATAATTAATTGTTACAGATTCCCTAACCTTCATCTTCAACCTCCAAACTCTAACTTTCATTTTCAACTTCCAAATCCTAACCTCCAAATTTTTATTTTTTTTTTGTTTCCAAAAATTTTTTAGATAAAATTTCCAACCAAACGTGTTTTTGTTTCCGGATTACCCTTAGGACAAGAACAAGAACAAGAAAAAATTTTGTTCTCAAAAAATAAAAAACAAAAAACGAAAACACTAGTTTCCAAACGCATCCGAGTTGTACAACTTCCTATCTCTCGTTGTAAATACATACATTTACGTTTAAACATATATTCTCTTCTCCATTGAGTGTAATTTGCTTTCTCTCTAACAAAATTTTCTATTATATTTTTGCAGGTTTAATTATTTGTTTGAAGGTATGCATTTATACTTCTAAAAATTATAATCAAATATTGTTTACTCTATTTTATTATTTTCAGTTTGATTAAATATATTTTCAATTTTATTGTTCTTCTACCCTTAATTCTCCTTATACCACAAGAATTTATATACCTTTGATTCATGTGATGGTTACATAAATCTGCATCTCAAGAAAAATCATTAAAAGAATGATTAATGTATTTCAAATTATTCACCCAAAAAGAATAAAATTTGTGTAGGACATTTTGTTAAAATTGGATAAAAAAATATATTATGTTAAAATTTCCTGAAAACTAATAGGATCAAAACACCTCACTACTTTATGTGACTGCTTCTATTATGGAAAGGTGGCATGTTCTTGACGAGTATCCCCATCTCAACTCTATCAAAAGGAATAAAAAATTCCAAAACCTCACTCCTCCTATCCTCCATGAGTGGCCAGTTTAAAAAGCCCCAATTCTAATTAAGTACATAAATTTAAAACTTAATTGTAGTTCAAGATTAGAATTTTAAATTATATTATATTTTTTATTTTTGAGTTTTTTTATTTATCTTCAAACTTATTATACTTAATTTCAATAGTAATAAATGTAATTGAATTTTAACTCCATCACTTCAGTCCAATTATAATTCCACTCAAAAATGATTTTTCTAACATTCATTTATTTTTATTTAAACACCACCCTCTACTGTTCAAAAATCTCATTGGTTTTATCATCTTTGTGGAAAGGCATATCGAAAACTCAAAAATCTAGAAGTCAGACATATTATTGGTATGTTGAACTCTTTCTTCTTTGCCTATTTCTCTTTCTCATGTTGCTTGATTTTCTGAGTTAAATTTGCAAAGGTTGATTCAACAACTTTTATTACTGTATCATGACTATATATGTATGCCTATGTGGTAGAAAACAATAAGGGCATGTTTGGTTCACGGTTTGGTTTCAGTTTTTCTGGTCTGATTTCATAATTTTGAGACTAGACCATATTTGAGAAGATTGGTTTCTCAAAAATGAAACTAAACCACCAAGATCAAAAATCAGATTTTTGAAACAAAAAAAAGTTAATTTTTGTTGATTTGATTTCACTTCCACCATCACCACTAGAACTGGCACCACCTCTCTACTCCACCACTCCCAATCACAACCCACTACCCCCAAAAAATTTGCAACCCATATGCTGCTTCAGAGGACGAAGAAGAGGAAGTCACCACACATTCCATGTCGAACCCATTTGGGTTTTAGACTATGTTGGTCTTTCATTGATGCAATTGACTGAATAAAACGAACCCATTTGAAATTTAGACTCTGATGGTATTTTTCACTGAAGCAATTGATTGAATTGGGTCTGAGATTGACATGGTTGAATTTGGTTTTGCTGAATTTGGAGTGACACGAAGAAGAACCGAGATGAGTTTTAGACATTACTAATCTTTCGCTGAAGCAATTGAATGAATTGAGTCTGCAATCATGGTTCGCAAAAACGATTTCGGTTGGTGTAACGGTTTCGGTATCTGTGTAACGGAACCAGATCAATATCGGGGTTACGTAACGGTTTCGGTTATCGCAAGCGTGAATTTTTTAAAAACTCGCACATGATAGTAAAAATGTACTAATATGGTACTTTTGACAACATAACTAAACTTTGATAATTTTTTTGATAATTTTAAGTAAATTTTATATATTCAATAAAATTTGGAACCAGACAAAACTGCTTAGCAAATAAAATTTCAAATCAGCGACTAGACCAGACCGCTTTCCAAACATGCCTAAGTGAACCTCACCTCAAATTATTTTTACTAGTATAATATCAAGAATAAATAATAGATTTACTTATTAGAGATGTGATATATTACATTTGTACCCTATATTTTTTATATATTTATAATTTTATCTCTTTTAGTTGATTGATACTTGTTCATGTTTATTTTTTTATTTAAAAAATATATTTACAAATAAGTAAGGGTATTATAGTCAATTTACCTCTGGTCAACTGCTGATCGGAAGTTCGTAGGAGGGAAATTTTTATTATTACTTACAAACTAGAGGGAGCCAAACTATAATTTATCAAATAATAAAAAATTACAGATGTAATATATCATATATCATGGGGTCAAAGTATAATTTATCCCATAATATAAAAGGTAAAGCATAGTATATAAATAAAAATTCAAATAATAAATTACTCGATACATTGAAATTGTTGGAGTAAAAAGAAAAAAAAAATGGAATAGATACAGATATAGATGGAGGTAATCAGCCAAAATGTTATTAAAATTTTGGGTAATTTGTAGCCACACCCCTGAGGTTTGCATTTATTCCACCTAGATGTAGATTTTCGGAATTTTGACACAAACATCCCCTGAGGTTTGGTTTTGTTTGCCATGACATCCCAAATGACGAAAATACCTTTCACAAAATTCCAAAATATTAAGGGTAATGTGAAATGACCTTTATGCCCCAACCCCAAATATATAAAATTTCGAAAAACATATATATAAATTCAAAAATATATATAAAATTCGAAAAAATGTATAAAATTCGAAAAATATTTAAATTTTGGAAAAAAAATATAAAATTAGAATAAAATATATAAATTTCGAAATATATATATAAAATAAAAATATATATATATAATTCAAAAATATATATATATATATATTTTGAAAAATATTTAAATTCGAATATATATATTTCAAAATATATATATAAAATTCAAAAAATTATATAATTTTGATAAACATATATAAATTTTTAAATATATATAAAAAATTCAAAAAAATATATAAAATTTGAAATATATATATAATTCGAATATATATATATAAAATTTGAAAAATATATAAACTCGAATATATATATATATATATTTCAAAAACAAAATTAAAAATATATATATTTTCAAAAACAAAGTTCAAAAAATTATATAATTTCGAAAAACATATATAAATTTCAAAAAATATATATAAAATTCAAAAAAATATATAAAATTTGAAATATATATATAATTAGAAAATATATATATAAAATTTGAAAAATATATAAACTCGAATATATATATATATATTTCAAAAAAAATAAAAAAATTCAAAATATATATATTTTCAAAAACAAAATTCAAAAAATTATATAATTTCGGAAAACATATATAAATTTCAAAAAATATGTATATTTTTTTTTGATATATATATATTTTCGAATTATATATATATTTCAAATTTTATATATTTTTTGAAATTTATATATGTTTTTCAAAATTATATAATTTTTTGAATTTTGGTTTTGAAAATATATATATTTTGAATTTTTTATTTTTTTTGAAATATATATATTCGAATTTATATATTTTTCAAATTATATATATATTTTAAATTTTATATATTTTTTGAAATTTATATATGTTTTTCGAAATTATATAATTTTTTGAATTTTGGTTTTGAAAATATATATATTTTGAATTTTTTATTGTTTTTTTGAAATATATATATTCGAATTTATATAATTTTCAATATATATATATATATATATATATTTTCGAATTATATATATATTTCAAATTTTATATATTTTTTGAAATTTATATATGTTTTTCGAAATTATATAATATTTTGAATTTTGGTTTTGAAAATATATATATTTTGAATTTTTTATTGTTTTTTTGAAATATATATATTCGAATTTATATAATTTTCAAAATATATATATATATATATTTTCGAATTATATATATATTTCAAATTTTATATATATTTTGAAATTTATATATGTTTTTCGAAATTATATAATTTTTTGAATTTTGGTTTTGAAAATATATATATTTTGAATTTTTTTATTTTTTTTGAAATATATATATATATATATATTCGAATTTATATATTTTTCAAATTTTTTATATATATTTTCGAATTATATATATTTCAAATTTTATATATTTTTTTGAATTTTTTATATATATTTTGAAATTTATATATGTTTTTCGAAATTATATAATTTTTTTAATTTTGGTTTTGAAAATATATATATTTTTTATTTTTTATTTTTTTTGAAATATATATATATATATATTCGAATTTATATATTTTTCAAATTATATATATATATTTTCGAATTATATATATATTTCAAATTTTATATATATTTTTGAATTTTTTATATATATTTTGATATTTATATATGTTTTTCGAAATGATATAATTTTTTGAATTTTTTATATATATGTTTCAAAATTTATATATTTTATTCTAATTTTATATATTTTTTTCAAATTTTAATAATTTGTTTTCGAATTTTATACATTTTTTCGAATTTTATATATATTTTTGAATTTATATATATGTTTTTCGAAATTTTATATATTTGGGGTTGAGGCATAAAGGTCATTTCACATTACCCTTAATATTTTGAAATTTTGTGAAGGGTATTTTCATCATTTGGGGTGTCATGATAAGTAAAACCAAAATTCAGGGGGTGTTTGTGTCAAAATTTCGAAAATCTGCATCTAGGTGGAATATATGCAAATCTCAAAGGGTGTGGCTGCAAATTACCCTAAAATTTTAGTTTAAATTAGAATATGAAAGATAAATAAAAATTTCTATAATTAACTATTTCTTTTTAGATATTGAAATCGGGAGTTGGGCAAGTTTTAAATTAAATTTCGAACTCAATCCATAGTGGAATAATCATATCAGAATAGTCATAAACCGTCACAACTGACTTATTACAAATCTGGCTGATTAAAATAATAAAATTCCAATATTGGGTTGATTTGGTCTCCCTGGTCACACTCGTCGCGAGATAAAACAAGTAGCATAGAGAATATATACAACTCCATGTCCTCATAGCACCACCACAAAACCCTAGAAGCAAAAAGCACACACAATCACCCACTACTCCTCAAACCGCCCACACTCTATCATCGTCCCCACTCTCCACCTCCGCACCACCACCACCACCACCTCGCCGGAATCTGACGCCATGAGCTACACCTCCTCCCGCGCCTCATCTTCTCTCGATCACTCTCGCCACACCACCACCACCCCTACCACTATTTCGACGATTCGCATTATCGCAATTTGCTGAAACAATCACAATTTTCTCTGAAAGACCCGCACTTTTGAATCTAGAGTATCTTATTCTCAAAGTTTCATTGTGAATTTGATACAGATATGTCGCTTGTGGCTCAACAAATGTCGGCGTTCAAGAGCTATAGTGTGTGCTTGAGGGACTCAGCCATCCAGTCTCCGCGTCCCAACTCTACTAATAATTTGACGCGGTCAGTGTATATATCTCTATATATCTATATATGTATGTTCTATATGGAAATATAATATTTCATTAAGTGGTTGGTTAATATAATATGATGTTGATCTTAGTTTTGACTTGTTGCTTTTGTTTTCAATTGCTCTGTTTGGTTGCTGAGAAAAAACGAGAGGAAAGAGAAAACAAACAATAGCTTTGTTCTGGTTTTATTTCATTGTCTTTACATGTAAGCATTGAAGTTACAATGTGGATAACAAAGACTAAGGATATTCTTAGAATTTGATATGTATTTTATTTAGAATTTGATAATTGTAATGTGGAGTAATTCAGGGGTTGATTTGATAGGTGGATGTTGTGGGGGTGGGGTTTGACAAATTTAGGAGTGGGAAGGTCTCTTCTTGGAGAAGTGATCATTTTTTGTAAATATATTTAATCTCCCCCTTCTTATTCAGGTTGTTATCAGATGAAACTTTTGAAACGAAAATACAACATTTTCATATTTATTTTTGTTAAATCAAAACTGTATATTAAGTCCCAAGTTTTAAAGAATATATTGATATCATCTAAAGATTGTATTTTGTTTCAATTAAGTTGCTATACACGTCGGTATGCGTATACACTAGTTACTAGGAGTTTTATTGTATCTTTCCCGTCGTCTTCCATGCGGCTGCTGGTTGGGCTGGTCACCTGTTTGGCTTTAAAAGAGTCTGTGTTGATTTTGATAAAAATTGAAGTCTGCTAAACTGAAGAATATGATGTTTGATGCTTTCGCTGCTTTTTTTTTGTTACATTTTTTTGAAATCTTTTGGTTCAATATCAATGTCACCCCATAGTTTGACACTGTTTTCTCCTTTATATCTTAGGGCTTCTAACACTGGCTTATTGATTTCCAATGACTAGGCAAAACTGCATTCTTCACTGTTCTGCTGTTTTTTGTACATACCATTGTTACATATACTGCCTATTTTGACATGTTAGCTAGCTCTTTGTGCTCTAATCTGAATAGTATTGCAAATAAGGTTATTAAGGGGTGGATCCCTTCTGGGTTGCAATACTTGCTTGTTTATGTCTCAACCCTGAACGCTGCTCTAGACCAGTTGATCAACAGCACAGCTCAAATAACTGGTTTTTTTAATTAAACCTTTGTTGCTTATTACTTTATCAAACGGTATTTGATTGAAGTTTAGTAAATTATTTGATTTTAATTCGGTAACTGAATAAGTTTCAAAATAAGGCTCGACTTGTTTATTCTGTGAGCGATCTCTAGTGAACTTCTAATTGACCCACTAAGAAGCCAAACTCCGGTACTCTGGTTCATTTTACAGCTGAAATTCCTTCATTAGAATATTGGTTGTAGAAACACTCAGCTAGTATACTTCTTCAAGGGGTGTGCTACTAAATTTTTTTGTAGTAATAACCAAGAATCAACAAGAAAATATTTTTACGTTACTTTTTGTAAGTTGGTTTTATTAAAAGAAGATGAATATTTGTGTTTATGCTGTGGGGTTGTGACATTTTGACAATTGTAGAGAAGAAATTTAAAGATAGGTGTGCTTTTAAATTATCTTATTCTTCAATAACACTGATGAATGTCGGAATGTGTGGACAATGCTATGTCTTCTACTTTAGTAATTTAGTTTCAACTTCTCTTTGTGAAAAAGAAAATGCAGAGGTACATTCACCCATTGTTTTCTCTGGCCTTATTTTTGTGTTACGGTGTTCCAGTTTATTTGATTAGTCCTATGTGGTACAATTCTTTTGTAATATCAGTCTACGAGTCTCATGCTGACAAGTTGTAGTGTTGCAGCTGCAAAACAATATAGTCTTGACAAGATATCTGATAGTAACATCTGAGGCTGCTCAATAATAAGAATTGTTGCTTGTCAACTTAAATGTTATGTTTTGGTTGTTTGATAATATATATCTTGTTGACGTTGATCGCATCTCCACCATTTTCAACCGCTTCTTCTTGGCGTATGATGATGCTTAAAAATAGAATTAGATTCTGGATTTTATGCTCAAGCTCAGTAATCAGTTATGGACTGCTAATCAAATGCATCTCAGTTTAATTGTGATCACTTGAGCAGACAAACTATTTTTACTCTTTCGTTTTCTGTTCTTGTTGCAAGGCGGTTATTTCTAGTGCATCCTTTTGGAGGTTCTGACTGAAGTATAAGACCTCGTCAGAAATGAAACAAACTATTTAATGCTGGCTATTGTTTGTTATACTAATATCTCTTTCTATTCCACCAAGCAGGAGGAATGCAAGATGGAGGTGTCCACAAGCAGCCATAATTCCCAGCTTTCATCTCCCAATGCGTAGTTATGAAGTTAAAAACAGGTAACCTTTGTGATATTCTTGTTCATGTTTATTTTAGAACTTCTAAAACTTTGGAATATTACTTCAATGAGACTCAAGTATCTTTTTGGTTCAGTGTTCTGAGAATTGGTTTAAAACAGAATCAATTTTCAGTGAACTTGACGAAAACATATATGCTTTTCCCAACCCAGTTTTCGTAAAACATGTCAACTAAACGGAATTTTGATGTTTTCTGAGAATATTTAAGGAGTCAGTAAATGAGTATGTCACCTGTTGGAGTCGGTAACGGAGCGCTTTCTAAGATTTATAATGAATCTTGATACAGACTAAACTGAAATTGGTAAACTGTAAAATAGTAATATTCTCTAAGTAACCTGAAGACAGTTCTGCAAACTGATTCCAGTTCATAATATAGGTGCACATAACAAGAGTGCCTAATTTATTATCAAAATTAAACGGCGAGTCTGTTTAACTTGTGTGGAGAGTCATTTTTATGAAATGATGTGGTTGTTTTACAACCTTAAGCCATATGTGGTGATATCACAATTCTACGGATTAATTTTGTGCTCAAATGCCAATCCAAATCTATATGAAAAAAAGGCAAACTTTCTTCCTCGCAACAATGTGTTTGTTATTCTAGTCTAAAGATAATATCACTACAAAAGTTCAATTATGATGTTTTGCAGAACTCATTTTACTTTTTTCCACTTTATGTGCTTCTATATGAACAGGGTAGGTTTTGGGGAAAGTAAGAAGTGTCATGTCTTGTATTTATTGATTTATTTAGTTTCTTGTTGGTAATAAAAAGTGTGGAAGTTCCATGCCAGATGCAGCAGTTATGACTGCAAATCACGGGGAATTACTACCTTGAGTATACAATATTGAAATGTTTCAAAAGAGCAATCTATTTGAAATATAAATAATCAAACATCTCCTTCACACTTTATGTAAAAGCAATAACATTTTTCTGATGCTTAGTTACCAAAAAAATTATATGAAATATTGAATTTATCATTCATCTGTTTGGGCTGGCCTGATCGATGCTTTGAGACTATACAATAATAGTGGTTAATAAGAAACAATTTGTCTATGCATGCATGCTTGCCTGTTTTCAGGTATACATGCTAGTCTGTGTAAAATCTGACTTCCTTATTTGAAAAGGATGAAATTTATTTGAATATCTTCTAATCTCATTAGGGAAGAGTTGGTGCAACCGTGCAAGTTAAGCTGTGTAGTAGTCGGAAAAAAAATAATGTGCTTTGATATAATATATCTGTTTGCAAGTGTTGGTGAAACAGATTGTGTGTTGTG
The DNA here is from genome assembly GCA_963922005.1 of Cornus suecica. Classification (NCBI taxonomy): domain Eukaryota; kingdom Viridiplantae; phylum Streptophyta; class Magnoliopsida; order Cornales; family Cornaceae; genus Cornus; species Cornus suecica. Next base: position 15,032,834 of record OY998240.1, on the reverse strand, counting down.
TATGCAGGACGTCGGCAGAGGATATAAAATGTCTTAGATTGATTACTGCCATCAAAACACCATATCTACCAGATGGCAGATTTGACCTTGAAGCATATGATGCTTTGGTGCACATGCAGATTGATGATGGGGTTGAAGGTGTGATTGTTGGCGGAACAACTGGTGAAGGCCAATTGATGAGCTGGGATGAACACATAATGCTTATTGGTCACACAGTTAACTGTTACGGTGGAGCAATCAAGGTTATTGGGAACACTGGAAGTAACTCAACAAGTGAAGCAATTCATGCAACTGAACAAGGTTTCGCTGTTGGAATGCATGCTGCCCTTCACATTAATCCTTACTATGGCAAAACTTCCTTGGAGGGCCTCGTTTCTCACTTTGAAAGTGTACTTCCGCTGGGACCCACTATAATCTATAACGTGCCCTCACGAACCGGACAAGATATTCCTCCACGTGTGATTCACACCATCGCACAGAGCACTAACTTGGCGGGCGTGAAGGAGTGTGTTGGAAATGACCGGGTTGAACAGTATACAAGCAACGGGATTGTGGTGTGGAGTGGGAACGATGATCAGTGTCATGATGCAAGGTGGGGGCATGGGGCCACTGGAGTGATATCAGTCACGAGCAATTTGGTACCAGGTTTAATGAAAGAAATCATATTTGGGGGAAAGAACCCCTCTCTGAATGCAAAACTGATGCCATTGATCGTGTGGCTTTTTGAAGAGCCGAATCCCATTGCCTTGAACACTGCTTTAGCTCAGCTTGGGGTTGTGAGGCCTGTTTTCCGGCTGCCTTATGTACCGCTTCCTCTGGCAAAGAGAGTAGAATTTGTGAATTTAGTGAAGCAAATTGGGCGGGAGAATTTTATAGGAGAGAGAGATGTTCGTGTTCTTGACGATGATGAGTTCATTTTGGTGGGTCGGTATTAGGGTGTAGTTCTAGTTCATGCCAGAGAGCGTGGTCTGTTTCTGTTTCTGTTTCTTATTACTAGTTCGGGTTTTACCCTTTTCCTTTATAATGAATTTCGTTTGTCATAAACTTTGGAGGTAAAAGACCTCAGTAAATTATACTGTGTTGTTTCTTGGACATTTGAAATCTATGGCTCTGTAGCTTCCTGGGGTTGATTCCCATGAATGTTCCAGCCTGCATGTTGATAGGTACATGTTTTGATGGTCAGCACATACACTTGGGCCCGAGCAAACTGGCAGTGGGTGTTCTACATTGGCTTTCTAGCATTTCTAGTGTGTTGAAGCTTTATTGTGGTCTTCTATGTGTTATTGCCTTTCTGGGATTTCCTTGAATCTGATTTTGTTTTATGCAGGACACCCAAGGTCAAATTAAAATGTTCTCTTATAAATTTTCTGAAAACTGATTCAATGAACGTCTAAGTTTTATGGGGCTTGTGTCATAGGGTTCTTGTTCCACGTCGCATTCAGATGAAAAAGTGATTGAGTGTATAAATGGGTGGATGTTAGCCTCACTTAGGGATGACAATGGGGCAGGCACGAAATGGGTTTGCATGTTTAATTTTTTTAAATACAATACTCTTTACGCGTTTTTCATAGGTTGTCTTTTCATAAACCATGCTTATCCCATTATCAGTTTAGTATATTCATGCCTACCCAACCCAACCTCATTAGCACTTAATTCTTATTTATAAAATAAAAAACCGAACATATGAAATTCTCTCAAATCATCCTACAATTAAACTCTTTTTTTTTTTCTTTATATATTTGGCTACTCGTATCTTGAGCCCTATTAAAAAAAATGATAATTTGTAGTGACACCCCCTGAGGTTTAGGTCAATTATACCTAGCCTTCGGTCAACGCACAAATTTACAATGACACCTCCTGAGCTTTAAAAAATCTTGCAGTGACACCCCTTTAAGCCCTGAAAAGTCAAGTTTGCCTTTATTATAAATATGATTAATTTCAATAACCTCCCCTATACTATTGAATTTAATCAACTAACCCCTCTACTATTAAATTTCAATCACATTGCCCCCACCCTCAAACAATATATTTACAAAATTCAAAAAATATATATAAAATTAGAAAAATATATATCAAATTCGAAACAAATATATAAAATTCAAAACAAATATATAAATTTCAAAAAAAATATATAAATTCAAAAATAATATATTAAATTTCAAAAAATATATAAAATTCAAAAACAAAAATATAAAATTCGAAAAAAATATATAAAATTTGAAATATATATATAAATCTTGAAAAAAAAATATAAAATTCGAAAAAATTATATAAAATTCAAAACATATATATAACATTCGAAAAAATATATATAATTCGAAATATCATATAACTTTCGAAAACATCATATAAATTTCGAAAACGTCATATAAATTTCGAAAAATATATATATAATTCGAAAACAAATATATTTTTTGGAAATATATATATAAAGAAAGACCACTAATTGTTGTTGGATATATTTTTTGAAATTTATATATATATTTTCGAATTTTATATATATTTTCTAAATTTATATCTTTTGAATTTATATATATTTTTTGAATTTTATATATATTTTTTGAATTTTATATATATGTTTTGAATTTTATATATTTGTTTGGAATTGACCTAAACCTCAGGGGTGTCACTGCAATTTTTTATAAAATTTGAAAATATCATATAACTTTCGAAAACATCATATAAATTTCAAAAACGATATATAAATTTCAAAAATTATATATATAATTCAATATATATATATATATATATTGAAAAAATATATATAAAATAAGACAACTAATTGTTGTTGGTGGTAAGTAGTTTGATTCACTTCATTAGAAAAGATATGATATTTTACCAATATATATATTTTTCTAAATTTATTTATTTTTTTACATTTTGTTTTTCGAAATATATATTTTTTGAAAAATATATATATAACTTTCGAAAACATCATATAAATTTCAAAATATATATATATATATATATATAATTCAAAAAAATATATATTTTGGAAAAATATATATAAAAAAAGACCACTAATTGTTGTTTGCAGTAAGTAGTTTCATTCACTTCATTAGAAAAGTTATGATATTTTACCAATATATATATATTTTTAAATTTATTTATTTTTTCACATTTTGTTTTTCAAAATATATATTTTTTCGAAATTTATATGTTTTTGAATTTATATATATTTTTTCCGAATTATACAAATATATTTTTGAATTATATATACATTCGAAATTTATATTTGTTTTCGAATTTTATATATTTTTTCGAAACTTATATACTTGTTTTGAATTTTATATAATTTTTTCGAATTTGATATATATATATATTTCTAATTTTATAAATAAAGTTTGAGGGTGGTGGGCAATGTTATTGAAATTAAATAATATAGGGGTTAGTTGATTAAATTCAATAGTAGATGGGGGTTTATTGAAATTAATCCTATTTATAATAAGGGCAAACCTGACTTTTCATGGCTCAAAAGGGTCTCACTGCAAGACTTTTTAAAGCTCATGGGGTGTCATTGTAAACTTGTGCATGACCGGAGGCTAGGTGAAATTGATCTAAATCTCCAGCGGTGTCACTGCAAATTACCGTAAAAAACAAAAAGAGTAATAACTAATAAAGTATTTAGAATTCATAAAATATCTTATATATATCATAAGTAAAAAATTAATAATATTACCAAAGGCCTTGTAACTTGATGGTATCACATTTTCCCCCAAAGGGGAGGTTAGGGGTTCGAGCCCTATGGGGCTCATAGTGTGTGAGTTTCTTACCATTAAAAAAAAAAAAAATTAATAATATTAGTGTAAGCGGGGTGGGGCGAGTCATGGCGGATATTTAACAAAATTCATACTCGCCCCATAACCTATGATAAGTTCAATTTCATTTACCAAACCCGCCCCTAAGTTGACCACCTTGCCTGCCCGACTTGGACCCAGACTCAATCCGGGTGGTGGGGACCCATACTCGCCCCATAACCTATGATGAGTTCAATTTCATTTACCAAACCCGCCCCTAAGTTGACTACCTTGCCTGCCCGACCTGGACACAGACTCAATTCGGGTGGTGGGGACCCAAGCGGGTGTTTTGCGTGGCACCAGATCAAGGATTGAATTTGGCTCTGATACTAACTGTAATGGATCGGATGCTAACTGTAACGGATCGGATGTTTCGCGATTCGTTCCAAAAGCTTAAGCTGATAGGTGAGACTAACATTCACTTTCCTATTTGGATTCAATGTGGAACAAATGAACACCTCTAACATTAAACTAGCTTAAACTTTTGGTTAATATCATCTGATTCGTTATAATTGGTATCAGAGTCAGACTCAATCTTTGATCCAATATCACGCCAACATGCGAGTGGTTATAACATGTTTTTTGAGAATATTTTAAAATATATATCTGTAGAAAATAGTAAAAGAGGATTCTTGTGAACCAGTTCCTTTTTCTTATATTTTTTTTTTATATCTTTTGTTTTTTAAAAATTAAAAATTACTTTCAGATATGCAAACTGAAAACCTAATAATTAAGAACTGATTTAGGCTTACAAACCACCTTAAGTCTATGATTATCGAGCACGTGATGTTAGAATTCTAATTATATTTTCACCAAGCATGTTTGGCACTGTTGGCGAACCTTCTCTCCATGTACAAAATAAAATTAGCAAAATTAAGTTGAATCAGATAATATTATTAATTATTATTAAATATAGTGATACTTGCACGGAACAAATAAATATTAGTTACTATTTAAAAGCAAGATATTTGCACCGAACAAAAATATACGCCTTTAGATTATTTTGAACAAATATAGAATTAAGGGCTATTATCATAAAATCCCCTATGATTTGTAAAAAAAATCCCTCGTGATTTAAATCCCCCTTGATTTCAAATTTAATCAAATACCACATGTCCTCTATAAGATTACGAAAATACCTTCCAAATCTAATTCCTTCTATTTATCACAAATCCACTTTCAATTTAAATTCCAATTTTAACCCAATTCAACTCTTATTCCTTCCATTTGTCACAAACTCACTTTCAATTTAAATCCCAATTTCAATTTATAATTATATCTCTATCTATATATATACCCCATCAATTTTTTTTTCTCTCATCTTCTTTTGCTTTTAATGATTCAACTAACTAATTTTTTTTAAAAAAACCAATTATATATATACCTATATATAATTATATATATATGTACGTATATAATTATATATAGTGATATATAGAGAGATATTAGAGAGAAATATATAATTATAAATTGAAATTGGGATTTAAATTGAAATTATATTGTGATAAATGGAAGGAATTAAAGTTTTGGAGTAAATGGGTGAGAGAAAGTGGGTTTGTGATAAACATAATGAATTATAGTTGAAATTGTGATTTAAATTGAAATTGGGTTTGTGATAAATGGAAGGAATTAGAGTTTTTGAGTAAATGGGTGAGGGAAAGTAGGTTTGTGATAAATGAAAGAAATTAAAGTTGAATTGGGTTGAAATTGAGATTTAAATTGAAAGTAAGTTTGTGATAAATAAAATGAATTAGATTTGGAGGGTATTTTTGTAATCTTATAAAGGACATGCGGTATTTGATTAAATTTGAAATCATAGGAATTTTTTTGAAATTACATTAAGTTTTTTGAACAATTTTTTTAAAAATAATAATATATATATATATTCAAATTATAGCTATAGAATTAAAGGATCCGTAGTAATTTCAAAATAAAGGCGTTTTCCTGTTCCTTTATTGTGTACGGACTTCGCCGACTTAAACCCGAATGGAGTCTCAAAGTCAACTCTCTATTCTATATATGAGACGGGTAAGTACTTTCTTGCTGAGTTCTTGCCTCTCAGCCACCTCACTATAAAGTCTTCGGTCACACTGTCTTCTTGCCCTTCTACCTGTATAACTAAAAAGCCAAGTACTGAATACTACTTTTAAGAAGATCAGCATGTCATCATAGAAGATTCAAAAGCCTTCCATGCATCGGCTTCAAGCGAGCTTTCAAAAGTCAAGTCAATTCACTTGCCTTCTCCTTTTCTCTGCCACCTCATCTTCTTGACAGTCGACTGGTCTGTTCCCTCTTACTCCTCGAGAAGGTTGCCAAAGATGACTAGAGACCAACTTGTGATCTTTGACTTGCCACTCTCCGGTGATCTGATTGATGTTTTGATTTAAGACTTCTTACTGGGTGAAGGGCGCGCGCGAAGAAGTTGAGCTGCCCATGAGCATCATGGCATATTGCAAGGCACTCTATTCTTTTTCGATGCATCCGATAGTTTTGTTCCTACAATGTAATGGAGAATGGATGCAAGAAAAAGACTTTCATTTCCAGATTTCTTGAGCCATACAACCTTTTTAGTTGCCTCTGATGACCCTCCTCAAGCCGTCATCTGACTTATGTGAAAAATATTGTGTCACAGCGGAAAGATAATTTCTTTGGTCCTTTAAAGTAAAGTGAGAATCTTAACACTTTGACTTGACTTTCACTCATTCCATGGTCGTGCCTTGTGGCACGGCAGCACTCGTACTATTTGAACTATTTATTTCTTATTTGACCCTGAAAAAAGCCGCTTGACTGACCCCTGAAGGGGTCTAATAATTAATCTTGATATATTATCTCAAACTCAAGAAGCCTCATCTTGTTTTCACATCAGTCTATTGGTGAATGAAACTCTTACCCTTCATTCTTTTCTAGAGAAGCGATAACCTGCTTGAATAGAAGTTATGGACCCTCAGTCGCATCTAGCTTTCGACTTGCATGGCATCTTAGATGAAGAACTTGCTTTTTGGGGAATGTACCCTGTACATGGAATTTCCTTAGTCTTTGTTCTATTACGTTGGGTGGGACTCTTGCCTTCTCTTTTCTCCATTTGATACTTGCCTGGAGTAGGACTCTCTATTCTATATGATAGACTAGTCCCCTATGTTAACTAGCGGAGCTCTTGAAGGGGGTAAGTCTAAACTTTTAGTAAAAAGGCTTATCTATCTATACCATTAGTCCCCCCGAACCCCCGCGACCGTTACGATAGTTAGACTATTTGAAATCCTTGCAAGAGTTTCGAGAGTTAACAACATAAGAGAGCGATTGAGAGACTTGATTACGACCATTAGAGATTCGCGTTAGCATACTGAGATTGAGTATACTCGATATCACACAATGAAGAAGATCGATTCATGTGGCCCTCTTACTCCCCTTACTTGATAATATAGAGATCAATCATTTACTTCAACTAAAATCGATGAAGTACTGAAACTAATTCTACTTCAATGGATGAACTTCTTACTTTCCTGCCACTCCTCTGAACTTCGCTACCTTACTATACTATAGTTTTCTAAATTTGAATGAAAGTCGATATTTCACTTGAACTTTAAAGAGAACTACGACTTACAAAATAAAGGCTTTTTTCTATCGGCCGTCTTTCGACATACCAATTTCACAGGGCTTCTTGCTACAGAGAAATTGTTGTAGACAGCTTATTAAGGGAATGGAATGCTATCTTTAGCTCCTAGTAACGCACATCCCTTTGATTGATTCCTTACTCATAAGAAAATTAGAAAGAAAACAGGACTATCAAGTCAGGAATAGCGATCTGGCTTAGCTCATTCACTCCTAAACTCATGAAATCAGGAAGACCCGAACTCGAAAATACCTTAACTCACTTCAACAACTGGCTTAGAGCGATTGGATAGCTTCCAAAACAGCTTTACTTGCTTCACTTCTGAAGTCATGAACTCAGGAACTGGCTTTCAGAAAGACCTGAACTTACTAAAGGAATTCTAAAAAAAAAAGCGAGTCTACAGCCCGTGGAAAGCTAGTCTACTAAACGAACCCGCGGGAACAAAAAAGATTCCTTGCTTGACTCTTTTAGCTTCTAGGATTCCTAGGTAAAATGTGGGAATTAGAATGGGGATTAGAGCCTTGCTCCTTCTATCTCTTTAGGGTGGTCGTAGATCAGAAGACTCGCTCTAGATCTTCATTTGCTTATGCTTATAGGATAGCACCTTCAGGAAGTTCTTATTAAAGAAGGGGACTATTACGGGATGCTTTGCATACAGACTAGTTGCATCCCTTAGATGGCTGCCTTCTACTTACAGAAGGACTCACACTAGGAAATGATTCATACCCAGACTGGTCCTACCTCTGCTTCTAATGCTCGAACTCTTGTTGGCAGTCGAGCTCCTTCGGATCCTTTTAAAAGGGCAAAATCGAAGTATAGTGTTGAACAAATAGGTATAACTGTTGAGTTCTACGGCAACGAACTCAATGGAGTGAGTTATAGCGATCCTGTTACTGTGAAAAAAGATGCTATATGTGCTCAATTGGGTGACATTTGCGAATTAGATCGTGTTACTTTTTAATCCGATAGTGTTTTTCGTCGCAGTCTAAGGGCTTGGTTTACTTTTGGACATACTTCATTTGCTTTTCTTATTCGGACACATTTGGCATGGTGTTATAATCTTGTTCAGAGATGTTTTTGCTGGTAGTGACCCAGATTTAGATGCTTAAGTAGAATTTTGAGCATTCCAAAAATAAATATGGATTGAAAAGATTCAAAGAGGCCTGTAGAGAAAAAACATTTATCCAAAATATTTTTTCATTACTACTACATAAAGCACTACATTACATAAACAACCACATATGCTTTTACTAAAGCTTTAAAAACATTATGCTAACTACATTAATTATTTAAAAAACATAAAGAAGTCAAAGGATATGCCTTAACAAGTAGACAGAAGATAAAGTCACTACTTTTTAAAATTTCTTCTAGTGGTTTTCTCGGGTACCAAGGCAGATTGCCTCCACGATCAGTGCCTCTGCTCTTGGCGTAGTCCATGGAGTCTTTCTTCTAGTTCCCTTATGTTATCTCTGGCAGCGCCAATGCGTTCTTCTGCCTCTGCAGGATCTCTTGCTCTAACATTTCTCCAAAAGAGGTTTAGCGCTCTACGACACTCTTGAATTTCATTTTTTAGTTGCCCCATTTCGGCAGCAATTGCAAAAAGCATGTTTGTAACAGCCATAGCCATAAGTGCTATTACTCAATTTCTTTGATTTGAATTTGATGAAGACACTTATCGAGCCTCCATTTATAGAGTGGTAGAGGAATCTCGCTGTGTCATGAATTAGATGGCAGACACAATTCTTACTAGTTCTCCGCACTACTTTTCGGCAGTTGGAGACTATCATACCTTTTTAATGAAAAACTGGTTGGCTCTGGCTACCTTGAGGAGCAAACAAAATCTCCCCAAATCGTACTGCCTGTATGAACAAACAAACTTTGCACAACCAGCTTACGTAGAAAATATTCCATGCTAATAGACTCGTGACATCCATGCCTTTAAGTGATAGGGGGTCGTTAAATGAGTCACGTTAAGAAAGCCCAAGCTTATACGCATTGGCCCACAGGGTGTCTCAAGAGGGCCCAAATGAAAGACCCAATACATCATGAACCATCAAAGAAAGTCCTACAAATGAAGACTTGGGCTTGTCAAGCCTGCTTTCCTCAATGGAAGCCCATAGAAAGGCCAAAACACAACAAGCCTACCCATCATCAAAGCAAGCCCAAGCCCATGCAGAAGAATGTTGGTACAAGCAACAATCTAGGTTCCAATGGTTGAAACTAGGGGATCAGAATACAACCTATTTCCATAAAATCACTCATCAAAGAAGAGAGAACAAATGTCCGCTTTCACAAGGTTCAACCCCTTTTACTAGAATGAAGTACTTGGGATTAACAACGTTGCTTCCTATTGTATTATTTATTGTATTATTACAATGTCCCCAGTCAGGAAATCTAAGTAGCTGGGAAGGGTTAGCGACTGAAAGAGCATTTTGAGTTCTTTTTCTTGGGAAACCCGTCCCTAATGAAAGAAGATTTATAGCTTCGCTTGCCTAAGATTTATACCCCCCCATTTCTGAAAGACAATTTTTTTATGTTCCAGCTCACTATGATTCATTCGTATACGAGCTCCTTCATCAATACAACAGTAGGACACTCCGGGCTAAAAACTGACAACGACTACCAAGGATCTATGATCATTCCAAAGACAGTACCTGATATATTTCTAGAACCAAACAGTAATATTCATTGGATTTTGACTTCTCATGTGCAACTTACTCTAGATAGGGCGTTAGCAATCCTTTTCATAGTCCTAGTATAAGCCTTGCCAAAAGGCATGCCTTACTATAATAGGGGGTGTAAGTTGTCTAACCAATGGGCTGATGAAAGCTCAAAAGCGAACTAGAAAACTAGCGAACTAATAGAAAGGCAAAAAAGCGAACAAACACCATTTTTAGGATGATGGGATACCGGGGAATGCCTTCCTCTCCTAAACTGGATGATGGAATAAGAAATCTATCTATGCAGGAAGGCAGGTAAAGCCCATTAACTACTACTATACTAAAAAAAATAGTGGGCCTTTTCAATTGACTACCAGAATCAAAGATCCATTAATCCAGTCATTCAATTATTGCCAAAGTAAATTTTTTCATCTTAAAAAAGACAGCGAGCAAAGGCCCATTACATTAGGGTGCTGCTTTTACAACAAAGCCATTCTTACGAACCAGAATAAAAATCTTCCTATTTAGACTGATAAGAGGTTAGAGTAGCCTACTCTCCTAGAGGAAATGTATTTTCGTCTTTTTATAGTCCATCGTCTCGCCTTTTATTTTTTAGTTGGGAGGCCTTGCTCGGCCCAATTCAACTTTATCGAGCCTTATCTGCAATCCACTCTGTTGCATCAACCTTTTATCTTTTTAATGGGAGTTCTTGATTTATATTTTTCCGTGTTATTTGGTAGAGCGTGTTTTGGTTAACAAAACAGGGAAAACTTTATGAGCACGTGCTATAGAGGGCTTTAACGAATGAAATAATGAATCTCTATCAACTAAAGGGAAGGTGAGGCACATAACTGACTTGATGGCTTGGGCTACAGGGAGAGAGAGTGAAGCTAACTCGACTGATCGGACAACGGGAGAGGTCTTGTATATCTTAACTGATAAGGAGAGGGTATGTTTGGCTTAACCAGCAGAAGGGCTAGTGAGTGACAAGAACGAACGATAGATGACAAGACGGGATAGTGACCAGGCGGCTACTTAGCCAACCAATTGAACACATTTTTGCAAAGAAATAACCCACTTCTTTCTCGAGAAGAGATGGGAAACATGCTCAATATCATTTAATTGAATGGTACCATTCTATAGCCTGAGAATTGCATATATAAGGAAGAGTTCCATCTTTCAAGCGAGCAGGAGTTATCTATTCAATGTATGGAGGAGAAAAGACGGAATCTCAACCGGGAGGGTAAGGTTAATCCGAATCCTGCTGTGCGAGAAGAAGGTGCTAAGAAAAGAAAGCGCCCCTTTCTACCAACATGAAGCTCATTGCCAGGGTGGATCGAATGTTAACTAACGTCTTTTTTTTCTGAACCGGCCGCGAAGAAGATTGAGCTGCTCTCTAATCGAGATAAATTATTGGTGTCGAGAGAGATTTGAGATTCCGTAAATAACTTAGTTAGTGTTGTCTAAGAAGGACTTGGCTTGGAAGAAAATGAAATAGGAACGACCGCGCTGGTTGTAATAGATCTACTTTCATGTTAGTCCATAGCTAAGAGTCAAGGAGGAGCCAATCATCCATCCTTGCTCCACCATGAAAGTAAGTGAATGAATTGTACAGGAATACTATTTAAAAAAAATTAGCCTTTTCGAGCTATCACGTCGCCTTACACATTCTATAGATACTAGAAATGAAAGGATCATGAAGAAAGCTAATCTTCTTAATCTTATGACTTTATTGGTAAGACCCTTCGTAAGATGGATAATATCCATCTTACATTATTATATACTACAACGGTTCATGGGCTACTATGATTTCCAGACCTTTTTTTCTGGTTTCATTTTTTTTTGTTGAGTTCTTGGAATCAAGTCAAGCTGGACCGAGGACTCATTTGGCATTAACGTGCTTCTCGAGCCGGAACCTTTATCTCCGGCGGAAATCGCCTTATCAAACATTCGCGCACAAAGTGCGGACACAGAAAGATAACTCTTTTTTGATATACGGGCTCTGAAAGCCCAACTCGCTCCTGGGCTACCACCACAGCTCAACCCAGGTGAATATGAGCACCTGGTACGCGAAACTTTGGGGAGTGTTGTGAATGCGAACCACTACTCTCGCACTCTCCAAAACGAAATATTCCAAGTCAATATGATGGAACTAAAACTCGCTTTACAAGATCTCTTATTCTCAACGCTAATGCTTGAACCCCAATTTGGTGAAATTATGAATGTTGCGCTTTACGGCAATATTCGACAATAAGCCTTTGAATTTATCGAAGAAAAAATCCAACCCGTAAGTTCAATCTGATAAAGTTTTGAACGAAATATATTAAAAGGCAGCCTAAACTACTTCATTTGAGATATCGAACACAGGGGGGCTAACGCCTCCATCTACAAAGAATTCTATTCGTACTTCACTGACGAGGAATTTTGACGGACGGTTGACCCATAAGACTCACTTGTTATTCTTATCTTCCTATTTATCAGCCACAACTTACTTCGACGTTTCCTATTTCTCATAGAATCTCTGGAGCTTTCCTAGCCGCCTGCTTGCCGACGGCCATAACGTGAATATTACTCAGTGCTCTATACGGGGGAAATGAAAGCAGAATTCATTCGGATCCTCCCACATGTTCAATCTTTTTTTAGCGGTTTCCCCAGAGATCTTTATCATTAATGCAACCTCCATTTTGCTCATTCATGGAGTTGTATTTAGTACCTCTAAGAAAAATGATTATCCACCGTTAGTAAGTAATGTGGATTGGCTTGGATTACTTAGTGTTGCGCGCCTAGAAGGGCAGCTCGCTTTGGAATGCGGATGAGCTATTATCGCCCAGCTCCCTAACCTAATACGGCACCGGGTTCGGATCGCAGGGAACCGTAGCATGGGGGACGTCTAATCCTTTTGCTGCCGCAAGGCTGGCTAATCGTACGCAACAAGCTCGAAGACCCCTGGTTCTGGAAGGCACATGAGTCCGAACGCTATGTTGAATGTGCGACCGACACTACATTACGTAGGTACCTGTGCAGGTGAGGCGTCGGTCGGTCCTAGAAACTGCGGCAGCAGCGCGAGCGCGAGGAGTTAACGACCGAACGTGCTGCAACCTAGGGATCACCAACCAGCTCTTTCGCTCTATAGGGATCGAGGGGAGGGGGGGCATAACACAATTCTTCTTGGAGGAGGGTTGGTTTGCCCGGGTGACTGATCCTGCCATAATGAACTCCTACCTATAGCACCGGCAACCGAAATCGAGCATACATACGATGATCTTCATGTGCAAGTAGCCAGGAGAAAAGAAAGGGCGGTAGATGATAATGAGAAAGGCCGCCTCGTCTAGCCTTTACGGTACTTTTCTCTCTCTATATATATATTTATATATCATTTTATTTTTTTATTTTTTTGTCTTTTCCGCAGCAATCATCTCATTCCTCCTAAATATGTACCACCAGTGCAGTCCGTGACATCAAGCTGACAATTAAAAAAATGGAAAGTGGGCAAGTAAAGTGAATAAATGACCAACTTTTTCTCAATTATTGGATCAGTTTCACCAAAAAAGGGGGATACATCGCTCATCACGATGCAATAATTCTATTCTTCATTAAACAATGTAAATTTCCTATTAAAAAAGGCATAAAATCTTGATATCCTTATTTGTTCTTCAGCTAAACAATAGTATATATATATATATATATATATATATATATATATATATATATATATATATAAGAATGGAGACCCTTTTATTATGGAAAAAAAAGCAGGAAAAGAAGATAACGACCAGAAATTTTATATCATCATATCTTATGTCATTGTTGTGGTCCTTGTGGATAACAATATATTTACATAAATTAATATTGGCTATTGCTGTTATTATCCAAGTACCTGTAAAGAAAGCTCTCTAGTCTTGGTGAAGAAGAAGAGGTTTGTTTTCTCATTCTGTTCAACAATGCTTTTCTTCTCCATTTATAGTTCAAATTTTAATAAACTCACTCACACCCATAACTTACTAACCAAACACTTTCTAGGGTTCCATCAGAACTTTCTGGGATTTCAGCTACTATCTTCATTCAATCTAGGTAAGCTACTTTTTTTTTTTTTTTTTCCATCTTTAAATTTCTATATCAGTGTGTTTCACTTTAATACTCTCTTAGTAGTAATTATTTAAGTAAAGTCACAATTGTCTCAAGTGAGTTTCTGTTAATTTAATTTTATTACTTATTATTTGGTGCATGTAGTGTTCCCAATATTTGATGAATATGGGAAGAATTATTTGGTTTTCTTGCTAAGATTGGAGTCTGTGAAATGTTAACTTAGATGCTATATCCACATTGTGAACCCATGCCATTTGTACTTTTTCCTCACAAATTTGAAGTTTATTTGAAACTTTTGCAGTGGAGGTAGATAAATTATGAGAGGGGTTCTAAGGAATTTAATCAGTGACTGAGAGTGCCCTATAAATTCCTTCTTCATATGTGGAGTAGATTTAAGTTTCCAACTACAGCTTTGACTGTGTGCACATGATTTTGCCTACCACATAGCCTGAGAATCACATTTTATTTGCTATGGAAGAGGCATTGAGTCGCTTATTGCGAAACTCGACAGAAAAAAAAATAAAAAATAAGAAAAGAAACAACAATACAAGCAAGAAGACATAGATTTACGTGATTCACCCATAACCCGTGTTATGTTCACGGCTCTATGATGAAGAGCAACGAAAACTACGAAGTCCAGAATTTTCACCACTACACTCCTATACACTTATGGTTAATGTGTACATCACAAGATCCCCCGAAGTGTGATCCGCAAAGTTTGGCTAAGCCGCTAAGGTGTACAATGGCATCAAGCTCCACATTTCCTTTCAGCACTTCGTTGTGATACACGTTAAAATTATTGTACAATTTATGTTATATGACCGGACTATTGGTTTTTTCTTCTTTTTTTTTTTTTTTTTTTGATTTCCAAAGATGACATTTTGGGGTTTTTAGTCCAAAGCCGACGTCATGTTGGTGTTATATGAACTTCTTCGTCATACAATATCATGGATTCCGTTCCATTTATTGTTTATTTGTTTTTATCTCTACAGGCATTGGACTGATGGAGCTGAAGCCATTTCCATTTGGACTCTACATTATTTTCTAGCTTTGTGCCATTCACGAATCTAATTCTCGATTGATACATCATATCCATGGAAGACAAGGAAACAAAATCTTTTTCAGGATATGAGAAACCTCCATGGATATTTAAAGGAAGGCAAGTTTTCTTTCACTCTTAGGTTGGTTACATTTGATTCTCATTCTTGTAGTTATCTATTTCTTTTCCTCAGATCTATAAAAGACTGTATGCTTTCCGTTTTCAGTGCCCTGTACCAGCTACATCTTGTGAAATCAGAAACTGCTCGAGCATTCATTCCAAAAGAGTTCAGATTAGTTGAAGCTTTTGGGTATTCATGTTATAATTGCTGATTCTATTACTGTTATTATAATAATGGCCAAAGAATTTAGAGGTGATTATAGAGTTTCTCATTAAGTAACAGGAGTTTTTCATGGCAGATATACTCTTGGTGGCTTCTTTCTTGCCAGTTATGATGACAGTCCAGCTGGAATCTTTGATGAGGTTGTATATCTTAGTTTCAAAATGATTGCTTTGGATTTAGTTGTGCTTTCTTAGAGCTCACTAAATGAGGCACTGCTATTGCTAGAAATTTGATTAAGTTGATCATCTGAATTTGCTAACGTATTAACTTATCATTAATCGAAATACGAAATTTGTTTTGTCAGAGGAACCCAATAATGAAAAGCATACTGCTTTGAGCTTATTAATTGTTAGCCCTCTTCAGTAACTCTGTTATTTTATTTTACTTGTTTAGCTCGTTGTGATTGCAGGAATTGTATGGAACCCGCCTACATCTTGTGCGTAAGTTTCCACCACTTTCTTCTGGTTCATATTAATAGGATATCAATAGATTGTCTTAAAGAGATATGTACCCATGGATTTGTGGGCTAGTAAAGATATTTGAAAAGTTTACAAGTTAGGCATATCATTACAAGCGAACACAATTCATACAAGTCGGGACTGCGTGTATAGTATCACAGGCATATCGTTTTGATGCAGACATGGCAAAATGCATTTGGGTATACAGGTCAAGTGGAGACGCACTATTCAAGATTAGCTCATTCTACTATTAGAATGAGCTTATCTTGAATCAGCCAATTCTGTTACAAAGAGATATTTTCTTTTTATTTATTTTTTATTTTTTATTTGTATGTGTAAGGATGTTAACTTAGTTTATTGATAAATTAAGAAATCAAAATATAACTAATAAGATTCTGAGAGTTAATAGTCTGTATGCCCAAAGCATTATATTACCCAATAGGGGCCTACTATTAGCTATAAGTCGGAAGCAGGAACCAAGTAGAACATTTGACCTAATGCAAGCAGCAAGCTTGCCACAGCCTTGAAATGCTGGTTTGATTCCTATTTGCCATAAAACAATTTGGCACGAAATAAAACTATTGCTTAAGGGTATTTCTTTTTTCTCCAGTGATTATTGGTGGTACTTTTTGTCAACAGATGGGCTGCTAGGGTACTTGTAAACAGTGAGGAGGCATGCTTTCACGGGCGAAAGGTGGGAAGCTACAAAATACTAAATCTGAGTTCTTGTATTCTATATTTCACTCTAATATTAATTTGTGGAAGAATGCGGAAAATGGGTTCTCCTTACTTTTTTGACACTTACAGAGTTTCATGAATGTTTTCTGGCATTTTGTAAAAGGAAAAAATGTCCTGAGATTTTTTTTTAGGATTGTTGACTGCATAATTGCGTTAGTGTTTGGTTGATGTTGTTTCACAAGAACATAATATTTCTCAGTATCTTGCCTGAATTCATACTTGCAGGATGTAGGACTTCCAAGTCAAGTGGCAAAGTTTTCAAAGGTGGGCCTTATGCTGAGTAATAATCCCACCTTATGCTAAATAACACATCACTGTGATAATATTTTAGAATTTAAACATCTGATTTCTTAATTAGATGATATTTCAAAACTCAAATATGTGGTTTTCTGAGTTGTTCGATGTACGTTCTTTGGAATGGTATTCCTCAAACAAGGATTATTTACTATCACATTGGCTTGGATCATCCTATCTCCACAAGTTAGGCATATGGATCCAGGTGTGCCATAATAGGGCTACCTAAGGTGGGTTAGAGACGCTGTATTCAGCTATGAAAGATTTGTGCACAAGCCACTGGCATCCTATTAACTGCTAAATTTGTTTTTTCTAAAAACAAGGATTTACATGTTTTATGTAATTTGGTTCTTTCCCTCACAGGGAATTACAGCAATGCCAAGGCAACCAAATAGTAAAGTCAATCGTATCCTGAACTTGGTTGGTCTGGGTTCTACTGTTTCTAGTCCAAAGAGTTGTAAAAGTGCTCAAGTTTCTGAAATCATGGGTGCTGTTGCAACAGATATCTGTGCAATCAACCTTGGTATTGCTGGTGAGTCGGTTAACATATTCCATTAATTTTGTTATCTTGTGATGGGTTATTTCCTTCTATGTGAAGGTTTTAATGTGCAGCCATTCACACACTAACTTAAAGATGCTATCTTGGACCCTATGATTTTGTAATTTCAT
The DNA here is from genome assembly GCA_963922005.1 of Cornus suecica. Lineage (NCBI taxonomy): Eukaryota > Viridiplantae > Streptophyta > Magnoliopsida > Cornales > Cornaceae > Cornus > Cornus suecica. The sequence goes on along the minus strand of OY998240.1, from coordinate 15,015,140 downwards.
TTTCACAGCAGATTTTGAGTTAGATCCACAGCTTTCTTTTTCTTTACTTGTCTGTTCTGTTCTTTCTTTATTTTTTTATTTTATTTTTGGATATATCACTCTGTTAATATTCTTTTTTAACGTTCCATTTATGATGAATAAGTCTCGACACTTGATTATGTAAGCTTTACCTACAATAACTAACCTTTTGCAGATCAACATGAGTAGTTCAGTTCAATTCAGTTCACTCGAAAGTCCTACTTTAATAATTGTTATGCATAAAGAAGAGAAGAATTTTATAACTTGTTTTCTGAATTCAAGAGGTTTTGAATTTTACCCTTCTGATTGTCTTTACGATAATATTTGCGGTTTGTGTTCGGTGATGCCAGTGCCCGAGCAAAATTCCAACAGGTTCCTGGGGCCAGTCATCAAGATGTCACTTCCGAGCTTTAGGTAGTCTACGCAATTTATCTGCATGCCATGTACTCGTATCCTACTCAGTGAATACTAATTTTTCTTCTTCTGTGAAATTTCAGTGGCCGGACGGAGTACAATCCAAGTCTTCTCAAGTACTCATGCCAGATTGATTGCAGGTTTCTTCCTCTTATAAATTTTTTCTCATGGTTCTCAGTCTTTGTAAGCATTAACTGCTGGATCTCCCTAAAGGTACTACTAATGTACAAATGGGGTTATAAGCTAAGGCCAGTCATTGATGCATGTGCCTGAGACCTAACAGGTCTCACAATGCTATGCTGATACGATGTCTTTGAATCACTCCAACCATAGTTGGCCAGTGCTTTATATACGATAATGTTGAACTTTGAACCACTCCACCATAGTTGGCCAGTGCTTTATATACGATAATGTTGAAAGAACTACATACAGTTATGGACATTGCTGAAAATGAAATAAATCCCTTACTAATTAATAGAGCGTTTATAATGCTCTTTTCCCATGATCAGTATTTTTTGTGGTCTGGGATAATTCCGTTCCACAGGAAACATGGATGTTACAAAATGATATTTCTTACTTGCTTTTTCCTTTTTTGTCAATACATCCTGGAGGAGTGAGGTAGAGAAAAAAGATAATGGTGAAATTGATTGAATCCTGAAGTGAAGACTGAAAAGTGAGAATATTCTGCCTAAAATGAGCTCCATTAACAGCTAAATGAACTTTAAGCTTAGTTCTTGCACAATAAGTTTCAGCATCTTCAATGTGATTCTAGCCATCATATACTTAATCTTCCTGCTTAATATCTCCTTTAGGATAAGACCAGTGAGTCCGGCAAAGGTGGTGGGTCCGTCTGTAATACCGAAAAATGAAACAGAAGGGTCTTCTCAATGCGAAAATTCTGATTTCAAGGATGCCACAACCAGAGAGGTCAGAGAAAAAGAAAGAAATCTCAGCATATCTGTGATGTTATCGAAGCCGATTCTAGCTTTGGAGTTCAATTGTCTGAAAATGCAGGTTGAAGCTCCAACCGTAGTTGCTCCTTAGTCGAAGAATTGAAAGGTTAAGATCATCTCCTTGTAAGTCCTATAATTCTGCCTTCTGTTGTTGCACAATATCGTGATAAATTTTCGTTCCACGGCTTTATTTATTTTTTGATGATCTTAAAATACTATCTATGTAATTCATAATGAAATTTGTCTTCATTGCAATTGTACATATCTTTATACTTATAGGGGCTAAATGACGCCATTGGTAGTGAATATTGATAGTGATGGTTCTACTTCGTTTGATATTTATTATAGTATCTGAACACTAAATATATGAAATAGATTAAGAAACATTTGAACTATCATTCATAATCAATATTTAGACCTCGCAACCGGACTCCAATTTTTTTTCAAAAAATTAGAATTTATTTAAATAAAAAGGATATAGATGCCGAATTTGCTTGTGTTTTTTCTTTCCCTATGAAGTTGGACAGTTAGTGTTAAACCCTTCTCTTTAGTTCTGAAAGGTAGGTTTTATGGGGCAAGTGAGCATTGCCTTTATGAACTGGAAAAAAAATGTAGATTTGGTCTTTAATGTTGATGCATGAGTATTAGTATGTAATATAGAATCAAGTATAACAATCAATATGAAAGTAAAAGAAGTATATTTGAAAGTTATTTTAAAATTTGTCATGTAAATAAATAATTTTTTTGGAACTAGCTTGATATAAAACACTTGTATATTAACTGAATCCTGTTTTTTTATATTAGTGTAAATTGCTTTCTAAAGAAAGAAAAAAAACAACAACCCAGGAGTTTCCTTTGTAGTTGTGCAATGTTCTGTTAAAGACTGCAATAAATTTAAAGGAAACGGATAGAGAACAAGATAAATAAAAATAAAAATAGTCAGGATCTTTATGCTTTCTATTTGATCATAGTTTTTAGATCGAATGCTTCACTAAATCTGATTGGATTTTTCGATTTGCTTCAAGATACCATAGGGAATGATAATATTATATACATATATATATACGTATATATTATGTGCATGCACTTCAGTTCCAAGTCCTTTTCCTGTACTCCATACATTATATCTTCAGATTCTCACTGGTCATGCTCAAGGCGTTTTTCCAATCAACCGCTTCAGCTAAGTATGAGAAATCAGAAGATTCTTGTATATTTAACAACCCACCAAACACAGTCTCTCTCTCTCTCTCTCTCTCTCTCTCACACACACACACACACACACACACACACACTCGACTATATGTATTAGCAGTTATTCCATTCTTATAAAATGCAATGATCAGTCATGAAGAGCGTAGATTTTTCCCTTTATTTCTTCTCATCATATAATTGAGACCTAGTGATGGCGATTGGAAACAAAAGATCAAAACATCACCAAGGCTCTGTCATCAAGAGATAAAGAACATACACCTTACATATTTATACCTTACATATTTATATGTGTTTGTTGTTGTGAGCCTAATGGTTGTGGGAACTGAAGACCATTCGGAGTTGAGATATCAATTCTCTGTTCTCTTGGTGAAGAAAAAGAGCTTTCTCTCTCAGCTTCTCATTCTCTTCAATTATGCTTTTGTTCTCTATGTACAGCTTCAAGTTTTTCATTTTCATCTCTCTTTTCCACTGCACCCTTGCCTTTGCTTTTGCTTCTTTCGACCACCTCCTCCTCCTGTTACATTAATAACTACTATTACCATATATATATATATATATATATGTATGAGAGAGAGAGAGAGAACAGACCTGTTGATCAGCTGGTGAATTCGGACTTTAGTCCTCTTCCAGTGGTGGTGGTGGTGGTGGTGGACAGTGGAATGTAGCCGACGACATGGATTCAATTCTGAGGAATTCATAGACATTTTCTTTTTTCCCCACTAGAACTCAGTTGGGGAGAGGGAGAATTGGACTATGGCTGAGAGAGATGGATAATAGAAGTGAATAGGATTTTTTAGGTTGTGGGTAAGAGCTGAATGAGTGAAAACTGAGAAAAGAATAGCTTGTATATAATTGCAGGGTATTGTTTTGGTTAGAGAGAGAGAGAGAGAGGGAGAGAGGGATAATAGAGGGGAGTTTTTAGGTTGTGGGTAAGAGCTGAATGAGTAGAAAGTGAGAAACACATGGCTTTGTATATATAGCAGATATAGCAGGGAATTGGGAGAGAGAGAGAGAGAGAGAGGCTTTTGATAGCAATGATGGCATGAAGACTTGTGACAACATTGGACAGAAGTAACCCCATCTAAAGAAGAAGGGTGAAGAGGGAGAGTTCTCTCAATATTTCTTTGGCTTTTTTTTGGGTTACTTCCTGAGAATTAAGACTGAAGACTCTTGGGACATTCTCCTTTTGTTTTCTTAGACTCTTGTGGTCTTTAATGTTACCTTACAATAATGCTAAAGTGGGAACCATATTAATTATATTGCATGATGTGATTATGCAGAAAACAAGTTGATGCAATCTTTGAACTAGGCAGTTACTATTTGATCCTTGGAACCAACTTTAATTATAACTTGGCACCACCTTATGCAATATACATATATGTATATATATATATATGTTAGCTTATATATAGTCTGGTAAAAGTCATACCGCTTTGATGTGACTCAAATTCATTTTTCTTGCATTGCTTTGGTTGCTATTCTCAATTGTAGGTGATGTTTGGAAGTGTGGTTATTGAGAACCCTACATGCTTTCCAAACTAGTAATCATGGTACAGGAAGCTCCAAATGTTTGGAATATTATCTTCACTAACCTTTCTTAAACATGCATATATATACATAAACAAATGACTGACTAAGCAAAATTCAAATTATATATTGACTTGACAATATCAAACATACAATAGGACTTTATTAATATTTCACACATAGTTAAGTGTTAATTACCAACTACTCTTAAAAAGTTTTTAAGCTATTAGAGATGGTGTAACTTAAATATTTAATCCTTCAACACGCCCCTCACGTGTGACCTTCTTTTTTGGTCCAACACGTGAAACAATAATTTTTCAAATATGAGTGACGGTGAGGTTCGAACACAAGACTTCCTGCTCTGATATCATGTTAAACTACCAACTACTTTAAAAGCTTAAGCTATTAGAGAGGGTGTAACTTAAATATTTAATCCTTCAACATTAATTATATCTAATTCCCATAATTAACAATGGAAAAATAGAAAAAAATTTCTCTCAGTTCCATGTGCAATCACATGAGTGTATAATGTGATTTTTGTCCCTGTTCTACATGTAATTGAGTACAAAGCTTGCTCATAGATTTGGAAATGAACCTCTATTTTGGCTTCTATCTTCTTCATGATTATGATGATACATAGTGATGAAGAAGCTAGGAATAGGATGGTGATATTTGCCCACATGTGAGGTAGGAATAGGATGGAGATATTTGCCCACCTTCACAAGTTCTCTAAATTGGCTAGTTGACTTTGGATCCAATGCTACTCAGGGACTACACTATTATATTGAATTTGAATCTATCACCTACGGTTATGATTTAATTTGAAATGAATAGATTACAAGAGAGTAATTTCGGATTTGTTTGAAATGGTAAGGCCACTGGTAGGCCGCAAATGAACTGACCGAGGTTTGGAATGTTCAAATTCGATTTATTTATTAAATAAGTTAAAAAATTATGTTAAAGATTGGTTCATTTGTCAAACGAACGAGGTCGAGTCGAACGCTAATTTTAACGAGTTGATCACAAATATGCTCACGAACAATTCGGGTAAGTTACAATATAAATTACTCTTGCCTAGATTGAGTGACTCATGTTTGTTTTTAACATGTATTCATTTTTTCGAATGTCATGTTCATTGGTTTTTGTTTATTTTCTTTCTTCTATATTCTTTTCTCACTCAAACATATTTTTTTTTGAAGTAATTTTTACGAAATTATGGTAATAATCATTTCGTAAAAATATTTCTTCTATATCCGACACATTCTCTTGAGGATTATAATTTAACTATTTTACTTAGACGAGTCTGTTTACGAGCTTAGCAATATTCAAGCTCAACTCATTTACTAAACGAGTTTAAAAACTGTGTCAAAGCTTAACTCATTTGTTAGACGAACGAATCTGAGCCGATTTCTTAACGAATTGAGTCCGAGCTTATTCATGAACGACTCAGTTCATTTGCAATATTAACCACTTTGCCTACTATAGATAATGGTGCAGTGTACTTTAAACACTCGCAAAGAAAATGCTTGCAATTTCCCCCCAAAGAAAGAACCAAAGAGCTTGCTCCAAAAAAAAAAAAAAAAATGAGCTTTCTCCAAATCACTTTTAAAAAATACTACTCTTAGCCCAGGGGATATTTGTTGAACTCCCCCAACGAAAGAACCAAAGAGCTTGCTCCAAATCACTTTTTAAAAATTGCTACTCTTAGCCCCTCAGTTAGGGGATATTTGTTGAACTAAAACACTACTTTCACTCTCATTAGGGGATGAGGGCACTCATTTAATTTAATATTATTTTGGGAGGGTATTTAAGACATTTAAGGTGTTCAGATAATATGGGAATTTTATTAATTTAGGTAAGTGACATTATCATATTTCGTCATTGACAAGCTTTGACCGTAAAAAGGGAGGTGGTGCACTAACGTTTGAATTTTAAAGGAAATCTGAATAATTTCTCAAACAACAGGGGAGGTCTGTGTAATTAACCCTATAACTTCTAACATTTCAAGTAAAGTCGCTGTGTATTGTGAAAGGTGTGCATCCATGAACACATACAACTTATATATGTGTGTGTATATATCATTATATATATACAACTTATATATGTGTGTGTATATATCATTATATATATACAACTTATATATACATGGGAGTCATGGGAGGCTCTAGTTTCTCATCATGCCCTTCAAGACTTGAGGCTGAGCCAATTGATAAGGACAGAGACCAATTATCCTTCATTCATTTGTTCTATTACCCTGTAGTCAATAAAGAAATAAATTATCCCCTATATTCAAAATAGTTGTAATTGCCCCATATGTGGGCATTTGTGCCTGTTGAATGTTGTGTTGAGGGGATTTTGTTTGTGCTCTCCCACAGATTTCACTATTTCAATTTACCATCTTCATTAACATCACAGACCTGTACTTAAATTGCAGATTAAAAAAAAAAAAATCAAAATCAAAAGCACAATGTCATTAGGATATTTCAAGTTTATATCATAGTTGTCAGAATTCCGATTCTAACTTGTAAAATTTTACGATTCTACACGATTTTATGATTTTACCATGATTCTACTATGTTAAAGTAATGGTTGGACGGTTAAGTCTTTCATATGAAATACCCAAAAGTTTAATGACTTAGTCCAATATCCCAATATATGGCTTAAATTTATGATAAAATATTTAAAGGCTCAATGTATTAGAAAATTTTGAAAATTCTAATATAATTTAGATTTTTAAATTAAATATTTAATATTTAATATTTTTAAAAAAAAATTAATATGTTTAGGTAGAATGATTTTACGATTCCGATTCTACGAATGCCAAAATGATTATATCTAAAAGGGAAATCATGAAACTTTTGGGTTGGATTATGCCCAGCACAAGTAAAGGGTGTATTAATTATTCAAGGGTTTTAAAAAGGAAAACATTAGACATGGATATTATTTTTACTAATTTAGTTTATATTTTTTCTTTTGGCAAGATACTAATTTAGTTTGTATAAAGATTATTTTCTCATACCTGCAATGATCAAATACTTGAGTACACCTGTTAAAAAATACATTTTGAACAAAATTTAATTCAATTTTGATGTTAATGGCATTAATTTTCCGTGAATCACACGAAATACCGTACAGTTTTATTTCTCTCTTACCATCTTACCAAATCATTTTTGATAAAAAAAATAATAATAATAATAAATAAAAAATCTATGGCCCTCTCACCATCAACTGTGTGGTCCACATCACCATCACCATACCCTGCAATTCAAAATACAAATCTATGGTTTCTATACCTCAATCATATTATATATATATATATATAGGGCAATCGATTGCCATTAGAATTAGTACACGCCCTCAAGCATGATCATCACTTCACTGCTTCCATTTTCATCATCACACTTCTAAATGGTACCACCACAACATGTACCAATTTGCATGGGTTGCATATAACCTCCATAGTGGAATTGGAATAATAATTTTAAATTAATGACCAAGATTTTCATTCATTTTTAAAAGCCGAAAATCCTTTCCTCTCTTTTTGAAGACACTTGATTTAATATATAATTCCATTGAGTTATGCACGTGAGACAGGATCCACATGAGATTCTTAAAAAAAACTATGAGTGCAGAAAAAATCATTAAAAAAATACATTACTTATATTAATATTGAAAAAGTTGAAAACAAACTCAATTTTGATGTTGTCGCAAAAAATTATTATCGTTGTGCGAGTGCGGTGATAGCCCTGGATTTAATCATGAAATGTTCTCCCAATGCAACAGAGTGACAACAATCGTCTAGCCCTAACTAGACCTGTCAATGGATCGGATTTTGATCCGAATCCGATCCGATTAGCCGGATATGGATTGAAAATAAAATCCGATAACCCGATTAGGATCCGAATCCGATAATCCGATTTTTTAACAAATTGGATTTGGATTTATGTCATCCGATCCGATAATAACCCGATCCGATATAAAATATATTTATATATATAAAAATATATATTTGATATTTTTATGTGTATATATTTAATACTGTACATGTATATAAATATTAGTTGTTAATTATTTTATTATTTATTAATAATGATTTATCATAAATACAATTATTAAAAGTGTGAATAATTTAGTGTTTCAGTATTTATTGATTTTTGTATTTTTGTATTTTTTTAATTAGATATTCGAATCAGATATTCTATAATGAAGAAATTCGAATATTAATTAACTAAGTGAAAATCCGTCGAATTATCGGATTCAGATCGCGGATCGGGAGTTTTTGTCATCCTTATCAATAGACTTGTCAATAATCCGATTATGATCCGAATCCGATATTAACCGGATATGGATTGAAAATAAAATCCGATAACTCGATTAGGATCCGAATCCGATAATCCGATTTCTTAACAAATTGAATTTGGATTTAACTGATCCGATCCGAATCCGATCCATTGACAGGTCTAACCCTAACTAATATAAATGGTGAGATTGTATTAGACTCTAGTTCTATTATGTTTAAAAATTGAATGAGATGTAAAATTTTGGAAGCCTAACTTGTGAAATTGAATTAGGCTTTTGGGTTTATAGTAGTAATACTTCTGTGTATGTATGTACTTAAGAGTGCAACTACGAGGCCCAACAGAAATGCTATATAGCCTCGGAACCAATTTTGGGGTTTCCCAAAGGCCCACCAGAATTTGTTATATGACTACTTTTACAATTCCCATGCATGATAAAGTTCGAGATAAGGAGAACGGGGGTATGATTAGAAAAGTAATGAAAGGGATCGAATCCGATCCGATTATGTAATTTTTCAAAAATAAAATTTAATAAATAAAATTAATTTCTGTTATTATTTTACTATCATTAAAAATTAAATTCTTTATTTATATTTATAATATATGTGGATGACAAATATAAAAGTCAGATAATAAACAAAAATATGAAACATAATTAAAGATATTATTTAACATAAACCAAGGTTGTCAGAATCGAGATTTTAGGTAGAATCATTTTGGGATCCGTAAAATTGGAATCGTAGAATCGTAAGAGTTTAGCAACTCGTATTAATTTTTTTTAAAAAAATATTAATAATTAAATATTTAATCTAAAAATCTAAATCATATTGAAATTTTCAAAATTTTATAATACATTGCCCCTTTAAATATTTTCTCATAAATGTAGGCCATATATTGGGACATTAGACTAAATCATAAAAAATTTGGGCATTTCATATGAAGGGCGAAACCGTCAAATCATTATAAAAACGTAGTAGAATCGTAAAATCGTACAAAATCGTAGAATCGTAAGATTTTATCAGGTAGAATCAGGATTTTGACAACCTTGACATAAACAACTAATAACATAAATTTTATATATATATGTATATATATAATATAGAATCGGATTGGATCTCCTAAATCCATATCCAATTTGTTAATGAAATCGAATTGTCGGATTCGGATTCGTATTCGAATCAAGGCTGTCAGAATTGGGATTCTAGATAGAATCGGGATTCTATATAGAATCGTTTTGGGATCCATAGAATTGGAATCATAAAATTGTAAGTAGAATTGTAAGATTCTAACAACTCGTATTAATTTTTTTTAAAATATATTAATAATTAAATATTTAATTTAAAAATCTAAATCATATTGGAATTTTTAAAATTTTCTAATACATTGCCTCTTTAAATATTTTCTCATTAATCTAGGCCATATATTGGGATATTTGAGTAAATCATAAAGTTTTTGGGCATTTCATATGAAGGGCGAAACCGTCAAATCATTATAAAAACGTAGTAGAATCGTAGTAAAATCCTAAATTGGTACAGAATCGTAAAATTGTAAGATTTTATCAGGTATAATCGGAATTCTGACAACCTTGATTCGAATTATCGGATTTTTTTATTATCCGACTAAATGGATAGGACATGTATCTTAGAATCAAAGTGGTCATGTAAGGTAACATTTAGGCCGTGTTTGGTAGACGGTCTTTCTGGTCTGGTCTGATCCGGTCCGGTCTGATTCGGTTTGGTCCGGTCTAATCTGATCTGGAAAAGTCTGTTTGGTAAACGGTCTGGTCTTACTATTTATTTATTATTTCTTCACTTTATAATATATTTTATTATTTTATTATTTATATTATTAAATTGTTATTTATATTATTAAATTATTATTTATATTATTATTTATTAATTTATATATTAATTTATAATATATTCTATTTATTTATTATTATTTCATTATTTAATTCATTTTATTTATAAATTATTTATTCATTTTTAATTATTTAAAAATATATTTTATTAATTTAATATTATTACACTCATTTTTTATTATATTATGAAGTATTTATTCATTATTATATTTACTTATTATTTATTATTTATTATTATTATTATTTATTTCATTTTGTTTATTATTTATTATTTTTATTATATTTTTAAATATGTTTTATGTAATTTATTATTTATTTTATTAATTTATTATTATTATTTATTATTTAGTCCATTTATTATTATTATTATATTTATTTATTATTATTGTATTCATTTTTTATTATTATTATGTTTTATTTAATTTATTATTTAAATATTAATTATTCATTTTTAATTATTTATAAATATATTTTATTATTTATTCATTCATTTATTATTTTATTTATTATTATTATATTCATTTTTTTATTATTATTAGGTATTATTTATTTTATTTTGTTTATTATTTATTATTTATATTTTATTTTTAAAATATGTTTTATTTAATTTATTATTATTATTAATTTTTTATTATTATTTATTCATTTTTATTTATTTATAAATATATTTTATTAATAAGATCATACCGGACCACCAGGAACCACCTTTTTTTTTTGTCTGAAATGATGTCATTTTGGTATAATTTGGTCTAATAAAAAATTTGGGACCAATGCTACCAAACATGGTCTGGTCCCATAAAACACTAAATCAGACCAGACCAGCTGGAACCGAACCACCTACCAAACAGGGCCTTAAGCCGTCCCTATCATACATATAAGTTTTTCGGTTGGTGTAGGGGCCCAAAATTCAGGCCCAGTAATGGGATAACCCATTGGTGCAAAGATGGTCCGGCCCACAATCCAAACGACCCAATTAACATGATACATTTCAATCAAAGCCCAGGAATCTAGGGATAGGCCTTTATCTTCTCCATAATTGAAGGAAGGAGATTACTCCCAAAAGGAAAAGCTTGACCGAATTATTTATTTTACACAGAATCAATTGTAGTTTGATAAATATCTTCTTTCGAATGGACCCAAAGCCCATAATGTTGTGTATAAATAAAACCAAAACATTTAATAAAAAAAGTGTTGGCTTTCTAATTCTTTCAAAATCCTAACCCTAATTCCTTAGAAATATCACTTAGAATGGGGGATACAATGGCATCAACCTTCCTCATCCTCATACGCCTACCGTAGCTAAATCATATATGGTATGAGGCTGGGTTAGGCTACTACCATTATATCTCCTTTTGTTCCCTCTTTAGCCATATACAGGTATGTTATTTTATTATATTTTGTGCATAATGAAATACTTATAAAAAAAGTAAAAAAAATCCAGCCATATGACACTTAAGCTGCACACTCGATAATAGAGGATTAAATATGTTGACTGATTCAAATATGTTTACATTGTATTTTGAAATTCTCAAATTTCTACCTTAGTTTTAGGAGTTAGTTTGTATCCTTTTATAATTATACATTCATTGATAAATGATCAACTGAACCATAATTTTCCAATTCTATTTTCTGTTATGGTATGAGAGCAAATTTGAGTTGCAGCAGCTCATCTTTCTTCTTTTCTCTAGCTGTCATAATAACCACAACCAACACCAATTCTTCTTCTTCTACCACCATTCACAACATCAATGTTGCTCCTCAAAACCCTCTTAAACTTACATCGACCAATTATATCTCGTGGAATCTGCAATTCAATACCCTATTCATCGGCTATGACCTACTTGGTTATGTTGATGGATCAAAAATCTGTCCACCAACCACCATCACCACAAATAACGTCACCTCACCAAATCCTGACCACATCATCTGGATTCGACAGGATCAACTCATCCTCAATGCCATCATTGACTCCATCTCTCCAAACATAATCCCATTCATTGCTCGAGCCAAAACCTTTCGTGAAACATGGACAATCCTAGCCAACACATACGCCAAGCCTTCTCGTGGTCGCATCAAGCAAGTTAAATCCAAATCAAAAACATCACCAAGGGATCATAAGGCATGACTGGGTTTCTACAAACTGTCAAAGCTCGAGCAGATGAACTTGCTTTTCTTGGAGCCCCAATTGATGAAGAAGATCTCACAGAGAAAATCCTTGATGGGCTCAGAGATGATTACAAGAAGTTAATGCGAGCAGTCCAAGCCAGAGACACTCCTATTGCATTTGAAAAACTCCATGAAAAATTACTTAATTTTGAGGCATCTCTGTTTTCAACAAAATCTGAGCGATCTCACTTTCCAGTGCCTGCCAATCCTACAAGGCGAACTACAACGGGCTGGCGCCCATCGCCTAACTTAGGAAACAACACCACGGGTTGGCGCCCGTCACCCAACGATGCAAATCGCATCTCTCCATCAACCAATGGTGGATCAAACATAACACGTGAAATTCGTCCCTCAAGACCATATCTTGGCTACTGCCAAATTTGTAGAATTCAAGGACATTCTATGAAATAAGGTCCCTCATTCCGACTTGTACCAGTTCAATCATCCACCAACAATTCCAATACATCGACGACCAATTCCAACTCGCCTTGGCAGCCAAGAGCTCATTTCGCTGCCAATACTCCAAATAATTCATCACGGCTTCTTGACAGTGGTGTTTCTCACCATGTTACCTCTGACTTGAGTAATCTCTCATTGCATTCTCCATACACTGGCTCCGACGATATTATGATCGGAGATGGGTCGGGTCTATCCATCACTCACACCAGTTTCACTTCTCTCAAAACTCCTCAAACTACTTTTAAATTAAACAATGTTTTGTGTGTACCTAGCTTGAAAAAAAATCTGATTTCAATTTCTCAATTTTACACCACAAACAATGTTTCAATAGAATTCTTACAATCTGCTTTTCTTATGAAGGAACTTCGCACGGGGGCAACACTCCTAAGGGGCCAAACTAAAGATTGAGTATATGAGTAGCCGATATCTTCTCCATTACTTGCCTTTTCCAACATAAAAACGTCATCATCCGAGTGGCATCATAGATTAAAACATCCAGCATTTCCAATTCTAAAACACATTGTTTCCAATAATAATCTAGGTTTATCTTCCTCTTTGTCATCTAATTTTTCCTGTAATGCTTGTCTTTCAAATAAAAGCCACAAATTGTCTTTTTCAATTTCAACATTTGTCTTTTCTCAACCACTTGAAATAATATTCTCTGATGTATGGACTTTACCAATAATTTCAAATGATGGCTTTAATTACTATGCAATTTTCATTGATCATTTCACTAAATATATCTGGTTTTATCCTCTCAAGCAAAAATCAGAGGTAAAAGAAGGTTTTATTAGATTTAAAGCCATAGTTGAAAAATATTTTGATAAAAAGATCAAGACTCTTTACACTGATAATGGTGGTGAATACATATCTCTTGCTAATTTTCTTGCCACTAATGGTGTATCTCATAAAACTATTCCACCACACACACCTGAACACAATGGATTTTCTGAAAGACGTCATATTCACATAGTTGAAACAGGTCTAGCCTTACTCACTCATGATTATCTTCCTTTAGTTTACTGGTCCTATGCATTTGTCACTGCCGTCTATTTAATCAATCGCATGCCAACTTACACTCTCAACCTCGCTTCTCCTTATAATTTGTTTTTTCAAACTGATCCTAATTACTTTAAATTAAGAGTATTTGGTTGTCTATGTTACCTTTGGATTAGACCGTATACCTCACACAAACTTGATTCCCATTCCAAACCTTGTGTCTTTCTTGGATACTCTTTAACTCAAAGTGCCTACTATTGCCTTAATCCTTCCACTTCAAAATTCTATGTCTCAAGACATGTCAAGTTCGTTGAGTTTGTGTTTCCCTTCACTTCTCTATCTAGTCAGTCCACTCGCCCATAATCAAACACCATTATCACATGGATTCCACCACCACTAAGAGTTTCCACCAGTTTTTTGATATCACCACTCACTACGCCATCTGCAGTGGAAGTTTCTCAGTAACCCCGATATGAAGCTCCATCAAGCTCAACATTACTCGCACATTTACCTGCTACATCCTCACATGAACCTTCATCCCAATTAAATTCCAGCCAACCATCCTCCAATCCCAACCCAATCGTGCATCACCTACCTCATACAAATACTATGACTACTAGAGCCAAGAATCATATTCACAAACCCATCAAAAAATTGAACCTTCATACCCAACTTTCTAAATCCAATGACCTTGAACCAACCACAGTGACCCAAGCTCTCGAATATTCTAAGTGGCGTCGAGCTATGTCTGAAGAGTATGATGCTCTAGTTCGGAATGGAACATGAGAGCTAGTACCACCTGATCCAAGTCATAATATCGTTGGTTGTAAGTGGATTTTTCGAACTAAACGTCACTCTGATGGTTCAATTGACAGGTACAAAGCTCGTTTGGTTGTAAAGGGTTTCCATCAATGTCCAGGAGTCGATTACCATGACACTTTCAGTCCGGTTATCAAACCAACCATTATTCAGGTTGTTCTCAGTTTAGCTATAAGTCGCGGTTGGTCTTTGAGACAGCTTGATGTAAACAATGCGTTCCTACAAGGCCACCTTTCAGAGAATGTCTACATGAATCAACCACTAAGCTTTGTTGATCACGATAATCCCTCCTATGTGTACAACCTAAAGAAAGCAATCTATGGTCTCAAACAAGCTCCACGAGCCTAGTATCATGAACTTCAAACCTTCCTTTTGCAATCTGGATTTCAAAATTCTCATGCTGATACATCCTTATTTGTATGGAATATTGGTGGGCATGTTATGTATCTCATAGTTTATGTTGATGATTTAATCCTCACTTGTGACAATGCTGAGATGGTTACTCAATTTGTGAAAATTCTTGCACATCGGTTTTCTATTAAGGATCTTGGGTTGCTATCCTATTTTCTGGGTGTGGAAGTTGTTCCAAACAAGCGTGGTGTCTTACTTTCGCAAAGACGTTATATCCTAGACATTCTTGCTCGCACACATGATAGATGCGAAATCAGTTCTTACTCCAATAGCAACGAGTCATCCTCTCATGTTTAAATCTGGCTCATCCTTATTCGATCCAACTGAGTATAGAACTGTAGTTGGCAGCCTCCAATATCTTTTAATTACAAGGCCAAATATTGCCTTTGCCGTTAATAAGCTTTCACAGTATATGCATTGTCCAATAACTGATCATTGGGCTTTTGTTAAACGCTTATTACGTTATTTGTCTGGGACAATTGATGATGGCTTGCAGATTTATCGTGACTCACCTTTAACCTTGCATGCGTTCTCTGATGTCCATTGGGCAGGTGAAAAGGATGACTTCTCTTCAACAAGTGCTTATGTAGTTTATCTTGGTCGAAATCCTGTGTCTTGGAGCTCCAAGAAGCAAAGAATTGTAGCTCGCTCATCCACCGAAGCTGAGTATCGTTCAGTTGCTAACATTGCTGCTGAATTAAATTGGGACTGCTATCTCTTAACTAATCTTGGTGTTACACTTCCCTGTTGTCCAGTCATATATTGTGATAATGTTGGGGCCAATCAACTTTGTTCTAATCCGGTCTTCCATTCGCGTATGAAGCATGTGGCAATTGATTTTCATTTCATCAGAGACCAAGTACAAAATGGAACTCTTCGTGTTGCTCATGTGTCCTCTAACGATCAAATTGCAGATGCTCTCACTAAGCCTCTGCCTCGATCTCAATTTCTTCTTCTCAAGTTCAAGATTGGACTTCTCTCCCGAGCTCCATCTTGAGGAGGCATAATTAGGGATGGCAAAAAAACCCACCCCAACGGGGACCCTCCCCGCCCCGCCCCGCCCCGTTAAACTAATCGGGACGGGTATGGGGTAAAAAAAATTACCCGATTATAAACGGGGCGGGTATGGGTCACCCCCACCCCGCCCCGAATAACTGACTCGCCCCGCTTAATTGGTTATTTACTAAACTAACCTTATATATTTGACATATTACAAACATATATATATATATACATATATCTTATGTTAAGACATACCTCCCAAACCCTAGTATTCTCTCTAACACGCCGCTTTGCCTCTCGCCTCTCATCACTCCCAAACCCTATGTCTTCTACTAACTCTCTCTTTCTCTCACAACAGATCTAGGCTTCAAATTTGTTTGTGATCAAATTAGATCTTGTCATCTTGATTGTCTGAGCACAACACCAAGGTTTTCCCCTTCATTTATCGGTAACCCCCTCTCTCTCTATATATATATGTATATATTTTCTGCTATTGAAACACACATGCTCTATATTAGCAGGATCTATCATAACTTAGAGCAAAATCAGTGTATGGATGTCCGAAGAAATTTAGGCTTATTCAATACCCCAAATCAAGGTACGCATTTTCACTTTCCCTTTTGTTCACAAATTGTTTGTTTCTCATTATTGCTAAATTTGAACATATTAATCAAATAAGGAAGTTGTGGGTTTGGATTGTGGAGAGGTTTTTGATCTATTATTATATATGGATGGGTTTTTCTTCAATGAGATTCGAGATCTCGATTTCATTAGAGGAAAAATGAGGGAATTTTTATCTTGAATTTTTCAGACTGAAGTTTGCCCAAAAATATGTTTGTACTTTAAAACAAGATTGTTGGTTCTCGATTTCACATGGGTTTGCTTGTTTATGTAGCAATGTGAAATGGGTGCATCTAAGCTTGCTCTTGAGAACAATGGGTTCGATCTCCCTCGTTGCTCTGATTCTGCCAAAGTCGCTTATGTTCTTCAAGGTATTAATAATTCTCTAATATAATACAATTTTCTTTTATAAGGTTCTTAAATTACTAGCATCTCACATGTTACCATCGTATATTCCAAAATTTGGACTATCTAAATTGTGATTATCTACGATGTTCGTCAGGTAGTTGTTCAGCAACTGCATTTAGTTGAAAGAAACATCTCGCTAGTGGCCTTGTATGATGGGGATTCTAATTCTTTTACAACAAGCAATAATTTTCTCTGAGATACTCTGTCTGAGATTTTTATTTTATTTTTATTTTTTTTTCCCGGTGTATTTGCAACATTCTTAGATCTTTGATTTCCTTCCCTTGCAGGTAGAAAGCTAAACAACTATGCTGTAAATAGTACAGGCACAACAACAGAACTATTTTGTAATTGGGGCTCTCAAGTTAAGGTCTGGACAAGTATTTTGTAATAGCTTTATATGTTAATTTCTTTTTGTTATGGACGAATTTCATCTAGTGTCTACTCTATGAATTGCATCTATTGTTTTGTAATGGGGAGTGAATTCGAGTATGTTTTATATTTTTTTTACATTTCATTTATTGTTTTTGCTATGAATGAAGTTCATAAACTGTTTTTTATATTTTTTTAACATTTCAAAGTTAATGATTTTAATTTTTTACATTTCATATATTATTTTTGCAATGAACGAATTTCAAAAATTATTTTTTATAAAAAAAAATTATATAAAAAAGGAAAAAAAATTTATATATAACCGGGTCGCGGGGCGGGGCAGGAATAACCGGGTCACAGGGCGGGGCGGGGTGGAAAATAAAAAAAATAATCGGGGACGGGGCGGAAAAATTAAACCCGGTTCAGGGATGGGGAATATGATACCCGCCCCATTGCCATTCCTAGGCATAATAGAGGATCAACTTATGTTAACTGATTCAAATATGTTTACATTTGTATTTTGAAATTCTCTAAACCTTAGTTTTTGGAGTTAGTTTGTATCCTTTTGTATTTATACATTCATTGATGAATGATCAACTGGACCATAATTTTCCAATTCCATCTTCTGTTACTCGAAAACATTTGGATTAAAATGGGGAACAAGTATTTGAAAAGAACGAAGGAAATTTCAGTAAGCAGTTCTTGAAGAATATATATATATATATATATAATAAATTTCTCAGTTTGTTAAGGAAAGGGGTTAAAAAAGGTTATGCTAAGCTTCTAATCTAAATTGGTATATAAGGGTTCAATTTCCCTCAAAAGGCAATAACAGCTGATGAATATACTTGACGTGTAATACAGAGTTACATTACATACATCATACACATGTATGGTGAAAGCATGTGTTAAACAACAGAAACACCTGTATGCTATGTTACAGAAATGTTATGTTCCATGAACTTGAGTAGATGTATGTTGAACTGCAAATAAACCGAGCCGTTCGAGAGTGGGCTTGGGTTCGGGCTCAACTCTCTGAGAGATCGGCTCTTGTTTGTTCGTCTAGCTAGTGAACCGAGCTTGAGCACAATTTTTAGACTTGTTTAATAAATAAGCCGAGCTTGAGAATTGCTGAGCTCGGCTCGCCAAATTTGTGAACAGACTCGTTTAAGTAAAATAATAAAATTATCTTATACGGAGTAATACCCAATCAGAGGGTGTCATATTTGAAAAAAATGCAAAGAGAGTTGTTGATAATTACAGGACTTTCAATTATTTCATACAATTTCCTTTGAAAGTGAAAAAAAAACATAGAGAGAAGAAGAAATAGATAATATCCAAAGAACATGATATTCGAAAAATAAAATTACATTAAAAAACAAGCATGCAACAATTCAATTTCGAGGATTATTGACAAGAGTAATATATGTTGCAGTTGAATCGAGCTATTCGTGAACATGCTCGGGCTCGAATCGCTAAAACTAACATTTGGCTCGGGCTAGTTCGTTTAACAAATGAACCGAGACTGAACACAATTTTTAGGCTCGTTTAGTAAATGAACCGAGCTTGAACATTTCAAAACTCGGCTATGCTCATTTGTAGCCCTAGGCATATGTCAAATATAGGGTTCAAACGAGAGGTTTCACTATAATATAACATAAAATTATTTGAATCTAAATTTAATTAAATATCCTACCAGATACTTAACATGGACACATATCCCATACCTAACCCCAAATGCGACTACTAATAATACTTCACATACTTGAAAACACTCTATGTAATATAACTTATATTTTAGTTTTAGTACCATTTTGCAACTTTTTCACAATGTCCCACATACAGTTATGAAAAGGGTCCATTCCAAACTGAGTCATTATAATCAACTTAAACTAACTAAAATTGTCAATTGAACAAGAATAGAATAGTGTCACCTACACAATTATTGCATATTGATGCACATAATAAATGTTCCAAACCCATTATATTGAACCAAATCCATCTTTATCCCTCCCTCAAAAGATAAATGTGGCGCATAAATTATTGCTGTCACAGGCTTTATTCTGTTCCTTTGGTCTTAAAAAATTAACACTGTTCTTTAAAAACCAGCTAGACCTTCACTTTTTTAAGGTCTCATTCTCATCATGTCTTACACACACACACACACATCCACACATATATATATATATATATATACACACACACACATCCACACACATATATATATATATATACACACACAATACACATATATATACATCACATAATATAATATATGCATATGGAGAGAGAGTGAGAGAGGGATTGGTATCATGGTCTCACTTACGGACACCATTCGCCACACAGAAAACATATCCAAATTCTGGAAAGATCAGGCAAACTCACCATTGAAATGTGGGCCCACATCTTATCTGATCCACAATCCTAACCGACACACATATTCAAATAATACAACGCATAACACCAGATTAAAATCATGAAAAAAATATACTCTTAACAAAAGTTGGAAAACAGAGCATAATTGATAATCCACCCCCACATACCACCGCCGCTGCTAAAATGCGCAAGCGGTTAATTCAACTCCCCATATTCCAATTAATCAAAAAAAGATGAACAGAAACCACTAAAAGCTATCTTAATTGGTAAAACAGTACCAACACAAACACTCCAAAAATAAAAACAAAGAAAATGTGGAACGAAAAATTTAATTAACAAAATGAAATTACGATTTAGGACAAGAAAATTGAGATGATTACCGAAACGGACGGTATGATTAGGGCTTTCAGCAATGCCGGTGACTTCAGGTCACCGGCCGCATTTTCCGACGTGCTGTTCTCCGATTCAGCGGCTGGTCCTTCCGCCGGAGCTCCTTCCGGCGTCGACATCGGCGGTGCCGGAGGAGACAATGAAGGTGACGGAACTTCAGCAGATGCAGGCGCCGGAGTGACGGCCGGAGTCGGTGAAGCCACAGGCTCCATCGCTGGTGCCGGAGACGGAGCTGTTCCGAACAACTCCGTCGGAAGAAGCACACTATCCACAGTGAAAATGCAGAGCGGTGTCGAGTCGATCACGGTCCCTGCAATCCGCGACGAGTCGAGTCCGGAGTGGAGCGTCACCTCATCCCCGGCGGTGGCCACCGTCAAGTCGAACTTTCCCGCGCCGTTCGTCGCCAGAGTACTGATCGGAGCTCTCGTCGTCTTCAACGTCCCAATCGGCGTGTAGCTCGCCAACGCATGGTACTGCAACAGCGACACAACCTCCGCGTTCGTCAATTTGCTCAGATCTGGCATTCCGGGAGCCTTGAACGCCTTATCCGATGGCGCGAAAAGCGTCAGACCTTTATCCGCCGCCGTTTGATACACCTTCAGCACTCCGGTCGACGAAATCAACGCCGCGAACGTCTTGCACCCCGCCTTCTCCAACAAACCGGTGATGTTCACGTCCGCCGGCGCCGGTGCGTTCAGAATCGCCGGCGAAATGATCGGCTGACTGATCTCCAACACCGATATGTTGTACGGCACTTGCTTCACCGACTTCGTGTAGCTCGAATCGAGAGGCGAGCCCGGAACAGCAGACCCGAACCCTACCTTCCCGCCTTTTAGGTCGGTGATGTTGACAAACCCTAGGTTTCCCGCGGAATTTCCGGTGGTCTGATACAGGGTCGTGGTGAGAGTCGTACCGTTGGAGATCTGGTGGAGCTTCTGGTTGTCGTAGTAGTCGAGGAGGATGTGGAGGGCGAGCTCGTTCTTGACGACGGAGAGGGGGTGTTTGGCTGCGAGGGCAGACATAGCTCCGTTGGTGATAGCGAGGACGGTGATGGTCTGACGACTGTTGATCTCGTCGGCGAGCTTGGTCTGAATGAGGTAGTTGCTGAAGACGCTGTACTCTGGAAATGGCGCGAGCATGTCGGTGATGTTGTGAGCTTCGGTGGTGCCGGTAATGGCGGCGAGTGAGAGAGTGAGAAGAAGGAGGAGGTGTAATGCAGCCATTGTAGAGAGAGAAAGGGAAGAGAGAGTGAGAGTGGTGCAGAGAAGAGGGGTATTAAATGTGAGGGTTGGGTTTGAAATTAACTATGGTTATGTACTTTTAACCGTGGTTAAGGTAGGGTGGTTAACTACGGTTAGTATTGGATGCCAGGTGTGAGAGAGAAGAGTGTTTCTTTTCTTCGTCTTTTGGTTACCAGCTTGATACTATTTGATATGGTTGGTATTATATTATAATTTTTTTAGTTAAATGACTGAAATGTCCTCAAGATGTAATGTGGTTGATGATGAGGTCGAGACGGTTATTGATCCATAATGGTCATTTCATGGTAAACATTGAACTATAAAGGCATGCACATTATGGGCCATGGGACCGAAATTTAATTTGGTAGGAGTCTGACTCGAGTCTTTTTAGTCAAACACAGTCTTTAGACTAGAATTATATTAATAATAATTAGTCTCATAAGGTATAATAATGATATGTTTTGCTTAAATTGATGATTGAGAAAGATGTTTTAATGTTGCATGGCATAATGAGTCAAGGTCGGTCGATGGTCCTGATATTGAATTCCAAAAACTAGCACATCCTTTTACCGAAACGAGTCATAAGTAAGGTTGCACATAAAATCAAAAAAATTGAACTGAATTGAACTGAAATGGGTGGTTGAGTTCGATTTTAAAATGAATTGGTTCGATTATGATTTTTAAAATTCAAAAACTAATTTTTTCTTTTATTAAGGGTTATGAATTTCATTTTTAAGAAATCAAAAATAATTGTTCGATTTTGATTTCGGTCAAAATCGAACCGAACCATGTGCACTCTTAGTCCATATTTAACCCATTTGAGCCCACTTTCCATTAAATAGTTTTTGCATTTTTTAATTGAATAAAGTTAATAAAATCTGGGTAAAAATTTGGTCCAGATACAATCCTAAACTTGTTTAGGATCAATTCTTTCCATTTAGCGAGTGAGATAACATATGTGAAATGTTATGGATTATGTACAATAAATTATTCATGTTTTGCCTTCATCCATCAATTATTATATTATTATAAAATATAGTTGAATATCATTGGATCAATAAAATACATCAATTGTTGATACGCTAATTCCAGTGAGATGCTACATAGAGAGAATATCTTTCTTTTCAACATTTCTCATAGGCTATTTAATTCCTAGGTAAATTATATATTTGTATTTTCATGGAGTACGTTTTATATATTATTTAAATTAATTAATTAATATAGATTTTATGATCTGCATAAGTTATGAATTTATTTGAGGACTTCAAATTTTCAATTACTCAAAATGTTCTTAAAAAAAATTTCCAATTTTTTTTTTTAAAAATAACACTCAGATTCAATCATTTTCTGCTTTAGAGTAGGAAACATATGAGGAGTTCTTTTTATGGCTTGAGAGCTGTGAGACAAAATGTGATGTTTACACATTGTCACATACTCAAAAAGGGTCGAATAATGGAAACAAAAAGAAACAATAAGCACATTAATTGGGTCAAGCTTTGACCCTAACCCGATTAGTTGGGCCTGGACCGCCCAGCCCAGCCCAAATAGTCCTCACAGAACGACACACTATCTTTGACACTGCAGAAGAAAAAGCTCACTGGTCTGTCGTCACAGTGGAGCAGCATTTTAGTCGTGACAGAGAGTGGTGGGCCCACATATATGAGCGTGACGAAGTTTCACTGCTGACTCACCATCTTAAATCTTAATCCAAATTGGACGCATTATATAATTTCTCTGACCTGGTTTATGTTGTTCACGCGTTGTGTAATGGATTGGGATTTTCTAATTATTGCATGCCAATGTATATCACTATATCCCTATCTATAATGCAATAAAAGCTTATAACATTTCTAGATATTTCTTACTTTTTTTCACACTTAAATTTTAAATTTTAAATTTTAATACTATATAAAAAAGTTAATAAATGTTATTGAATAATTTAACATTTAATAGACTGTATAGCTGTTACAGTTTTATTGGATAAAATCCTAATAACCTTTTCTAGAATATAAGATTGATGTGTGTAAAGATTTTTATTTAGTCATTTATATTTAGATAATGAAGAACACTCCCGCACATTTATTTTCATTTAAAATGTAATGATAACCTGAATTCTTTCTTCAATATTAAAATTTCATTATTTATATATGTTAGTTTATTTATTTATATGTTCATTACATACAACTATTAACTTTTTCATCTCTCCATTTACTTTTTTTTTATTTACTTTTAGAATTTATTTATTTCTTGATATGTATATATAATTTTATTTTTATCACCACCTACATCTCTTAATTTTGCATCTCTCACTCTATTTTTACTTATGTAGCTCAAGAGTTACAACTCTTGAGTTTTCATCTCTCTCTCTTAATTTTAATAATTATATGAAAATATTTTTGACTTTCTCTATCTTTATTACTCTTAGTGTTATGGTTATAAATTTGATATATTTTATAATTATTGAAATGAACTTCTAATTTTTCTCTCCATCTCCGGAAGAAAAAAATTTGTGCTTAGTCCTTCACTTGATAATCATTATTGCTAAAATGACACGTGCACGGGTAAAAATTACTTTTAAACTAATTTATTAATATCTTTAAATTTTGAATCAATTTTCATTTGTAACTGTAAATGCAGAAAAATTACACAACAAAATGGGTTGAATCCAATGCCTTTATTCCTCGCTTGACCATGTAATTTTGTAGATAGGTTCAGCCCATCTATCAAGTCTATCAAACCCTTTAATTGTGTGATTTGATATATCTTCTTCCATCTATGGACTTTAATTTCTTAGGGTTCATATAATTCTAGAAGATACCATGGACTTGGCCCATTGGATCGTATGACGGCCCAAACCACATGGGTTGTAAAAATTCACTATTACACAGGCCCCTGAGGTTATGGGCTTATAAATCACTCTATGGGCCCATGACTGAATATAAATATACACATACATGCATCTTGCTTGGGAAATGGCAGTGATAACGTAGCTTTTGAAGTTGGTGAACAATCATTTTGAAATTCAAACGGATGACACACAATCTCTTATTCCTCGTGCTTTTGAGGCTGAAATGACGGTGCATGTCTTTTGGACTTCGTGCGTGACTGCTGCTCCCCCGGTTTTTCTATCAAATCACGTCTTGCCATTTTGCACTCCACACTCTTAACTCTTTGCAAATATAACTCTCCCTCTCCAATTTCAATTGATCACTGTTCTTCGCCGGACTTTGCCTATTTTTTATCGGGAAATGTTTAACGGAGTAAAATTCAGACCATTCTGAAGACTTTCGCACCTACTGCTTCTCTCTTTGCGTAAGTTCGTTTCACTTAGCTTTCGTTTCTTTCTTCTTTCCCAAACACTTTTGTCCTCTTTTACCTTTTTGTAGTGAAAATGTCTGGCAGCGATGACACCAGGTTAGTAGAAGAGGTCATTTTGTCTTCTGGAACCGATCCTGACACCCCCCAGTAGCAGCAGTCCCTCATCTGTTCGCCAAGAGACCCCCGTACCCAAAATTGTTCCCCTTAATACTAACCTCCCAGGCTCATTAGCAAATCCGGAAGTGTCTGATGAATGAGGCTCTTCTGATGATGAGGACCTTACGAATCCTTCTGTCCCCAAACCCTTCACAGTTGCCCCTCTTAGGGGAGATTCCCAACCTGAAGTGGACATCAAACGTCTTCGGGTCGAAGCTAGAGTGCCCGATGATTTTTTTATGGCCCTTTACCCACATCATTTAGACTTCACCAAGAGTGAGGGAATTAACCAGGTAGTATCCTTATATCAACGGTTCATTTCAAAGTACTAAGATTCCCCCTTTATCCCTTATGTTATTTTCATGTTGGAGTTGCACCCTCTCCAACTTAACCCGAACAACTATAGGATCCTCTCCATGCTCCTTCTGTATAATAGAGATTTAGACCTTAACTTAGGCTTAGCTGACCTATTTCTCTGCTACTTCTTTCAGAATGCCAGAGGAAGCAGATGTAAGTATAACATTTTCCCTTTCCAAGGTCGGGGCATATGTTCCGATAAGGAAAAGTACGATAAGGGCTGGAAGGAGAGAATGGTAGTTGTAAGTGGCAACTGGCTCTACCCATTCCCTCTGATTTACCCGATCCCTAGAGTTTTTGGCCCTATTCGACTTCCCATCTTCCATCCCCTTCACAAAGCCACGTGTTTCTGTGAGTTCTGCGATTTACACCGGGGGGATTATGCATATAGATTTCTTGGCTATAAGGACAATGAGATACCCCCAGCCTTTGTGAAAGAACGCTTTGCCCTTCTAAAGGCCAAGATCTTAAGCAATGTCAAATTTGGTAGTAAGCTTTTGACTAAAGCTAAGCTGGAGATGATATCTAACTTGGGTGCTACTGTTGATATGATGGATCTACCCTTTAGGCCCGTGTTTGTCAGACGCACTCAAGTCCCTAAAGGATCTAACCCGGTTGATGCCATACCACTCTCGATAACACCCCCGGCACCCCCAGTATGCCCAGTCGCGCAAAGTCCTTCAGATTCTCCACAACCTCCTCATACCAATGCTTTAAACACAAGGCCCTGGTCTGGTACTGGTGGTGGAACGGCCAACAAAAGGCCTAGAACCCAAGTTGTCGATACTTCAACAAGTGACCCTCCACAAGCTCAGAACACTCCCCGTGTCGTTATCCCTTAGGAGCCCAAGTATGTCCTTCCTGACAGATCTCCCATCTATTCAAATCAGACCACGTTTGGCAACACCGAGGCACTCCGCATGATGGCCAAGGGGATATGGACTTCTGCGGATAGGGCTTATCAGGCTAAAGTGACTAGGACTGAGTTGCTTCAGAGGGGCCCTAAGGAGGTAAGTTATCGTTATAATTTTACCTAGTCTTTTTTTTTAACATGTCATTCCTGTTTGTTTTATCAGCTCCTCTACGCCATTCAATCTTACAACCAAGTCCTTGAGGTTGATGTCAAGGAGATGAATTGGCTTCTGACGGCCAACCGCCAAGTAAGTGAACACTGTATCACTCTGGCCAAAGAAGCCGATGGTCTTCGCCAGAGTGTTTCTAAACATAAAAAGCTTCTGGATGTGGTAGAAGCTGAAAGGTGGGCTATGGCTGCTGAATTGGCGGAGGCAAAGGCTGTCTATCAAAAGATTGTTGCAGAGAAGACAGAGTCAGATAACCTTCTGGCTCTTGAGCGATCTAAGGTGGAGATGTGCCGTTTGGGTGGGCTGGACATGCACCAACGGTACATCACCATCTGTGATGTTCGATCGGTCAGGGCGTGGAGGGAGAGACATGAGATGAAACACATTCCCCTGACAGATCGGGAATTTAAGACTGCTAAGGAATTTGATGTTTTCATGGGGGTGCCTTTTCCTTATTAGGACCCACCTGCGTCTGAGAACGAGAAGAGGTTCGCCGCCTTCCTGAAGGGAGAAGACCCTGTGCCTTTAGCTTCGGAGCAGTCTGTTTCTTCGGGTCATAACATAGTGACTTGGGATTTTTTCTAAGCGTCACCTTGTATCGCCTTCAGATGGGTTATTTTTGTAACTTCTATTTATATTAATGAAAGAATTTTTCCCAATTCTCATGGCTTTATGTTTTCTATTCATGTTGTTTTGGTCTAATCAGCCTGTAATAAAAAAAAATTAGAAGAATTTTGTTTAAATGAGAATCTTCGGACATCAAGCCTCTGGAATCCATTGATGTCCTTTGGTTAGTTCAAATCAAGTTTGGGCTTAACATTTAGAAAAGATTTTCCTTTTAGTTGGGAGTCTTCGGGCATCTGGCCCCTTGGACTCATTAATGTCCTATGGTTAGTTCAAATCAGGTTTGAACTCAACATTAAGGAGAATTTCTATTTAATGGGAGTCTTCGGGCATCTGGCCCCTGAGACTCATTTAATGTCTTATGGTTAGTTCAAATCAGGTTTGAACTTAACATTTAGGGAAATTTTCATTTTAATGGGAGCCTTCGGGCATCTGGCCCCTGAAACTCATTTAATGTTCTCTGGTTAGTTCAAATCAGGTTTGAACTCAACACTTAAGAAAAATCATATTCTTTGCAAGGCCTGATCACACACATATATATAAAGAACATGGTATTTTATTCGAAACTTGAAAAACATGTAGAAGAGGTGCCGAATATCGGGTACAAATGCTTTATTATAATCAACAGAGGTGTCATATGCAGGACACATATACTTATATTACTATTTAATGAAAAACTCTCTAAGGATAATATCTCTTCAGACGATAAGTGTTCTGGGAGTTGGGCTTGATGCGGCTTGTCTCGTTCTTCCGTACTCGATAGGCACCACGACCAATGACTTCAATTATTGTATAAGGTCATTCCCATGTTTCTCATAACTTGCCAACAATTCTAATTTTTTTCCTGAGCACCATATCGCCCACTTGGAACTCTCTTCTTTTGACCTTCTGATTAAATCGGGCCCGGACTTGTTGTTGGTAGGCAACCAACCTTACTCCTGCGACTTCTCTTATTTCTTTCAGTAGATCTAGATCATGGGTCAGGTGTTGATTATTCGGGCCCTCCTCCCATACTTGACTTCTTAGTATGGGTACCTTCAATTCTATTGGAATAATCGCCTCCGCCTCGTAGGCCATGGCGAAAGGGGTTTCTCCTGTCAGCTGCCTCAGAGTGGTCCGATAAGACCATAAGACCTCGGGTAGTTTTTCCAACCAAGCTCTTTTTACTACTTCAAGCTTTTTTCTAAGTGTATCGTAAATTGTTCGGTTTGTCCTTTCAGCCTGTCCATTTCCTTGCGGGTAACCAACAGAAGAAGTATTATGATTGATCACATGTTTTGCTAGGAATGCTTAAACTTTCCTGTTGTCTAGGTTAGTGCCATTGTCCATCATTATAGTTCGGGGTAGACCCAACCTATAAATGATATGATTCCAGATGAACTTGATAACATGTCTGCTTTTGATAGTTGAGTATGCCTCGGCTTCCACCCATTTGGTAAAGTAGTTCGTAACCAAAAGAATATATGTAATAGATCGTATGGCTTGTGGGAGGGGACCCACAATGTCCATCCCCCATCGGGCGAAGGAGTGAGGGATAATTGTTGGATTCAACAGTCCAAGAGGTGGATTAATGGCATCACCATTAAATTGGCACTTTTTACAATGTCGGGTGTATACCGTAGCGTCTCTTGATAAGAAAGGCCAGAAGTACCCCTAGGTGAGGACTTTATGGGCTAAAGACCTTCCCCCGGAATGATTGTCGCATGATCCGGCATGTATTTCTTCCATGACCGCAGAAGTTTCGGAGGGTGTAAGACATCTTAAGTATGGTCAAGATAATGACTTGTGGTAAAGCTGGTCGTTGTATAGAGCGTATCTTGCATCTTTCATTCTTACCTTCCGGCCTTCTGGTTTTGATTCAGGCAACGCACTCGTCCTCAAATAGTCTACTATGGGGTCCATCCAACTTGGCTCCCATGGAATGATCATCACGTCCTCAGAGGGCTCCAAGCTTAATCGGATGATGAAATCCACTGGTGTTATTCGAGTCATACTCTCCCATGCTGCGGAGGCCTGATTAGCTAAACAATATGTCATAACATTGTCCCTCTTGGGATATGTTCAAAGGTTAATTGCTAGAATTCTTCGGCCTCCTTCAGTACCAAATCCTTGTATGCATCCATTTTAGGCTCTCGGGTTTCATACTCCCCATTCAACTATCGTACGACTAATTGGGAGTCACTTCGTATCTCTGCACTCTGTACTTGCAGGCTTCGGGCCAAACGAATTCCTGCTATAAGGGCCTCATACTCAACTTCATTATTGGAGGCTGGAAACTCCAATTGAACGGACTGCTGAATTTTAGTGTCATCGGGTGTCATGAGCTCTATATCAATCCCTGCTCCGTTGACATTTGACGACCCGTCTAGGGATGGCAATAATACCCACCTCGATGGGGAACCGCCCTGCCCCGCCTCGTTTAGCTCGGGCATGGGGACCCGATTACATAAATGGGGGCGGGGATGGGGCAAAAAAAAAATCCCCGTCGGGTTCGGGGGTACCCCCGCCCCGAACCCGCCCCGGTTATATATTATATATATCATATATATGTAAAATATATATATATGTTTAAGATATAATTTTTTATATAAAAAGGTAAAAAATATATAAAAATATTATAATATATATATATAATATTTTTTTTATATAAATAAATTTTTATAAAAATTTATAAAAAAATAAAAAAAAATCGGGGGCGGGGCGGGGGTGGGAGCGGGGTGGGGCGGGGCAAAAAATAAAAAAAATTTCTGGGGGCGGGGCGGGTTCGGGGGGACTAAATGGGGGTAGGTTCGGGGATGGGGATGGGGATCCCCGCCCCGACCCGCCCCATTGCCATCCCTAGACCCGTCCACGAATATTACCCATAAGCTTGGTTCATTTTCTTCGGGAGAGTCTGTAGGTTCTATTTCTAACAGAAAGTCAGCTACCGTTTGTCCTTTGATGGTTGTTCAGGGGACATAGGTTATGTCGTAGATTCCCAGTTCTATCACCCATTTGGATACTCTCCCTGACAATTCGGACTTCGCCAATATGGATCTGATCGGGGTTGTAGTCGGTACCACGATTGGATGCGTTTTAAAGTAATGTCGAAGACGTCGTTTTGCATTGATTACTGATAGTACCAGCTTTTCATATTTGGAATAGTGGGTTTTAGCATCAGCAAAAGCTTTGCTGGTGTAGAAGATCGATATCTGGCTAGATATAAATGTAATGGCTCCTCTGCTTCTGGGATTGCCAGTATGGGAGGTTTTTTCATGTAGCTCTTGAGCTTTTTCAGAGCTTTTGATTGCTCCGCCCCCCAGACCTCTCCCTTCGCTGCCTTTATAGAATGGAAAAAAGGCTGGCACTTATCGGTTAGGCGAGAGATGAAACGGCTGAGGGCTGCCACTCTTCCGGTTAGTACTTGGATCTCCTTCCGGGAATTTGGCTCCCTCATTTCCATGAGAGCTCTGACTTGTGGGCTTGCCTGTATTCATGTCCGATGAACTATGTTTCCCAAGAATTGGTCCGAGGACACTCTGAAGGAATATTTGGATGCATTGAGCTTCATCTTGTACTTCCTGAGGATGTCAAACACCTGCTGCAGATCAGTCAGGTGGTCATTCTCCGCCTTGCTTTTGACCACCGTGTCATCAATGTAGGCTTCTATGGTAGATCCCATCATGCCCTAAAAAACTTTGCCAACCAACCTTTAGAAGGTTGCATTTGTATTTTTTAGTCCGAAAGGCATAACTGTATAACAATATGTACCTGATTCAGTGATGAATGCTGTATTTTCCTCATCATCGGGGTTCATTCGTATCTGATTATACCCAGAGTATGTGTCAAAGAAACTCAAGTGCTCGAATCCCGCGGTGGCATCCACCATCTGATCGATCTTTGGTAAGGGGAAACAATCATTTGGGCATGCTTTGTTCAGATCAGTGAAGTCCACGTACACCCTCCATTTTATGTTCTTCTTCTGGACCACTACTACGTTTGCCAACCAGGAGGGTACTGCATCTTTTTAATGAATCCGGCTTGGCGAAGTCGATCCACCTTTTCGGCTATGATCTGTTTCGGTGGGCCCCCATGCATCTCTGCTTCTGTCTAACGGGTTTAACGTCGGGGTCCACATTGAGGGAATGCTGGGCTACTGAAGGATCGATGTCGGGCATGTCCATGTGGCCCCAAACGAATACATCAGCATTGGAGTGCAGAATGGCCTCCAATTATTTTTTCTCCTGGTACTGAGGCCAAAACCAATGTAAGTCATCCTTTTAGGGTGATCGGGGTAAATATGAACTTCCAGCAAAGGTTCAGCTGCTATAGATGACCCTGCATCCCCATCCTGTAATTATTATTGATCATTGGGTACTGCCCTGGTTTTTGAAGCTTGCTCCAGTTTTGTCCTTTTCCTCAGGCCTTTCGGGGTGACAGCGTAGCATTTTTTGGCCGCCACTTGATCTCCCCTGATGTCAATCACATCAATTCCATTTGGGTCGACGCATCGCATGACTTGATGCAGGGTGGAAGGAACTCCATGCATCCGATGGATCCAACCCCTGCCCATGAGGAGATTGTACGAGGGTTTGACATCTACCATCACAAAAGTCTCTCTGAGCGTGCGCCTTGCTGCTGTTACTGGCAGTTGGATCTCTCCCATTAGTTCCACTCTTTTACCATCAAATCCAGCTATCGGGCTTCTGGAAGGGACTATCTCTTGGGGATAAATCTCTAGTTTCTTAAAGGCCCACTTAGTGATTATGTTGGCGCTTCTCTCTGGGTCGATCATTACTCTATTGATTAAGCAGTTTGAGACCATGAGGGAGACCACCAGGGGATCGCCATGTGGTGATTATATGTTTTGCAAATCTGCAGAAGAGAAAGTTATCTGGGCATCTTCCTTCGGCTTAAAAACTCGCTGATCTAGGTTTGGCGTATCTGGGATCTACGGGCTTTCTCTACTTCTGATCGGCAAGGCCCTCCGTGAACCATGTGAATGACTTTTACGGGCTAACCCGATGTCCCATTGGCTAGCGTATGTGAGGTTTGATTTGATCGGGTGCCCTTCTTGGCAATGTATCTGGCCAATTCTCCCTTTACTATCATGACCTCTACTTGCCTCCTAAGGCTTCTGCACTCGTTGGCGTGGTGCCTATATTCACCATGGAAGGCACAGTGCCTCGACATGTCCATTAGTTTCATCGGTTGCCTGATAGGGGGTGGTGATCGAAATATCCCTTTACCCTTAGTTTCCTGATACAGTTTGGCCAGGCTAACCTTCAGTGGAGTGATTTTGTCTTCGAGCCTTTGGCATTTTTCTAGGGTTTGGGAGGGTGCAGGAGGAGCGCTTGGCCGTTTCCAATCTGACGCTCGATCTTTAAACTTTGGTTCAGATGCTCTTACCTCTACACTTGCAAAGGCTACCCTTCTTTGGCGTATGGCCAGTTCTTCTTCTATCTGGAGATGCCCTTGTGCCCTGGAGTTGAGTTCTCCGATGTCTGCTGGTGGCCTCTTGACCAAAGACTGGTGGAACTTGGTTTCAGGATTTAAGGCCATCCTGAAGTCCTTGACGACTGAGTGTTGATCGCAATTGTCGATCGAGGACATCTCGACATTGAATCACGAGACAAAGCTCTTCAGGGATTCACCTTTTTCCTGGATCATGATAAATAGACTGGAGATAGTCTTCTTATGTCTTTTATTGCCAAAGTACTGGGCAATGAATAGCTCGCAGAGCTGAGCCAACTTCCAATGGATCAGGGTGGTTGCTTCCTGAACCATAGTAGGGCTACTTTGGTCAAGCTGGTGGGGAAGACTTTACAGAGTAAGGCTTCGTTCTCGTTGTAGATGTTCATCTTTGTGTGGACATGGTAGATGTGCTCCGTCGGATCTTTCGTGCCATCGAACAGGGTGAACTTCGGGAGCCTGAACCTCTCTGGGTAGGGCACACTGGTGATCGTCGGTGTAAACGGTGTCTGTAAACACCTTAAAATGTTCAACACTTCTTCGAATCTCTTTATTAATTTTTGGAATTTCTTTATATACATATCCTAAATGGACTTCATCCTGTACATTTAATTAGGGTCCTTCATTACATACCTCCTCTGAATGGGCTTTATTATTGGGTTCATAAATATCTTGCTGGCCCATAAACTTGATGGGCCTGATGACAGATGGGCTCAATTGGGCTGGACATTTTCACTATTACACAGGCCCTATCCTTTGTGATGGGTTGTCGATCTTCCCGGCCCATTATAAAGGATACAGAGTGGGGACAAGATACATCACCCCTGATCGGGATGACGTGGCTGACACAATTAATACGACGGTTGTACAATCATTGTAACATTTGAAATTCGTGGTCCGGGTGGCCTTGGTTGGCGAGAAGGGAGGCGCACGTGAAGCGAGGTGACGTTTCGGTTCCCGAGCGCACGGCTTTTCAGGCGCCCCTGAGGCTTCTATAAATAATGCCTACAGTGCTATGGATTCATTCCGTTTCACAGTTTTAAAAATTTTTAGAGAGCTCCCTGCACTTGAGACCTTGACTTATCATTGCCAGAGTCTACCTCCACTCTCAGGAAAGCGTCAGAAATCCTTCGGGGTTCATCTTAGAGTAAGTTATTTCTTTTCATCTTAGCGTCTTTCTTTTCGAAATGTCTGATAGTGATGATACCCGGTCGGGTAGCGACCGTCTACCCTCCTCTGTAAACCCGGACGCATCCCTTAGTTCACCCTCAGTAGAGGTGGTTAGGACAATTGTGTCTAGCCCACCTGAAGTTAACCAGAATGTAGCAGCAGCCGGAAATCCGGTTGCAGGGGTTTCGGGGGATCAGTTCTATGCTGATCCCCTTCCCCCTATGAACAGGGTAGAGACAGTATTAAAAAGGTTAAGGGTTAAATGCGGGGTACCCGATGGGGTGATTATAAAAAATTACCCTAAAAAGTATGATTTTAGGAAGGGCGAGGGAATTTTGGACCATCAGATTTTGTTGTCGGCTTTTCACCTTCAGGTTATTAGATTCCCGATCCAGCCCTTCTTCCTTTATGCCTTAGCCACTTTAGGCTTGGCCCCACTTCAGGTGGGACCTAACTTCTTCCGGGTCCTGGCCATGATCTTGATGATCAATCGGGATCTGGGACTTGACCTTGGTCTGGCGGAACTTCTGTTCTGTTACAAGATACAGGCCCAGAAGGAGTGCAGGGGCCGGTACAACCTTTTTCCCATTAGTGGGAGGAAAATTTGTGATGGTACGGAAAAATCCAATAAAGGGTGGAAAGAGAGGATGGTCCTTGTGAGCGGGAGTTGGAGACTCCCGAGCTCATCTAGATTCAAAGTACCCAATGAGTTTAACCAACACCTTTTCCCCTCTTTCAAGCCATTCCATAGGGGGGTATGCAACTGTGATCAGTGCAATGATAAGTTGGGCCTCCATGTGCTTGAGTTTTTGGGAGCACCCGATGAATATAAAACCTCAAACTATATCAGAACCCGTTTTGAATTGCTTAAATCAAAAATTTGGGGACAACCTTTGAGGATGTGTACCAGTTTCTTGACAGGTTCTAATTTGCAGGCCCTATCCACAGAGATGCTGAGGATCCCGCAGGCGGTGTTGAAGAAGAAGACTAAGCGGGCAGTCGGGCCTCAAGCCTCAAATTCAGCCCCCGGTGAGATCCAGACCGGGCAGGGATCACAAAGTGTTCCAACCCCTCCGGCTGTTCCCGTTATCCCGCCCCCAGTAGAGAATATCCCGGTAGTTCCATCTCCACCGATGGGAAATGTGCAAACCGGCCAGGCTCCTACTCAAGGATCAGAGGAGGTTGTTCAATCCTCAGTGGATGTTCCCATCCCTGAATTCCGATTGGTTGAAGGGGAAACGAGCCTGACGGGGGCGCGACATCCCCGATCGGAGGAGAATCCACCCGAACGGTCCGTCAAGGCCCGAACGTCTACTCAGGAGTCTCCTATCGTTCTAGATGACAGTGGGGCCGCAACTGAAAAGGAGCTGCCCGTGCCCTGGGCGCCGAAGATTAGACTCCCGGGCGGCGACTTTCTGGTTGCAGGGCACGCAACAATTGACAACGACACTGCCCTTCGGGCTATAGGATCTCAGATCTGGACACCCATAGACCGAAAGAGATTGAGAAACATCGATCGGGAGGAGTTGGCACTGACAGGTCCAGAGGTTGCTATGAAGGTAGTGCTTGAATCTACAGACTCCTCCATTGCTTTTAATATTTTATTTATTTCCTTATCAGGCTAACACTTGATCTTTTGGCAGATGCTCTACCTGACGCAAGCTTATAATGCGAAACTGGAGGAGGACTCCAACTTGCTCAAGAAGTCCAACGAGCTCCTGAGACTGAAAGAGGAATCTCGAATGAAGGTCGCCACCAAACTGTCCATATCCAACGAAAAGTTGGATGTCCAGTCCCGAAGGGCAATCGCTGCAGAGCAACAGCTTCGGGCGGCTGAAGACAAAATTAAGGAAATGGAAGCAGTTCGGCGGGCTCTCTTTGCTGAGACGGAGGCCCTGAAGGCTGAGAATGGGAGCCTGAAAGCTAATATTGAGAACTTGACGGCTTCCAATTCGAAGCTCCTGGAGGAGAGGGCTGAGATTGAGAATCTCCTCGCTATGGAGAGGTCGGTGGTGGAGATGTGCCACCGGGGTGGGAACGAAATGTATAAGCGTTTCTGCGAAACCTCCCAATACCGGATCGGGTTTGGATGGAGGTCATGCTTTAGTGACATGCAGAAACCCGTCGAAGAAAGGACTTTTGCCTCGGTGGAAGAACTGGATGAGAGTTTGGGCATTTCCCCACCGTACGACGATCCGGTTGGTGGTCTAGACGACGTTCGTTTTTGCGAGTTCCTGACCAAGCCTCTCCCAGAATGAGCATAACCGCCCCTCCTGATCCTCCGTCTCCCGATGGGGCCATCGTTTCAGTGAACCCAGATGTATCAGGCACCGGCGTCGTCCCTTAGCATTTACTGTTTATGAAATGCATTGTAAGCCTTGGCCACAGGGGCCCATTTTTAATGAAACATAATTGGTTTTGTCCCGTCGACTTTTGACTTTTACAGTTATAACGAATATTGGTTATTTTGTTTATTTTTGCAAAGTTTTACAGTTAATGCATCACTTAACCGGGATCCGTGTTGTGACTTCGGGCTCCTTAGGCCATGCGAAAGTCAATGCAACACTTGGTTTATTTTTGGAACAAGGATCACTTCAGGATCTGTGTTGTGACTTCGGGCTCTTCAGGCCATGCGAAAGTCAATGCAACACTTAGTTTATTTTTGGAACAAGGATCTCTTCAGGATCTGTGTTGTGACTTCGGGCTATTCAGGCCATGCGAAAGTCAATGCAACACTTGGTTTATTTTTGGAACAAGGATCACTTCAGGATCTGTGTTGTGACTTCGGGCTATTCAGGCCATGCGAAAGTCAATGCAACACTTGGTTTATTTTTGGAACAAGGATCTCTTCAGGATCTGTGTTGTGACTTCGGGCTCTTCAGGCCATGCGAAAGTCAATGCAACACTTGGTTTATTTTTGGAACAATGATCACTTCAGGATCTGTGTTGTGACTTCGGGCTCTTCAGGCCATGCGAAAGTCAATGCAACACTTGGTTTATTTTTGGAACAATGATCACTTCAGGATCTGTGTTGTGACTTCGGGCTCTTCAGGCCATGCAAAAGTCAATGCAACACTTGGTTTATTTTTGGAACAAGGATCTTCGGGCACACCAGCAGATTTTATGATTTACTTAATTGGCCATAATAATGATTTTTAATGACCAGTTGCTGTAGCCTTTTTACAAAAAGATCCAAGTAAAAATAGGACTTGGACCATCAAGGGTAGTACCTCTTGAGGCGAGAGGCGTTCTGGGAGTTTGGTTCCATTCCGCCATCAATATTCCTTCGGACTCGGTATGCTCCGCGACCGATGACTTCAGTGATGGTGTACGGGCCCTCCCAGGGCTCCCTGAGCTTGCCTACAAGCCCGATTTTGTGCCTAAGGACCATGTCCTCGATCTGGAACTCTCTTCTTTTGACTATTTGATTGAAGTGGTTCCGGACTTGCTGTTGGTAAGCAGCCAGCCTGATCCCGGCAGCCTCCCTTCTTTCATCCAGAAGATCAAGATTCTGAGCCAAATGCTGGTTACTTGGTCCCTCGACCCAGGCCTCACTCCGGAGAGTTGGAACTCGGACCTCAGTCGGAATAACAGCTTCGGCACCGTACGCCATGGCAAAAGGGGTCTCTCCCGTGGGTTGTTTGGGGGTCGTTCTGTATGACCAGAGAACTTCGGGCAGTTTCTCTAACCAGGCCCCTTTGGCTTCTTCAAGTTTTTTGGCCAGAGTGTTGAATATAGTTCGATTTGTCCTTTCCGCCTGCCCGTTCCCTTGCGGGTAGCCGACGGAAGACGTGTTCTGGTTGATACCATGTTCGGCAAAGAATGCTCTAACCTCCTTGTTGTCCAGGTTTGTTCCGTTGTCCATCATGATCGTTCTTGGTAGCCCGAATCTGCATATAATGTTGGTCCATACGAACTTGACGACGTGACTCCCTTTGACGGTGGGATAGGCTTCTGCTTCAACCCATTTGGTGAAATAGTCGGTTGCCAGAAGGACGTACGCATTCGACCGGATTGCTTTCGGTAAGGGTCCCACTATATCCATTCCCCACCGGGCGAATGGGTGCGGTACTATAGTGGGATGCAGGAACTCAGCTGGGCGATGGATTGCATCCCCGTGCATTTGACAGGGCTTGCACCTTCGGACGTATTCTTCGGTATCCCGAGAAAGGTAGGGCCAGAAGTACCCTTGAGACAGCACCTTATGGGCGAGGGACCTGCTGCCGGAGTGGTTTCCACAAGCTCCACTGTGAATCTCGTGCATCACTGCTCTAGATTCTGACGGCGTGATACATCTCAGGTAGGGACCAGAAAAGGATTTTCGGTAGAGTTGCCCGTTTATTATTGAGTACCGAGCCGAATTCCTCCTGACCTTGTGAGCTTCAGCTTTACTGTCAGGAAGAGTTCCATTACGTAAGTAATTTACCAGGGGATCCATCCAACTGGGCTCCCATGGGATGAGCATTACTCGTTCGGGCTCTTGAATGCTGGGCCTCTGAATAAAATCCAACAGTGCAACCCGAGTTAGATCCTCTCCCGCTGAGGAAGCTTGATTAGCCAGGTGGTCAGCCTCAGAGTTTTTATTCCTGGGGATTTGGGTAAAGGTAACTTTGTGAAAACTTTCTGTCTCCTTCAAAACTAGCGCTCGATACAACTTCATTGTCGGGTCCTTTGTTTCGTATTCCCCGTTGATCTGACGGACAATTAGTTGAGAATCACTGTGTACTGCTAAGGACTGAATTTTGAGGCTTCTGGCTACCCTTAAACCGGATACGACGGCCTCGTACTCTGCCTCATTGTTTGTGGCTGAGAACTGCAACTGCACCGACATATGAAGGCGTGTCCCATCAGGTGTTAAAAATTCTAGGCCAATTCCTGATCCGGAAGAGCTGGCTGATCCATCCACAAAAATCTTCCATATATCCAGTTCACTGCCCGGGTCTGGCTCCTCAGTCTCACTTTCGAGCAAAAAGTCCGCTACAGCCTGTCCTTTGATGGAGACCCTGGGTATGTATGTCAAATCATATATGCCCAACTCGATGGCCCACTTAGAGATTCGCCCTGAAAGGTCAGGCTTCGACATAATAACCCGTAGGGGTGTAGCTGTTGGGACAACGATCGGGTGGGCTTCAAAATAATGCCTTAGCCTTCTCTTGGCGTTCACCAGTGACAGAATCAGTTTTTCTTGCCTGCTGTATCTAGTTTCTGCCTCAGCCAAGGATTTACTGGTGTAGAATATTGGCATTTGAAGATTCCCGTCCTCTCTGATGAGGGCGGCGCTGGTTGAAGCGGAGGATACTGCCAAATAAAGGTATAAGACTTCATCGGGGGTTGGTGTAGACAAGACGGGGGGCATGGTCAAATATTCTTTTAGCCCCGCCAGGGCCTCCGATTGTTTGTGACCCCAGATCTCTCCCTTCTTTACCTTTATTGCCTGAAAGAATGGTCGGCAGCGATCAGTGAGTCGTGAGATGAATCTGCTAAGTGCTACCACTCTTCCCGTCAAGACTTGAACGTCTTTATGTGTTCGGGGCTCCTTCATCTCTAGCAGGGCTTTGACTTGTGTCGGGCTGGCTTGGATACCAGTCCGGTCCACGATGTGCCCCAGGAACTGCCCAGATGATACACAAAAAGAACACTTTGCTGGATTAAGCTTCATGCCATGGGACCTGAGGGTAGCGAACACTTGGCGCAGGTGAGTGATGTGGTCCTCCTTCTTTCTGCTCTTGACTACAGTATCATCAATGTAGGCTTCGATTACTGTGCCCATCATGCCTTTAAAGATCTTGTTGACCAATCTCTGGAAAGTAGCACCTGCATTTTTCAGTCCGAAAGGCATAACTTTAAAGCAGTATGTACCTGTTTCAGTAATGAAGGAAGTCTTTTCCTCATCCTTAGGGTTCATTTTTATTTGGTTGTAACCTGAATAGGCATCCAGGAAAGTTAGACGGTCATAGCCCGAGGTAGCGTCAACCATCTGGTCGATCTTTGGGAGTGGAAAACTATCCTTCGGGCATGCCTTGTTCAAGTCGGTGAAATCAACGCAAACTCTCCACTTGCCATTTTTCTTTTGGACAACCACGACGTTGGCAAGCCATTCGGGATACCTGACTTCCCGGATGAAGCCGGCCTGGAGCAGTCTGGATACCTCATCTGCTATAATTTGGTTCCGATGTGCACCCATTCGCCTTTGCTTTTGCCTGATTGGTTTGACGTTTGGGTCAACATGCAATGAGTGCTGTGAAACGTCGGGATCTATCCCCGGCATGTCTGTATGCTCCCATGCGAAGACGTCGGAGTTGTCCTGCAGCAATTGTGTTAGTTCTTCAAATTCAGAATCGGTGAGGGTTGTACCTACAAAAGTAACTTTTTCCGGGCTGTTGGGCACAACACAGATCGGTTGTCGTGGTTCAACCACAATCGGGGTGCCCGGCTCCCCATTCTTTAATTGCTATTTGGAGCACGAACTTTGCTCCTTCGATCGAGGTACCCCTGGGGCCTGAGCCTTCCAGATCTCCTTCAGAGTGACCGAA
Source organism: Cornus suecica (assembly GCA_963922005.1). Lineage (NCBI taxonomy): Eukaryota > Viridiplantae > Streptophyta > Magnoliopsida > Cornales > Cornaceae > Cornus > Cornus suecica. Next base: position 14,974,905 of record OY998240.1, on the reverse strand, counting down.
TAACATTCCTTGGCGGCCACCTGGTCACCCTTGACATCAATGGTGCCTGTACCGTCAGGGCTTAAGCATCTCATGACCTGGTGAAGAGTTGAAGGCACACCTTGCATTCGGTGAATCCATCCCCTTCCCATAAGCAGATTGTAGGAGGGTTTGGCGTCCACCACAACGAACGTCTCGTTCAGGGTCCTATGGGCGGCAGACACAGGTAACTGAACTTCACCGATCGGCTCGATCTGCCTGCCGTCAAAACCCGCGATGGGGCACCGGGATGTCATAATTTCAGAAGGGTTGATTTCGAGCTTTTCGAAAGCCCATTTGGTGATTATGTTGGCACTGCTCCCAGGATCAATCACGACTCTTTTCACAAGGCAGTTGGCCACCATTAGGGTCACAACCAGAGGGTCTTCATGCGGGGTTTGGACGCCTCGAAGGTCCGACACCGAGAAAGTGATGTGAGTTTCTTCAGCCTTGTACCGGGCTTCACTAATTTCGTTGACTTTTCTCATTTTATGGGCTTTCCGTAGATAGCTTCGGCGCGATCCTTCGGTTTCTTTGGGTGGGGGGCCACCATGAATCATATTGATGATTTTAACCGGTTGTGCATCCGAGGGGTTTCGAGGGACGCCGGGGGCGCGTTGATCGGTTCTTGGCCTGTCTCGTTGTACGTAATCCCGGAGTACTCCGCGAAGTAGTAACGTCTCCACCTGTTGCCTTAGATTGTGACATTCGTTAGTGATGTGCCCGAAATCACCATGGAAAGCGCAGTGTTTTGTCTTGTCTCTCTGGTCAAGTGGTTGTCGCATGGTAGGGGGTTGCTGGAAAATCCCTTTGGCCTTGTTCTCCTGGTAAAGCTTTGCAAGGCTCACCTTCAGGGGTGTTATCCTTTCTTCTAACCTGGGTCGTTTGGATGGCTTTGGGATTGATAATCCCGCTGGGGCAGACGATCCCGGTGGAGTTGATCGCTTCCGATCGGTCAATCGATCCTTGGACTGAATTTCAAGGCCGACAAAGGCTGATCTTCTCTGCCTGATAGTTTCTTCCTCTTCAATTCTCAAGTACCCCTGGGCCCTAGAGTTTAGTTCCCCAATTCCCGATGGAGGGCGCTTCACCAAGGATTGATGGAATTTTGTTCCAGGAATGAGGGCCATCCTGAATGCCTCGACCGCAGAGTGCTGGTCACAATTATCCACAGAAGAGGACTCGATGTTGAATCGGGATAGAAAGTTTTTCAGTGACTCTCCTTTCTCCTGGATCATGGTGAAGAGGCAGGATATGGTCTTCTTCTGTCTCTTGTTTCCATAATACTGGGCGATGAAGAGCCTGGTCAACTGTTGCCAGCTGCCAATGGATCGGGGTGACTGCTTCCTAAACCATAATAGGGCGGCCTCAGCAAGGCTTGTGGAGAACACCTTACATAGCAGGGACTCGTTCTCGGCGTACATGGTCATTTTCTGATGAATTTGGTATATGTGCTCTTCGGGATCCCGCGTGCCATCATAAGGGGTGAACTGTGGCATAACGAACTTCTTTGGGAAAGGCTCTTGGGTTATTTCCTGAATGAAAGGCGACTGTATCAATTCAGTGGACGCCTGGATGGCCATGTCGTCCGTAGATCGAGACCTCAAATCTCCGAGAACTTTCCTTTGGAACTCGTCCATCATTGCTTGAAGTTTCTGAGGGGTTATAGACTCGTCGACTGCTGGAGCCTTTCGCGAGCGCTGAGAAGATTCGGCGTGCTCTTCAGGTTGGTTCAGAGAATGGTCGATCGCCGCCACCGGAGGGTTAGGTGTAACTGCCGGTGAGGCAGCTGCTGGTGGAGCCAACCTCTCCCTGAGCTCTGCATTTTGTTTCTCCAAGGCCATGCTACGTTCCTCTACAGCCGCCAAGCGTTGAAGAATTTGCTCCATGGTCTGGGAGTCCTCTGCACGATTGTCCTCAGTGGGCAGAATGCCTGCCTGTGAACGGGTGACTGGCATTCTCGTCCGGGGAGGTGGTGAGTGGAGGTTTTTTGGAAGTGGAGGGTCTTTTGCCTGTCAAACAGACTTAGCTTTTCGAGATGGGAAGAAGGAGGCGATTTTACAGGTACCGAAGGGCATTTGAAAAATCAGGAACCTCCCTCGTTCCCACAGACGGCGCCAATGTGTAAACACCTTAAAATGTTCAACACTTCTTCGAATCTCTCTATTAATTTTTGGAATTTCTTTATATACATATCCTAAATGGACTTCATCCTGTACATTTAATCAGGGTCCTTCATTACATACCTCCTCTGAATGGGCTTTATTATTGGGTTCATAAATATCTTACTGGCCCATAAACTTGATGGGCCTGATGACAGATGGGCTCAATTGGGCTGGACATTTTCACTATTACAGTGTCTGTACTGCGTCGATGGATGCCTCAAAGGCCAGATCATTGGGGGTTTGGGCTTTCAGATCCTTAAGTACCTCCCTTTTGAATCTGATCATAATTTCCTCAAACTTTTTCATGGTTAAGGTTTCCTCGGGATTGTGCGTCCTGAGCACCTGTAGGGATGACTCTGCGTGCTCCTCTTGATGGTCGTTGGACTTCGTGTGGTGGTCGACCCTTTCGATTGGTGGCCCACGGATCGCTCCTGCCGGTTGGACTGATCGCCATTTTGGGCTTCTTAAATGTTTTACAGCATAACTAGTTTTGCCACTAACTCGACATTCTGTCTCTCCAACTCGGCGGTCTTATCCTCCAGGGCCCGCCTGATCGGATCTTCGGTTTGAGAGGGTTGGCCTTCGTTCGGGGGTAGCTCGGATTGTTATGATCGGGTGATAACCGTCATAGATGATGTTGGCTTAAGCTTAAGAGATAGTGGGAAGCTTCGAAAATTTTAAGAGCATTTCCCAGAGACGACACCAATTGTGTAAATGCAAAAAAATTGCACAACAAAATGGGTTGAATCCAATGCCTTTATTCCTCGCTTGACCATGTATAAATACAATTTTTAGATAAGTTCAGCCCATCTGTCAAGTCTATCAAACCCTTTAATTATGGGATTTGATATATCCCCTTCCATCTATGGACTTTAATTTCTTGGGGTTCACACAATTCTAGAAGATACCATGGGCTTGGCCCATTGGATTGTATGACGACCCAAACCACATGGGTTGTAAAAATTCACTATTATAATAACAAAAAAATACTATCACTTTTTATTTATAATTTTTCTTAGACTTTGAACTCACGTGCAAAAGACGTGTTTTTTGTATTAAATAGCTACCTGTACATTAATTGAAAAATACCAACCACGCACAAGAAATTATACATAATAATCAAAATTCTTTTTTTGTTCCTTTCTTCTTTCATTTTTTATATTATTTATTCTAAATTTTGCTAAATAATACTTATAACTTAATAAATAAAAGAAGTTTAAACATGTAGATTGCTAAAAATAACAATCAAAGATAAGTTTATGTGTATTAGAAATAATTACATATAATGGCAGAAAGAACTTATAAAAAAAATAAAAAATTGTTCCATTACTCTATAAGTTATATATCACATTTTTATGATGCATTTTAACATGACGTGTTTTAGTATAATTACAATATTACATTATGTAAAATTCAAATAAAAACATTCGAGCTATTGTCCTTTTTGAAACTAAACCTGAAACTACAAAATTAGCTCATCAAGTATCGATTTATTCTATGAGTGATGTATCACGTTTTTACAATGTCTTCTTATGTGACATGTTTAAATAATTTTTATATTAGGTAAAGTGCAAACAAAAATAGTTGGGTTATGGTCACTTATTGTAATTAACCGCCTGAAAACTACCAATTGACTCTTTATTTATTAGTTTGAATACATATATCACGCTTTTACGATGGCTTCTTATCATGACATGTTTCAATATAAATACTTTATTATATTAGGCAAAGTCAAACTAAAACATCTGAGTTATTGTCCTTATTGTAAGTAAACACCCGAAATTACAAAATTGGCTCATCAACTACAAATTTACTCTATGAGCGATATATCAGGTTTTTATGATGTCTTCTCATTTTAACATTTTTTTAAATAATTATGATATTATATTAGGTGAAGTGCAAACAAAAACAGTTGATTTATTATCATTTATTGTAATTAGGTGCCTGAAACTATTAATTGACTCTTCAACTAAAGATTTTTTCTATGACTAATATATCACGTTTTTATGAGGTCTTCTTATTATATCATGTCTTAATACAATTATTGTATTTTATTGTGTAAAATGTAAATAAAAACATCTGAATTATGATTCTTACTATAGATAAATAGCATAACCTACAAATTGGCTCATCAACTATTAGTTTTACACAAACTCAATGCGAAAGTCTAGATTACCTTTTTTTATTTTTTATTTTTTTATCAAATTACCTTATTTACTACTGATATTAATTTATCCTATTAATTAAGAAAATGGAAGTCCAAGTACCATAATCTAATTATTATGAAAAATTATAGCAAAAAGAACTTTTCATGGGTGAGAAATTTGTTCGATTACTCTAGAAGTGATATATCACGTTTTTAGGATGTGTTCTGAACATGTCTTTATATAATTATTATATCAAATAAAGTGCAAAGAAAACATTTCAAATATTATTTTTATTGTACCTAAACACTTGATAGTAGAATGTGTTTGCTCAACAATTGATTCCTTATCATCAAGGACAAAATCAATGCAAAATTCTATATTACTCTTAAGAAATACTTTTTTTCAACTTATTAAATTATCTTTTCTATCTTTTTTCTTAAGTATTTTAGTGTAATATCAATGCAAAATTCTATTTTAAAACACTCTAACTTCTTTGTTTTTGAATAATTTATTGTCAAAAGTTTGCTCACTAAAATTATAAATTCAATTATATAAAAATTAAATATATATATATATATATTAAAAATAACAATCAAAAGTAATTTAATGGTATAAATAAATTTTAAATTATAAGAAATTATTCGTTTACTCTACGAGTAAACATCACATTTTTAAGATATTTTCTCCTGATGTTATATCTTTATATAGTAATTATATTAGAATAAAGTGCAAATAAAGACATCTCAATTATTGTCTTTATAGTATCTAAACATATGATATTACAAAGTGGTTGTTCAACTATTGCAAAGCACGTGCAAAACATGTGATGAGCACGTGATTTGCATAATTATTGTTTTACGACGTCTTCTCACCATATTATGTCGTTATAGATCACACTAAAAAAAGTACAAATAAAAATATGATAAGTTATTATCCTTATTGCATCTAAACATCTGAAATATACAAAATTGGTTCCTCAACCATTATTTTCTTATCGTCATGGATACTAAATGTAAATATCAGGTGTGATATATGGCGTTTTTCCGATGCCTTTGTATCATATTATATCGCTATATAATGATCACTATAGATAAAGTGAAAACAAAATATCTAATAAGTTATTGTTTTTATTGTACTTAAATGCCTGAAATTACAAAGTGGTTCCTCAACCATTATTTCCTTATCGTCAAGGACAAACTAAATGCCAAATTCATGTGTGATTTATAACTTTTTTACATCTTCCCCTCACAATATTATATCATTATATAATAACCACATTAGTTAACAAAACATTTTATCAGTTATCGGCTTTATTGTACTTAACCACTTGAAATTACAAAGTGGTTCTCAACCAATATTTCCTTATCGTTAAGAACAAACTAAATGCATGATTCACGTGCAAAACATGTGCAGAACATGTGTTTTGCTCAGTTATTGTTTTTACGACGTCTTCTCACCATATTATGTCGTTATTTAATGATCACATTAGATAAAGTGTAAACAAAATATTTGATAAGTTACTCTCTTTATTGTACCTAAACACCTCATGAAATTACAAAGTGGTTCCTCAATCATTGTTTTTTTATCGTCAAGGATAAACTAAATGCAAAATTCAGGTGTGACGTCTCACATCGCTCGGGTATAGAAATGGTGATGTGCTTATATGTGCATGTTGTCTCCAATTGATATGAGGTCTTTCGGGAAAAGCCCAAGAGCAAAACCGTGCGTGTTGTGCCCAAAGTGGATAATATCATACCAAGTGTTGGAGCGGCCTATTTCAACGGTATCAGAATCGAAGCCCGGTTGAAATTAAATGTGAGAGCATGCACAAGTCCATGCGGATTACGCCAGCAAGGACGCTGAGTTCCAAGATGGGGTGATTGTGATGTCCCACATCGCACAAGTATAGAGATGGTGATATATTTATTTGTGCATGCGTGTTTTCAATTGGTATGAGGTATTTTGGAGGAAACCCAAGAACAAAATCTGAAGGACAAACAAAATACCAAATTCAGGTGTGGTATATGACATTTTTACGTTGTCTCAGGCGTGATATATGGCATTTTTACGCTGCCTAATAATCACATTAGTTAAAATGCAAACAAAAGATCGGATCAATTATTGTCTTTATTGTAGTTAACCACTTGAAATTTCGAAGTAGTTCTTCAATCATTATTTTCTTATTGTCAAGGACACACTAAATGAAAAGTTCTATAGTACTCTTCATTTAATTATTTTTTTCTTATCAAATCATCTTTGTTAATTTTTGTTTAATCTATTTATCAATTTACTATTTACAATCTATATAAGTGAGATTCATTTATCATACAATGAAAAAAAAAGATGGAATGACATCTATCATGTTCTAAGATAGTCAATATAATATTAAGGGTAAATAGCTAAAAATATCCCTCAACTTTTTTATCTTTCTTTATTATACTCCCTCAATTAATTATACCCCCTCAACTTTCATTTTCTTGCACCATGGGTTTGCCCTCAAATTTTTTTACCCTTTTACCCTCCATTTTTTTTGTATTTCCACCTTACCTTTAATTCTATCCTTACTATTATATTTCTTAATTCTTTAAATTACAAAAATATTATTTCTTTTAGTTACAATATTAATTATGCCATTTACCTTTAATGTATTAGACTAAATATACTTTCAAATGTAATGTTTTTTAATAAGTTCTAATTATTTTATTTATAAATCAATTAACTTGGTATTAAATTTTAGTTTGATTTAAATCATAAAACTCAATCCTAATTAATATATTTATAAATAAATCCAATTTATGAAAATAATATATATATTTTGAACAAAATATATATATTGGAAAATGATATATATTTCGGAATATATATATAATTCGTTAAAAATATATCTTTTCCGAATTCTTTTAAAAAATATGAATTTTTTCCGAAAAATAATTTTTTTGGGAAAAATATATATATATTCCAAAATATGATTTTTCTGAAAAATAATTTTTATTGAGAAAAATATATATTATTTTCAAAAATATGAATTTTTTCCGAAAAATAATTTTTTTGATAAAAATATATATTATGTTCCAAAATATGATTTTGACTAATAATACCTAAACTACCATCAATAGTATAAGAGGGTTTAGTGAAATCAAACCTTCAAAAAAATTATTTTTTGAAAAAATATGTATATTTTGGAATATATTCAAAAGTATATATTTTTCGAATTGTTTTAAAAAATATGATTTTTTTATGAAAAATATACATTATTTTCTAAAATATAAAAAATATATATTTCGGAAAAAAAATCATATTTTGGAAAATAATATATATTTTTCTCAAAAAATCATATTTTGGAACATAATATATATTTTTCCCAAAAATTTTATTTTTTGAAAAAAATTCATAATTTTTTAAAACAATTCGAAAAATATATATTTTTGACGAATTATATATATATATTCCAAAATATATATCATTTTCCAATAAAACTTAATTTCATTTAAATCATAAAACTCATTATCCTAATTAAAATTTTTTTTTGCCCAAATGAAACTTTCTTTTCATAAAAATATATACATAAATTGTTATTTATTTGTGAATATATTAATTAGGATTGGGTTTTATGATTTAAATCAAACTAAAATTTAATAACAAGTTAATTGATTTACAAATAAAATAATTAAAACTTACAAAAAAAAAATTAACATTTGAGAGTATATTTAGTCTAATACATTAAAGGTAAATGACATAATTAATATTTTAACTTAAAGAAATAATATTTTTGTAATATAAAGAATTAAGAAATATAATAGTAAGAATATAATTAAAGGTAAGGTGGAAATACAAAAAGTTTGGAGGGTAAAAGGGTAAAAAAATTGAAGGCAAACCCATGGTGCAACATTTTATGAAACTTTAGGAGATTCTAAGCTCATTTCATAGTTGAGGGGGTATAGTAGGGAAATAGAGTAAAATTGAGGGGGAGTTTAAGCTATTTACCCTAATATTAATTGTATATTGTTAGACATTGCATAGGTAAATTACATTGACCTCCCCATATGTTAGGCACAGACAAATCTATAAGAAAAAAATGTGTAGGGGGACAATCTTTGGCGGCAATTTTGTGGTTGTGTAAGGAATACAAAAGAGTTTCTCATTCTACTATTTACAATCTATATAAGTGAGATTCATTTATCATACCAATGAAGAAAAAGACGAAATCACATCTATCATGTTCTAAGATAGTCAATATAATATCAATTGTATAATCATTTTATAAGGGATAAATTTGAAATTTTACTTGTGTATTATAAAATTTTCCTATAAAGTACTAGAAGTACGTATCATAAAAAATTCTTAGGGGGCAAGCGCCCCATACCTATTATGGAGCTTGTGGTTGATGTTAGCTTTAATTATATTTGGCGGTTAGTATGATCATTTATCATACGAGGCATCCTTAAAATTTGATGGATATTTAATTTGAAGTTTGATAGATATTTAATTTCACTAGCATAAAGTTACGTGAGACGCACGTGATGATTTAATCATTAATAATTTGTATTAAGTAACGAAAATAAATAGAATAATTATAATTAAAAGTAGAAATTAATATTGGGAAGTGAAATATTATCTTAATGGTAATTGTTTTTAAAAATGATAATGTATATAGACATATGAGGTTGGAAAAATAAAAATAAATAAAATAATATTTTTAGCAATTATATATCACAAAAATTATAAAAATATTAAAAATGGAAAGGCTATAACTCTTACATTGTTTGTGTGTTTTAAATTTTAATCTAACCATTAAATCAGAGAAATTAAAAAAGTCAACAATTGTTAAAGTATTAGGGCTTGTTTGGTAGAGCTGTGTTTGTATTGAAATAAACAAAAAACACGTTTTTTTGTTTATTTATCCAAAAACATAAGTATGTTTGGTAGGGATGTTTTTTGGGTTGAAATTGAAAAATTAAAAATCAATAATTAAAAATTAATAATATAAATAATAAATAAAATAAAATATAATAATAAAAAAATAAATACAATAATAATAAATAAATATAATAATAAAAAATGGACTAAATAATAAATAATAATAATAAATTAATAAAATAAATAATAAATTACATAAAACATATTTAAAAAAATAATAAAAATAATAAACAAAATGAAATAAATAATAATAATAAATAATAAATAAATATAATAATAAATAATAAGTAAATATAATAACAAATAAATACTTCATAATAATAATAAAAAATGAGTATAATAATAATAAATTAATATTAAATTAATAAAATATATTTTTAAATAATTAAAAATGAATAAATAATTTATAAATAAAATGAATTAAATAATGAAATAATAATAAATAAATAAATATAATATATTTATAAATTAATATATAAATTAATAAATAATAATTTAATAATATAAATAATAAATATAATATAATATAATATTAATAATAAATGAATACAATAATAATAAATAAATATAATAATAAAAAATGTACTAAATAATAAATAATAATAATAAATTAATAAAATAAATAATAAATTACATAAAACATATTTAAACATATAATAAAAATAATAAATAATAAACAAAATGAAATAAATAATAATAATAAATAAATATAATAAAAAATAATAAATAAATATAATAATAAATAATAAATAAATATAATAACAAATAAATACTTCATAATAATAATAAAAAATGAGTATAATAATAATAAATTAATAAAATATATTTTTAAATAATTAAAAATGAATAAATAATTTATAAATAAAATGAATTAAATAATGAAATAATGAAATAATAATAATAAATAAATAGAATATATTTATAAATTAATAAATAATAATTTAATAATATAAATAATAAAATAATAAAATATATTATAAAGTGAAGAAAATGTAAGTAAGAAACACCCGAATAAACACCAAATTCATGTTTATTGGAATATGCCTATAATTTGGCTAAGTGAAAAAGTGTTTTTTAACACACATATTCCAAAAATAGTAACAAAACAAGTTTATAAATATAAAACACATAAACAGAAACAAAAACACTGCTACCAAACATGCCCTTAAAGGTTTGTATCCAACCATGATAAAGTTTGGAGGTTTATAGTTTTAACAATAATAAAAAAGATATATACAGTAAATTTGATGAGATTAATTAAATTTTTTTCAAAATGTTGTCGGTTTAATGCAAAATTTATAGCATCTCGAGGGTTATATTGCTAAACAAATGACTAGTACTACTACTGTACTAGAAGCAAAATGGAAATAACAAACATTTCGAAGGGCCTTTATGCAACAAATTAATACATATATATTGTTTGAATTTTAGCTGCAGTCTGTTCTGACAAACACTGTCAGAATCAAAGTCTGACACCACTTTAATCTCTCATCTCTTTCTCGCTATTTCCTTTATATGCACACATATATCAATATATATCTATATATATAGGGCGATATGGGTTGTCTGCATGCCAGAGAGTCCTTATGTGGCGCTTTGTTAAATTTAGGCATTTTTTATTTTCAGATTCATCACCTCCAAAGTTAAACAAACCCCCATTTGCTCTCTCTCTCTCTCTCTCTCTCTATCTCACACACACACAAACACACACAATCTCTCTCACTGTTAAACACAGACACGCGGGTCTTTTATCACTGTACAACTGTTGTTTCCGGTCTCTCCAGTACTTCTTTCTCTCTCTCTCTCCTCTTTTCAATCGCACCCGAATGCACAAATGGAGCCCCGAACTTTAATTCGTACCATCCGCCCTGCCAACTCTGGTTCTCTCTCTCTCTCTCTCTCTCTATATATATATATATATGTAAATACATATACATGGGTATGTGTTGATATAACAGTACGATTGATTTTGAATTTCTCTGTGATGAATTAGGAAAAGGTGGTGTCGGAGGCAGAAACAACTGGGACAAGGTATGGCCGGTGGAGAGCAGTGAAGGATCACCGTCGATCAAGCTGGGTCTTGGGATTGGCGGTTCAGGCTCTGGAGGACCGAGCCGGGTGGTGATCAAATCTGGGTTCACCCCTCTTCAATTGCAAGAGCTTAATTTACAGGCTCTCATATTCAAGTACATATTGGCTGGTCTCCCTGTACCTGTTAACCTCCTGCTTCCTATCTGGAAGAGTGTGGCTGCCCATTTTGGCTCTGCTTTTGGTGGATTCTATAAACAGTTTCCAAGCTGTAAGTGATTCTTTGGCTTGTTTCTCAATTGGGTTTCTCTTGTTTTGGGGGTTTATGGGTGGAATTTGAGATGGGTTGTGTTTGATCAGACTCTGTTTTTGATTTGGTGCTGTGGGTTTATGTGGCAAATATGATCTCAGTTTTGCTTCTTGAGGTGGGTTGAAGTTCTTGATATATATATATATATATATATATATATATATTTACTAAAATTTGCCTCGGAAATTTCGACTTGGGTTCTGGTGTTAGAGATGGATTTCTAGTTACACTATATTTATCATTCTTATGGTTATTATTACTATTTTGATTTGAATGTTGTAGTAAGTTTTAAGTTTTTGATTCCTTGTTTTCTTTTTGTTTTGGTTGAAGGGGGTTGTTCAAGTACAAACACCTTTTTTTGTTTTGTTGTTGTCATATTTGAATTTGAGATGTGATGGATTTTGAGGTGGGTTGAAGTTCTTGAGTTTTTTTTTCTTTCATTATATTTCCCTGAGAAATTTCAACTTGGGTTGTGGTGTTAGAGATGGATTTCTATGTGCCATATTTATCAAAATTACCATCTTGGTTTTAATTCTGGTATTGAGTTTTAAGTTTTGATTCGACTAATATTTGCTTTGTTTTGGTTGAGGTTTTTTTTTTCAAGTAACGACGGCTTTGGTTTTGTCATATTTGAATTTGAGATTTGATGGTTTCTTTTTGTTTCTGTGGATTTATTTTGGAAATGCTGACCGAGTGTTGTTTTCTGATCCAAGTTTATGCCTATAGAACGGAAATATGATATGGATGTATTCTACTTAGAAGAACATGAATGCATGATGCCTGTTTATGATTCAGAATGTTGTTTTCTGATCGAAGTTATGCTTATGGTACTTGTAATATGTTATGGGTGTGTTCTAGTAAGAAGAAATTCACATTATAGCTGTGGTTGTAGTACGGAATTTGGATATGGGTTTTGCCTTTTGAAGTGATTTATATTAATTTGGATATGGAATTATGTTTTTCTTATTGCTTTCGTTGAGTTTGAGTTTAGGTTTTTGAGAATGGTTTCTTCTTCTTATGTTTGAAGTTTGAAAGAAATTGACACTGATTGAATTGAATTTGCTTTGTTATTGGGGTTAAGAAGGACTTTTGATTGCTTTCTGTTTCTGTGATTGTTTCAGTTCTAGGATTCAGTTATAAGGGAGTGGATTACCGGAGCATGATGGACCCTGAACCCGGAAGGTGTAGAAGGACTGATGGAAAGAAATGGAGGTGCAGTAGGGATGTGATTCCGGATCAGAAATACTGTGAGCGCCACATGCACAGGGGCCGTTTGCGTTCAAGAAAGCATGTGGAAGCTCCTGACATTGCTTCCTACTCAGGAGTGAGCGCAGCTCTCAATTCCAGTAAAACCTTCTCAGCTTGCAGTATTCGGACTTATAACACAAGTGCCAATCATTCGAATTCACTCCCTTTAAGTCTTCAGTTAAAGACGCCTTCTGATGATATCAGCCGTGGCACTCCCACCACTGTTGTTGCCGGCTCTAGCTCCATCAATAGTATAAGAAGAAGCAACTGCATTTTAGATGTTAATAAAGGATTCACTGCTGTAACCACTGTTATCACCCCCTGCACTTTCAACAATGGAAGCAAAAACAATGTTAGTGTTAACAGCAATGTTGATGTTAATAGAGGCTCAACTCCCACACCCACCCCTATCGCCACCGGCCCTGTCGGAGATGGAAGCAAAAGCATTGTTGTTAAAAAAGAGCCCATCACCACTTCTACCATCAACTCCACTTTTGGCAGCAGCAACAATGGAAACAGCAATAACTGCATCAAAATTGAGGATGGTTTCGTTGACCACATTAATGAACATAACATCAATAGAGGAACCAACTTTGGAGCCAATGGTACTTCCGGCAACAAGTCTACTGGATTTGGCTTCTCCCCTAGGAGTGTTCTTCAAGGTGGTACGGGTAAGAATGAAACCCTTTAATTGATTTGAATACATGTTCTATCTTCTTCATCATTTTCAAAGATGGTAATTTAGGTTGAGTTGCTTTGAAGACTGCTGTGCGTCTATGGTCGATTTGATAAATGTAACGAGTTCTACCATTTTGCTAAAATTAGAAATTTATGCTGTTTTATTTTCTTTCCTTTCATGTAGTAAGAGTAAAGAGTGATGATTTATCGTATAAAAAGATATTAACCGGATTTTGTTCCTTTTCATCTGTTTTTTATTAAGTAATATTAGCATGTAATTACCTCTAAAAATTTCAGCTTAAGCAACGGTATATTGATCATAAATATAATCGTAAGAAAGCGATTCCATTTATATTGTGATTGTAAAAGTTATTTTCCCACCAGTTTTAGGTCCCAAGTTCATGTAATTTCTGCTACTTTGCCTGTGTCATCCTGAATTTGGAGGTTGGGAAAATGCTGATTTGGTTGTCCTATTCTTCAAACTGATCTGATGAGCTATGACGTGTGGTCGAGGGGTAATAACAAAATGGTTGTAGTTACAATGCATAAATGCCAACTAAAGATGGGACAATAGGGATATGGCACACCTAACTTTTAACAACTATGCCCTCAAAGACAAAAACCTCTTCCTAACTGCTCAACCACAATTAGAAATTTGTAGGAATATTGCCATTGGACCCCAGCAGCCCATTAAATTTAGAACTATGTATTTATTTTGTCAATTTGCATCCAGTTTTTTTTTTTTTTTTTGAATGGTAAGATACTCACACCCCCCACATGAGCCCCATGGAGCTCGAACCCCTAACCTCCCATTTGGGGAGGAAAAGTGATACCATCACACTATAAGGCCTTTGATAATTTGCATCCAAATTTGGGTGCTGAACCACTGTTTGGAGTTCAAGTAGCAATTGCACCTTAGTTTTACCGTTCTTTTGTGGCTGAGACCAAGCTTAGAGCCATGGAGGGTGTGTTACCAAGCAGGCCTGCTGAGATTTCTTTACCTGGCTTCTTAAATTGCCTGGGTTCTGCCTAAGATTCACGGCCTGTTCAAGTAAACTGGATTTAACTTGACATGTTACAACCTTTTAATGAAGAGGTTAAAATTCTTATAGGATCTTGTCTAGGCACTTGTCAGCGTTTTGTATCTCCATCTTTTGTTATACTAGTTACTTACAATCATTCATGCTAAAACATACTCAAGAGATCCGTAATGTTTGAACATGAATCCCCAATAATTTGCAAAAGCACATATATATTCATATGTATATATATATATATATATATATATGCACCTTTGTTTGGATATTTTTGTCTTTCCATCCCTTGTTTTGCTAATTTCTTAATATTATTCTTGCTAAGACAAACTCTAGAGATCAACACTTTCCAATATTGCAACTTTGCAAAATTCTTTTTATCTATGCACCTGTGTCTTGATAGACAGTGGACTTCTCTATCCTAAATCCTTTCTTTTGTAATTATCATTCTTATGTTGTGGCATAGTATAGAAAATTAAATGCTACAGTTGTTAGTCACATGTTTACCGTTGGAAGGTTTTTGTGATTAATGATTCGCTGCAGCCCATAAGCTTTAAATTGTTTTTGCGAATCCTTATATCTACTGATCTCTGTTCGATTAAAATATTATTGGTTTTCACCTGAGTTGGTTTAGGGCGATAAGAGACGCAATAGGTCTAGATCTGATCTTTATTAATATACACTTCTTCGTACTGGCATTTTATAACCAAATGAGATTTTAAGGTTCAGTAATTGTTTGTGTAGAAAAATAAAATTCTTATTGCTACACAACTGCTCACATATTCATATATATGCAAGATAAAAGTATCAGACCATAGATTTCGTTGCGTAACAGAATAGAAAACTATTGGGAAATGCAAGAGCTTATTCTGGTTTCTTTGTTCAGCCTGTTGATATTTCTGTTGAATGCTCAGTTAAGTCACCTTGGTGATTGAGAGTTGTGTTGTAATCAATGTGTGGTCCTTATGCTGTAAAGGAATTGAGTTGAAGTTGAACTTATAGGGTCCGTTTGGATACCCTGTTTTTTGTTTTTGTTTTTTTACTGTTCACAAGACTAAAAAAAAAAACACGTTTGGCAAACGCGTTTACTGTTCACTATTTTTCCCCAAGAAAACTGTTTTCTGTGAATAGTGTGTAAAAGTGATGAAAACACCAAATACAACTTTTAGTTGTTTTTTGAATTTTTTCACTGTTTAGGTGGTAAAAACAATGAAAACACCAAATTCATAAAATACAATTTTCACCAAATAAAAGTGGTGAAAACACCTTCATCCAAACGCTTTTTTGTTTTTAGTTTTTTCCTGAAAAAACAAAGACAAATACAAAAACAGTTTTTATATTTGAAGACAGAAAACAAATACAAAAAACAGACTTTCCAAACGCACCCATACTGTTGGAAAGTAAACTTGCTTCGTGAAGAAGCAAGATGATAGGATAAGCATTATCCATTAAAAGTCCAAGTAAGCTGCACCAAAGCATGCGTGAGTTCACCAAATACCATGCGTGAAGATTGTGCATGCCTATATCCACCGAAGTCAATAATGGCTGCCACGAAGTGATTTTCTTTGTCAGTTTATATACTTCGTTTATATATATAGAGATGTGTTGTGTATTGATAAATTAGAAGTTAGAAGCAAAGAAAAGAAAGGAAAAAAGAGAGAAAAGAGTTGTATTTTGAAAAGTGTGAGTTTTGGAATATAATTCGTTTCTTTCATATAAGTGTTGATCCTGGGCATAAAAATTACCATTAGTGATTTCTCGACATGGTATCAGAGCTTGGTGAAGCTTGAGCAAACCCAGAAGTGAAGAACAAAAACAGAGCCGAAAGTTTCAAAGCCTATTTGTGAGCCATAAGTGTTCAAACCACAAGTTTGAACACATATCTAACTTCTCCGTTCCAGAAGGAACGTAACCCCGAAAATTTCAGGCCAAACCACCTCTTCACGCTCCCTCACGCGCCACCTAAAGAGAGGCGAGTGAGACCCACGCGCAGCCACGCGCCCAGTCATCTTCAATCTCCAGCCGCGCGTGAAGACCACACGCCCCACGCGTTGCCACATCAGCGTGTGACATCACCAGGTGCCACCTCATCCTGCCACGTGGCCCAACAACCAGTTGACACGTGGCCCAATCAGAAGCCGACACGTGTCACTCCCAAAGTCAGCTGCCACATCAGCCCCCACGTCAGCAAAAGTTCTAAAAAATTACAAGTTTGCCCCTAGTTGGTATTTTGTTCGTTCCGAACTCATTTTAACTGATTTGAGTAAATGAAGAGTCGTTTTTGACTAAACGGAACGCTCCGGACGCAACCGTGCGATCGGTTTGACCAGATTCAACACCGATCTTCAGAAATAAGCACCTCAAGTGCTTAAGCAAATTCGATGGCGTCCTCTAGCAATTTCTTCCAGCCCCAGCTTTCGCGACTGAACAAAGATAACTATGAGAAATGGTGTATCCTGATGAGAGTCCTTCTAGCCTCACAAGATTTGTGGGATGTGATCGATACCGGGTATGATGAACCCGAAGAAGTAGAGAATCTAAGCCAGGCCCAACAGACTGAGCTTAAAGAAGAAAGACGAAAGGACAATAAGGCGTTATATCTACTTTATCAGAGTGTAGATGAAACAAATTTTGAGAAGATCTCCGCCGTCAACACCATAGTTGTCAGAGGCGTGAGGCGCCCCTAGGCGCCAGAGGTCGCCTATCGCCTAGGCGCCAGGCGCCAGGCGAGGCGCTCGCCTGAGTGAAGCGAGGCGCTCAATAATAAATTATTTTCACAATTAAATTAATAAATCACTTTTAATAAAAATAACAAATATAAGACATTTAAACTAATAAAACATTGCTAAGAAAGTTAAAAGCCAATAAATTAAAATGTATAAGTAAAAAAATATCAAATATAAGGGCCCAGGCGCCCCCTAGGCGCTAGGCGCTGGGGCCTAGGCGCCCCCAGGCGCCCCCAGGCGAGCGCCTAGGCGACGCCTTTGCGAGGTCGCCTCGCCTAGTAGCAGGCTAGGCGCCAAGGTGTCGCCTCGCCTCGCCTAGCGCCTAGGCGCGCGCCTAGGCGCGCCCGTGACAACACTGGTCAACACCGCCAAGCAAGCATAGGAAATTCTTCGTAAAGCAAATCGAGGAATTGAAAAGACGATAAAAATTAGACTTCAAGGTCTAAGGGAGAAATTTGAATTGCTGCAGATGAAGGAAAGTGAGTCAATTTCTGAATACTTTACCAGAATATTGACTATTGTGAATCAGATCCAAGGATGTGGAGAAAAGATCGAAGATGTACGTGTGCTCGAAAAAATAATGAGATCGCTCAATTCGAAATTTGAGTACGTGATTGTAGCCATTGAAGAATCGAAGAATCTGGATGGCATGACCGTTGACGAGTTACAAGCCACGCTAGAAATTCATAAACAACGAATTGACAAGAAGAATACCTCAAGCACCCCAGAGGACGAGCAAGTCCTGCAGTCAAAGTTCTTAGCTAGAGAAGAAAGATGGGAAAATTCACAAAGAGGTCGAGGTAGAGATCGTGGCTATCAAGGACGAGAAGATGAAGATGAGAAAAGAAAAGTGAAGTGTTATAACTGCAACAGATACGACCACTATGCCCGTGAATGCAGAAGAGAGCTAACAGAAGAAGATGAAAATGATGAACATGTGTACTTTGCAAAGAAAGACACAAATGAGCTAAATGGAATGATATTGATGGCTCAATATGAGAATCCTGTTAGCTAGATAATTGAAGAAGAAACGGAGTTCAAGGAGCTCGTAATTGAAGAAGAAGAGGAGAATGAAGAAGAAGTGCCACCAACAGTGCCATAAGAAGAAGTTGAAGCAGTGCCACCAACAGTGACACAAATTGCTCCCATACCTGACAGGAAGAAGTCAGAAGTGGATCCGGGTGAAAGATACTAGACCAGAAAGAAGACAGAAGTGGATCCGGGTGAAAGATACTGTACCAGGAAAGTCAGAAGTAGATCCGGTTAGCTTCACCGAAGCCATTCAAGAGAAGAAATGGAAGACAGATATGGATGAAGAGTTGTTCACCATAGAGAAGAATCAGTGTAGTCCACCAGAAGACAATAAGTCAACTGTGTTGAAGTGCGTCCATAAGACGAGAAGTGGAAAATGTGAAGTTCAGAGATACAAAACTCGCATGTTTGTGAAAGACTACAAAAGAAGAAAAGTGAAGCCAGACAAGTTCAATAGTCTGAGGAAGAAATGTAATGCCTCGGTAATGGTTCTAGGGAAAGGAAATACAGGGAAATAAAATGGTATCTCTTCAGAGTTCAGGCAGGTCGACTCGGTTCAGTTCAAGGTGCTTGTCGCTAGTCGTGGACTTGACTATGAAGAAGAGAGTCAACCATCTCTGTGCAAAAAATGGACGAGAGAGGCAAAGCTAGTTGCAAAGAATGCAGAAATTCTATGACGAGTCCACAAGACTGAAAAAGATGCAAGGATTGCAGAAGATTCCCGAATCAAGTTTAAAGGGGGATGTTGGAAAGTAAACTTGCTTCGTGAAGAAGCAAGATGATAGGATAAACATTATCCATTGAAAGTCCAAATTGAAAGTCCAAGTAAGCTACACCAAAGCATGCGTGAGTTCACCAAATACCATGCGTGAAGATTGTGCATGCCTATATCCACCAAAGTCAATAATGGTTGCCACGAAGTGATTTTCTTTATCAGTTTATATACTTCGTTTATATATATAGAGATGTGTTGTGTATTGATAAATTAGAAGTTAGAAGCAAAGAAAAGAAAGGAAAAAAGAGAGAAAAAGAGTTGTATTTTGAAAAGTGAGAGTTTTGGAATATAATTCATTTCTTTCATATAAGTGTTGATCCTGGGCATAAGAATCACCATTAATGATTTCTCAACAAATACCACCACCATTCAACACATATCAAGAACAATTTTGGGTGGCAAGGAGGACATTCTGCCATCTCAACTTTAAGTTTGTATGTATATATATATATATACATATGATTTCATAAGCATGTGGGGGATAATTTCACCGAGTATATTTTCTCAATATCTCAAATCCTGTCTATCCAATACTTGGTTTTGCGTGTGTTTTAAATTACGTTCCTCCACAGTTGGGGTGTTTCTCACTACACATTTTATGGTTGCTGTCTATCAATGTGAGACTTCTTGATTTCTTGGATTTGATTCTTACTAATTTATTAGTAAGAACTCATCTGACTTGGTGACCAATCACATTCTCTCTTTTTTTTTTTACTACGATTAGGCAAAGTTTTTTTTCCGACTTTGTGCATTTCTGCTCTGTTTTCCTGCATTTTGCGACACTTGTGCATGTGTATAACATTATGATTTATAACGTATGTGCAACAGTATGCACGTCAGGCATTGCATCCAACTTAACTTCAAAAAGTTTGTATCCTTATGCATGTCATGACACTTAATACATGTGTGGAAGATATCGCTTCTTAATATGGTCGACTTGTCATGTATTTATTTTGTTCGGACCACTGTTAAAGTTTCACTTTACCTATAGCATAGTGCAATATTTTTAGCAAGTCCAGTATTTTCTTCTAAGTTTACTACTAAACATCCTGTTGCTTTATTCAATATATCTATCATGTTGGTTTTAGCAATTCCAGTATGATTGATTTATTTGATTTAATGAGTGTTGATATGCTTCTATTGAGATTTGTCAATTTCCATCTAAATTCCTCTTTAACTTTTCGGAAAGGAGATGTGATTAGTATCTTTCAACTCTTTGGTCTCGGGATGGTTGTATAGTAAATTTTTTTTCCTCCTCTTCTTGTCATCTTAACAAGAAGGGACTTCAGAATAGTAGTTGTTCCTTGTTGGTACATTTTGTTTGATTGATTTTACTTTGTCTTGTTGGTTTTCTCAAGGAAGACGAACCAATGATTATTTCCATTTCTCTGCTGTTTCAGTTGCAGGGAGCAGCAACCCCTGCTTCAATCATGGTAACGCAGACGACCCCGAGCCACAGAGATGCAGAAGAACGGACGGTAAGAAATGGCGGTGTAGCAGGGATGTTCATCCTGATCAGAAGTATTGTGTGATGCACATGAATAGAGGTGCAAAGAGGCTTCTTGTAGATCCTCACCAAGTGACTGTAGCTGTTGCTCCTATCACTGACAATGCTCAACTCGGCCCACCTCCTGGTATCCCCATAAAAGCAGAAAAACGTGTGAAGCTGAACACCAATCTCTCCATCTCAATCCCGGAGAATCCTCAGCCAACAACAAATGGCGGGAAAAGTACTTCTAGCAGCAGCAGTGATGCCACCACCATCTCCGACGAATTTATCAATGATTCTCATTGATGAACTCTCTCTCCCCTTAAGTAGTCTCAAGAACCTAGACGTGGGATTTGGAGATCATTTTCGCTATGATGTTTACAGTGAAATAGATGGTTGATAGGTACCTCATAGGAACTAAGTTGCTTTTGCTTTTAAGTATGCGGAAACTAGTTTTGGTGATTCCAAAGTGAACTGCTTCTGTGTGTTCAATTTTCTTATATAGACCATGACTGAAAGTTTTTTAACCTCGGGATAGTGGAATCTGAATGATCCATCCTCTTGAACGGTTGTCAATGGCAACAACATGGATTATACTCGTGCTTGTGTGCATATGCAAAAACCCTAGATTACATGCAGTTTTTGAGACATTGCTCATCATTAGAGATATTACTACTTATTTGTTGTGTTACTGCAGGGTTTTTCTCTAATCCACAGGGAGAGCTTAACATTGAAGTCTATCTCAGTTGTATCACTCCATTTTGCATTTTTTATATCTATCTATATATATATATCAGGTGTCTTATTGCAGAACTTTTACCTCTAGTCTTATATTTGAGGTTCAGTCTCTCTTATCCTGTGGGTGTGTGGTTGTATTTTTGTACATTGCCAATAAGGCATAGCTGCTTGCACTACAATAAATTTTACATTGGGCCATAGAAGTGAATTTGTTGCTAAAAATTTACTTTTCAGCCCGAAAATTGGGCTTGCTCGATTTATATATTTGAAAATTATTCTCGAAAATTCTGAAAACGTATAGGTTTCAAAAGGCTGAATTCCATTTATTAGAAAACAAAATATTGTTCTCAAAGTTATAAAACAAGCAAGCCTTGTGTGCACACTTTTATGATATGGACGTAGTGAACGGAACAAAAGTGTTTTCCACTTTGATCATGTATTTTCAATCCCATACATGCCTTTTATTCATAATCCTTGCTCACTCTGTATACATACTGTAAGTGTCAAATTTCACTCACATCAAAAAGATATTTTATTTAGGCTCCAATGGCCGTATTTATACCCTTAATCTCATACAAGTTTTTTCCTATTTTATTGGATCATGCTCCTTATTACATGGAGTCATGATCCACTTGATAAATAACTCCCCACTACTTCTTGATAGTGGGTTGTTATTACCCATTTTCTAAGGAATGATGGGCCCATTACACTACTTGGACATTTGATTGTGGGCTAATTACTTACTCACTTGTACATGGGCTTAACATATTTTGGGCCTAATAAAATGGACCTGAGCCTATAATTTTCACTATTTACACTAGCCCCATTCGGGTCAGGCATACGGTTCGTGGGCTCGACCCGAATTTAATTGAAGTGATTGATGCCAGCCGTTTTTGATGACGTCAGTGTCATTATTATGGAGAGACGTGCGGTTTCAAAGTTCATAATGGCAGCCGCCGGTTCGTTGTATTCGAGGCATAGGGAATCGACGCACCTCTTCAGCCTTAATGGTGTCTGTTGGCATGCCGTGTGTATATAAACCCTTGTGTGGTCTCATTTTCATTCTTTATCACTTTTAAATCTTGTAAGCAATCTTTAGCAGTGTTCAAGCTTTGACCGCCGATTGTACTTTGGTTACCGGAGGCTCTTCTTTCTTCTCGCCGGTTATCTGTGTAAGTTGTCATTCTCATCATGTCTGATAGTAGCGCCACAAGATCTACCGAGGAGATGACCCATCAAGAATATGAGGGATCTGAGGTTCCCAGCCCCCCTTCTGCAAATCCATCTTCTTCATCCCCTCTTCCTTCTTTGCCCATACCAAGTCGTCCGGACCTATCTGGCTTGGGAGCAACTGTTCCGGAGATAAACAACCAGGCAGATATTGCTGATACTGTTCTGATTGGGACTCCTGTAATATCCGACCCGGTTGGGACCGATGCTCCTGGAGGTGCTCCCGTTGGATACTCCACTGAACCAGCCCCTTTCTTGGCAGACCCACTTGAAGCTCACAAAAGAAAATCTGTGAACCTTAAAAGTCTGAGGAGGGATTGTAGGATCCCAAAAGAGGTGATCTTGATGGAGTACGATCCTTCTTTTGACTTCAGATTGGGCGACGGAGTGGGTCCGGACGAGGTGTTGTTGTCGGCCCTTCAGATAAAGATGCTCCGATTTCCTCTTCATCCTCTTTTTCATTTTATTTTCTTCACCCTAGGAATAGCCCCTCTGCAAGTCAATCCAAACTTCTTCAGGATAATTTCCATGTTAATCCTGATCAACAGAAAGAAAAAACTTTCCTTGGGTCTGGCAGATCTTCTGCTTAGCTACAAGATTGTAGGTCTGAAAGATTGTGAGGGGAGGTACAACTTCTACCCATTCAAGGGTCGGACGATCTGTCAGGGGACTGAGAAAACAGAGAAATACTGGAAGGAGAAGATGGTTTTGGTAAAGGGGGCTTGGTTTTACCCCTATTCTAGGAGATGGCCGATCCCCTGTGTTTTCAAGCATCTAGCCCTTCTTCCTTTTTCATTTATCCATAAGGAATCCTGCCTCTGTTCCGGATGCGACCAGCTCAGGGCGGATTTTGTTTATAAGTCTTTAGGTTATAGGGATACAGATATAGTGGCTCAGGATGTAGAAGCCCGTATTTCTTTATTAAAGTCTAAGGTCTGGTCGGACCGTATGTCATGCGCTGACCTGCTTACTCCTGCCAATTTGCAGGGTATATCCAGGTTAGGAGCCAAGTACAAGATCATTATGGATCCGATCAGACCAGTGATTGAGGATGATGATGATGACATCGAGGAGATGGCTGCTCCTTCGGCTGATCAAGGGCAAATGCCTCTGGAATCTAATGCTCAGGCTGCG
The DNA here is from genome assembly GCA_963922005.1 of Cornus suecica. Lineage (NCBI taxonomy): Eukaryota > Viridiplantae > Streptophyta > Magnoliopsida > Cornales > Cornaceae > Cornus > Cornus suecica. The sequence continues at coordinate 14,951,236 of OY998240.1, read as the reverse complement.
AATGTCAACTCGGCGGGCGATGTTTCTGGGTCTGCACTTGTGCAGACCACCATCCCTGCACTGCTTCAACCTTCTTCCGCCCGAACCAGACCGGTGGGGGAAGAAAGGCCTAGTAAGAAGAGGAAGCATAAGGGTAAGGAGAAGAGTTCTGCTTCTTCTGACCAATCAACCTCCAGCCATACTTCTATGTCTGCCATGATAACACGGGCACAGGCACTCTGGACGTCGGAGGAGCTCGAGGCACAGAGGCATGCTGATCCTGACCGCCTTGTGCGCAAAACTCCGGGGTTGTTATTGGGGGTATGTATTTGCTTGATTCCATGTCTTATTCCTACAAAAAGTATACATGCCTGACCCATTTTGCCTTCCATTTTTCTTCTTAGGCTCTCTTCAGTGTTAATGCGTTATGCCTCGCCCATGAGGAGGGTCTGAAGGAGATTGAATGCCTGAGAGCTGATCTAACTGAGAAGGACGATCAGGAGAAGGAACTAAAAGCTCAGCTAGGAGACCTCCCATCCAGGGTTGCTCAATTGGAAGAAGAGCTAGCTCAAGCAAAAGAGCAAAATGCCAAGCTGTCCAGTGAGAAGGAGAAGTTGTCATCTGACCATGAGGCTCTTCAACACCGATTCGGCATCTCTCAGTCAGCCCTGGAGATGTGTAAGAAATGAGGGCTTGACATGCACCAACACTATTCCCAGATGAACAGGATTGTAGCTGGTGAATTCTGGAGGAAGGGCTTTGTTGTTGGAGAGAAGGATCCAGCAAGGAGGAAGATCAAAGATCCTAATGCCATGGATAAGGTGTTAGGGGTGCAGAGGCCATATTCCAGCCCCGAGCCTAGTCATGCTCAGAATCTTTTTACAGAATTCCTTCAGGGATATCTCCTTGCTGACCCTCTCAACCCCTCCATAGAATTCTTCCCTCCGACCACACATGTGGATACCTTAGGAAAATATTTTAGTGGTTCAGGCCAAGCTTAGGTCACTCCGTATTCCTTTTGTAATGCTATATTTTGTAACATGCCTTTCAGGCAATTTTGTAATACAAAACGGCAATTTTTTGCTTTATTTAATGGAAACTGCACTTTCCTATGGTACGAGTCAGGCAATTTTTTATCGTGAATCAGGCTTATGAGCCTCTGTCATCTCATTACTTGAAATTATTTTAATTTTATTCCTCTGGGAGTGAATCAGGCTTATAAGCCTCTGTCATTTCACAACTTAGGAAATATTTTAATGTTATCCCTCTGGGAGTGAGGCTTGTAAGCCTCTGTCATTTCACCACTTAGGAAATATTTTAATTTTATTCCTCTGGGAGTGAGTCAGGCTTATAAGCCTCTGTCATTTCACCACTTAGGAAATATTTTAATTTTATTCCTCTGGGAGTGAGTCAGGCTTGTAAGCCTCTGTCATTTCACCACTTAGGAAATATTTTAATTTTATTCCTCTGGGAGTGAGTCAGGCTTATAAGCCTCTGTCATTTCACCACTTAGGAAATATTTTAATGTTATTCCTCTGGGAGTGAATCAGGCTTATAAGCCTCTGTCATTTCACCACTTAGGAAATATTTTAATGTTATTCCTCTGGGAGTGAATCAGGCTTGTAAGCCTCTGTCATTTCACCACTTAGGAAATATTTTAATGTTATTCCTCTGGGAGTGAATCAGGCTTGTAAGCCTCTGTCATTTCACCACTTAGGAAATATTTTAATTTTAGGCTATTTGTTTGCAAGAAGGATGACCATCTTTTATTATAACCGTGAAATTACAAAGATTAGAACATCTGACTGAATCAGGATAACAAACATGGAATTTTTAAAGCTATCTATAAAGCTAGGCTCAGACGTCTCTGTTTAATTATTCTAAAAATGAAATAAATATCAAGGATAATACCTCTTCAGTTGTGAGGCATTCTGTGAATTGGGTACCATATTGCCGTCATTATTCATAAGGCGGTAAGCCCCACGTCCAATGACCTCTGTGACTGTGTATGGTCCTTCCCAATTTTCCCTGAGCTTTCCGATAAGCCTGATTTTTTTTCGCAATACCATATCGCCCACCTGGAATTCTCGTCTTTTGACTTTTTTGTTGAAGGTGTTCCTGACCCTCTGGTGGTAGGCTGCTAGTCTGATGGCAGCTTGTTCTCTTTTTTCTTCGAGCAGATCGAGTCCATCAACCAGCTGTTGGTCGTTCAGTTCTTCCTGATACAGCTCTGTTCTGGCTGTTGGCACTATCTGTTCTGTTGGAATGACTGCTTCTGTCCCATACGCCATTGAGAATGGTGTTTCTCCTGTAGGGACTCTTGATGTTGTTCTGTAAGACCATAATACCTCTGGAAGCTTGTCTGGCCACACTCCCTTGTGCTCTTCTAGCTTCTTCTTCAGGGTATTCAGTATGGTTCTGTTGGATCTTTCAGCCTGGCCGTTTCCTTGAGGGTATGCGACCGATGAGGTTCTCAACTGGATCCCATGTTCATTACAGAATTGTCTGGTCCACTGATTATCCAGATTTAATCCATTGTCGATCACTATCACCCTCGGCACTCCGAACCTACAGATGATATTGTTCCATATGAATTTGATTACGTGTCTGTGAGTGATGGTGGAGTAAGATTCTGCCTCGACCCATTTTGTGAAATAGTCAGTTGCTATCAGTGCTTGATTTACCGATCTGAGAGCCATGGGAAGTGGTCCAACTGCATCAATCCCCCATTGCGCAAATGGGTACGGGCTGAATATGGGGTTAAGCAGTTCTGGTGGCGGATGGATGAAGTCTCCATGGAACTGACACTTTTTGCATCTTCTGACAAAGGCTTCAGTATCATGGGAAAGATACGGCCAAAAATATCCTTGGCTTAGTACCTTATGGGCCAAAGCTCGTCCCCCGGAGTGATTGCCGCATGAGCCTTCATGGATTTCCCTCATTACAGCCGATGCCTCCGAAGGTGTGAGGCATCGAAGGTAGGGTCCACCAAAAGATCTCCTATATAACTGGCCATGTAGCAAGGCATATCGGGCCGACTTCATGCGAATTTTCCGAGCCTCTGCTTTGTCAGCAGGAAGTGCACCATTTCTGAGGTATTCTGCTATGGGGTCCATCCAGCTCGGCTCCCAAGGTATTGCGCACACCACATCTGTCTGATGGATGCTTGGGACATCAAGATAGTCGATCGGGGCGATTCTGGTCAGGTCTTAATTATTGACTGAAGCCATGTTGGCCAATCGATCCGCATTTTCATTTTCCTCCCTTGGGATCTGACTGAGGGAATACTGCTCCAGTCTGTCTAGCTCCATCTGAGCCAACTTCTTATAGGGCTGCAGTTTTTCTCCAGCGTCGTACTCGTCTTGAACTTGTTTTACCACCAGTTGTGAGTCACTGAAAATACGGAGCCTCTTAATACAGAGGCTCTGAGCTAGTCGCAGCCCAGCTAGGAGTGCCTCGTACTCAGCTTCGTTATTGGTGGCGGGAAACTCCAGGCGCACTGACTGCTGGATTCGGGTCCCATCTGGTGTTATAATTTCGAGCCCAATTCCCGAGCCAGCTGAACCAACTGATCCGTCTACAAAGAGCGTCCATTCGGGTTCGTCTGGATCTTGGAGGATTGACTCTGGCTCTGCTTCTAGGAGAAAATCAGCTAAGGCTTGACCTTTGATAGCTGTTCGTGGCACATACGTGATGTCAAATGTCCCAAGTTCCAACGCCCATCTAGTTATTCTTCCTGTCAGATCGGGTTTGGACATGATGGACCTCATCGGCAGGGTGGTTGGCACAACGATTGGATGAGTTTCAAAATAATGCATCAGTCGTCTCTTTGCGTTGATTAGAGAAAGAACAGCTCGCTCCGCCATGGTGTATCTGGTTTCCGCATCAGATAGGGATTTGCTGCTGAAGAAGACTGGTTTCTGGCACTTTTTGTCATCTTTTACCAGTGCTGCGCTAGTTGAGGTTGTTGACATGGCAAGATACAGATGCAATGGTTCTCCTGGATTTGGTGAGGCAAGGATCGGTGGACTTTGGAGATACTGCTTCAACTTCTGGAGGGCCTCTGCCTGTTCTAGCCCCCATACGCTGCCCTTTCTGCCTTTAATTGCCTGGAAAAATGGTCTGCATCGGTCTGTCAGTCGGGATACGAACCTGCTCAGTGCGGCTACCCTTCCTGTCAGAATTTGGACCTCCTTTTGTATTTTTGGCTCTTCGCAGCTTATCAGAGTCTTGACTTGCGATGGGCTGGCTTCGATTCCTCTTCGATTGACTATATGTCCGAGGAACTGTCCGGAGGAGACTCCGAAAGAACACTTGGCTGGATTGAGCTTCATTTTGTAGCTTCGGAGTGCATCGAACACTTCTTCCAGATGCTTAAGATGGTCGCCTTTCCTCCTGCTCTTTACCACCGTATCATCTATGTAAGCTTCAACCGTTTTGCCCATCTGACCTTTGAATATCCTTCTGACAAGTCTTTGATAGGTGGCACCTGCATTTTTAAGTCCGAAAGGCATTACTTTGTAGCAGTACGTACCTTCTTCGGTAATAAAGGCTGTTTTCTCCTCATCAGCCTGGCTCATCGGGATCTAGTTATAGCCGGAGTATGCATCAAGAAAAGAGAGTCTTTCATATCCCGAGGTGGCATCTACCATCTGATCAATTTTCGGCAGAGGGAAGCAATCCTTCGGGCAAGCCTTGTTTAAGTTGGTGAAGTCCACGCAGACTCTCCATTTTCCGTTCTTCTTTCTGACTACTACCACGTTTGATAACCATGATGGGTACTTAACTTCCCTTATGAATCCAGCTTCTAGCAGTTTTCCCACTTCCTCGGATATGATCTGGTTTCTTTCTATCCCGAACCTCCTCTGCTTCTGCCTTACAGGTCTGACATTTGGATCAACATTCAGGTTATGCTGAGCGATCAAAGGATCAATGCCCGGCATGTCGAGATGAGACCAGGCGAACACGTCTGAATTTGATTGGAGGAAATGAATCAGCCTGTCCTTTTCTTCTTTCTGGAGACACGATCCGATGAACGTGACTCTGGTGTGATCCGTCTGACAAACTTCCACCTCTTCTAGGGATTCCGTTGTTGACTGAGTCCCCTGACCTTCTGAGGTAGGGTCTGACTGTAATTGCTATTTCTCGTTGTACAGGGACTCTCCTGGTGCTTCCAACACTTGTTTACTTCTCTGGTTCAGGTCCTTCATGCATACTGAGTAGCATTCCTTCGCTGCTACCTGGTCTCCAGGAATATCTGTCACGTCCACTCCATTCGGGTCAAGACAACGCATGACCTGATGGAGTGTCGAAGGAACACCTTGCATCCGATGGATCCACCCGCGTCCCATCAGTAGATTGTACGATGGTTTGACGTCCACCACTACGAAAGTTTCTCTCAGGGTTCGGCGTGCTGCTGATACTGACAAATGGACTACGCCTATTGGCTCTACGCGTCGTCCGTCAAAGCCGGCCAGAGGAATCCGAGCCGGTTGAAGCTGTGATACATCAATTCCGATTTTGTCGAAGGCCCATTTTGTCATGATATTGGTGCTGCTTCCTGGGTCAATCATTACGCGTTTGATCAGACAATTAGCTACCAGAAGAGTGATTACCAGAGGATCTTCGTGAGGCATCTGAATATTCTGTATGTCAGCCTTGGAGAACATGATCATTGATTCTCCCTGTAGGAGGGTTGTCTGGCAGACTTCACCGACTCGCCTGAGTTTGTGTGCTTTTCTTAGCTTTGACCTTCTGCTTCCTTCGGCCTCCAACGCCTCTTCACCCCCTTGGATCATGTGGATAACCCTCACTGGTTGCCCTGATGTAGTGCTGTTCGGCTGTGTCCTGTGTGGTTTGTCTGGTCTCGGCTGATCCTTCATTACGTAATCTGCAAGTTCTCCTTTGGCGATCATTGCCTCTACCTGCCTTCGGAGATTTCTGCAGTCATTTGTATGATGACCGTACTCGCTGTGAAAGGCACAGTGCTTGGTCATGTCCCTCAACTCTATCGGTTGTCTGATCGGTGGAGGTGGTCTGAAAATCCCTTTATTTTTATTTTCTTGGAAGAGCTTCCCAAGGCTGGTTTTGAGCGGAGTGGATCTTTCTTCCGTTCGTTGACGCTTGTCTGAATTTCTGGATGATGAGGTTTGCCGAGATGGATCTTGTCGTTGAGGCCTCTAATCCTTCATCCTTTCTTTGGATTTTGCCTCTATCGTTACCAGAGAGGCTCTTCTGTGTCTGACTGCTTCCTCCTCTTCTATTCTGAGGTACCCTTGTGCTCTGGAGTTGAGCTCACCGATGTTGATAGGGGGTCGTTTTACTAGTGAAGAGTGGAATTTTGTGCCAGGGATGACCGCCATACGGAATGCCTCTACCGCTGACAGTTGATCGCAGTCATCGATAGAAGACATTTCGACGTTGAATCTGGATAAAAAGCTCTTGAGGCTCTCCCCTTTTTCCTGGGTCATGGTGAAGAGGCTTGATATCGTCTTCCTCTACCTCCGATTGCTGAAGTATTGACCAATAAAGCGTCTGCAGAGATCATTCCAACTGCTGATGGATCCAGGAGTCTGCTTCCTGAACCACAGAAGTGGTGCCTCCGTCAAACTGGTTGAAAAGACTTTGCACAAGAGTGCTTGGTTCCTTCCATAAACAGTCATCTTGGTCTGCACTTGGTAGATGTGATCGAGTGGATCTTTTGTACCATCATATAGTGTAAAAGTTGGCAGCACAAACTTCTTCGGGAATTCTGCTGCTTCAATTTCTTCGGTGAATGGAGACTGAGTCATATCCGTTGTCGCATGGATGGCCAGATCATCAGGGGTCTGCAATTTCAAATCTTTCATCACTTCTCTCTGGATTTTGGCAGCCATTTCGTGCAGGTCATTCTGAGTCGGGACCTGCATCCTTGGCATTCCCCCCTGTTATGGGGTGAGAGGACTCTTCCTCTTCCCTCGGGATTTTATCTCCTCGGGCGGCGGATGCGTCTTGCCCGTGATGAGAGTTGAAAGGCTCTGGCTCTTCTGCGCACTCTTCTGGATTAGGACTCTGGAGAGGAAAAGGGCCCTGAGTAACTTGATGGAGCAATTCAGCATTCTGCCGCTCGAGGGCCGCATTTCTTTGCTCGACAGCCTCCAACCTCCTCATGACTTCTTCGAACCTGATCTCATTGTTTGTTGACCGTGTGGACACCATTTTAAATAAAACTTGTTGCAAGTGGAAAAATATTATCGTTTCCCACAGACGGCGCCAAATGTAAGTGTCAAATTTCACTCACATCAAAAAGATATTTTATTTAGGCTCCAATGGCCGTATTTATACCCTTAATCTCATACAAGTTTTTTCCTATTTTATTGGATCATGCTCCTTATTACATGGAGTCATGATCCACTTGATAAATAACTCCCCACTACTTCTTGATAGTGGGTTGTTATTACCCATTTTCTAAGGAATGATGGGCCCATTACACTACTTGGACATTTGATTGTGGACTAATTACTTACTCACTTGTACATGAGCTTAACATATTTTGGGCCTAATAAAATGGACCTGAGCCTATAATTTTCACTATTTACACATACAAATATTACAAATGTGTTCAGAGAGGTTGTGACCAAATTTTGCTGCATACAGTCCACTAATTCAATACTCACACACTCCAAAACCAAGAAGAAAAAGTCCTATTATAACATCACGCTCTAACACATGATATAATAATCCGATTTAGGCATAATCCATCCAATATAATATTGTACGTTTTAGGTGCAATCGGTCCGATTTTATTTTGAGACTTTCCGCGAAAGCCTCATATTAATTAGAAACAACATTTCATATATAAAAACTTCCATCATCCAAAGAGTCCAAGGAAGGGAAGCAGATCATCTACGTTGCCTCTCTCCCTCCGCTGCCATGTGGCACACCAAATGGCTGACATGTGGCATGTTAAAGCAAAAGGAGATTTAAGCACATGGGAATGATGCAAAGGTTTACGAAAATGATGAAAATGCCCTTTTTACTATCTTTACTCCCTCTCTCCATTTGTTCTCTTTCCAATTCACATGTGTAATGTTTCAATTACAATAGAATTAAATTATGATTTAATTATTTTACATATTTTTATCTGTTTTTTTAATATTTTAACTCCAAATTTATTTTATTTATTTAATATTTTGGAATTTTATATTTTATATATTATATTTAAAATTTTACTTAACACTTATATATTTAAAAATTAAAATACAATTTGGCTTATTACAATTGAATTGTAAATGTTAAGTAAATGTTTAAATATAACATATAATTTTTTTGTTATATTTAAAAAATTTGTTATATAACAAAAATTTTATATGTTATATTTAAAGTTTGTTTATATTTAAATTTTTTGTTATAAAACAAAATTTTTATATGTTATTCAAAATTTACTTAACACTTACAATTAATCCTAATTGTATCCAAAATTTTTAAATATTTAAGTGTTAGGTAAAATTTTAAATATAACATATAAAATATAAAATTCTAAAATATTAAATAAATAAAATAAGTTTGGAGTTAAAATATAAAATAAAATTTTAAAAATATATAAAATAATTTATTCCCGCGTTTGAGAACAAAGAGAGAGAGTAAAAGATAATAATAAGGGCATTTTCGCTATTTTCGTAAATATTTTCTTTCTTCTCATCCATTCTAGGGATGGCAAAAAAACCCGCCCCGCCCCGTTTATCCACCCCGCCCCGTCCCGTTTAGCTAATCGGGGCGGGTATCAATTCCCCGATTATAATCGGGGCGGTTATGGGGCACCCCTCCCCGTCCCGATTAGGTATATATATATATTTATTTATATACATATATATATATAATATATATATATTTTCCTTAATTATAAATTTATATATATATATATATATATATATAAATTTATACATATATATATTCTCCTTAATTATACATATATATACATATATAAATTTATACATATATATATATTATAAATTTATATATATATATAAATTTATATACATATAATATTTTTCTTAATTATAAATTTATTGTTTGATTTTTATTTTATATAAATTTATTCTAGAAAAAAATTATAGAATAATAATATTAATTAGAAATAAAATAATATTATTTTTTATTATTAAAAAATATATTTTTAATAAAAATAATACGTAATCGGGACAGGATGAGACGGGGAACTAACCAGGGCGGGTCGGATCGAGTCAGAAACATAAAAAATTAAACAGGGGCGGGGAAAAATAAGCCATCCCTATCCATCCCATGTGCTTAATATCTCCTTTTGCTTTAACATGCCACATGTCAGCCATTTGGTGCGCCACATGGCAGCGGAGGAGAGAGTCATCGTAGAGGATCTGGATCCAATAACCATTGGAATAGACTTTGGCTATTCAATCATGACATCACTCTACTTGGTGGGCCTTGCACTAAATTGCAGTCTCTCATTTGCACATTTCAGGAGAGTAGTTTAGGATGCATACAAAATCAAAAAAATTGAAGAACCGAATCAAACCAAACCGAAATTGGTGGTTGGGTTTGGCTCCAAGATGGTTCAGTTCGGTTATAATTTTTAAAATTTAAAAATTAAATTTTTAAATTCGGTTTAGGTTTTTAATCACCAAAAATTGAACTGAACCGTTATTTATTTATTTATTATTATTTGTATATATATATATATATATATATATATTTTTAAGGTTTCATTTGAATTAACTAAAAAGAAAAGAAAAGAAAGGATAACATTAGGTATGAAAGAAAAGAAAAGAAAGGAAAATATAACAATGTTTAAAATTCATGTTTGGATAAATTATGATGGAAAAGAAAAGAAATAATAGTATTTTTGTTTGGATAGGGAAGATGAGAGAAAAGAAAAGAAACCGTTATAATCAATTTACTATTATATCCTATTAACCAAATATCTTAAGTTTATATTTTAAAAATATTAAGGTTATATTTGGTATTATAAAAATATCACTTAAGTGTTATCATTTCTTTCCAAATCTTTTCATTTTTTAAATGATAACATTTAAGAGATTTGGAGGGATAATGAGTGATAAACTATCCCTCCAAATCTTTTATTTTCTCTCATCATTAACAAACCAAACATAAAAAATCCTATCATTTATTTCTTATCCTTCCAATTCTCTCGATCCAAACGAAGCCTAAGTAGTATAATATTTATAGTATATATATATATACACACACACATACTAGTAAGTAGTAACAAGCACTCGCACGTGGCTTATAACTTTTGTAAATTAATAAAAAATAGTTAAAAATTAACAGTACTTAAAACTACAAAAACAATTTTTATTCAAGAAGGCTGTACATATAAACATTAGCTATTATAAAAAAAAAAAATCAAATTTTTAAAAAAGGATGAATGAACCAATTTTAATAGCAATAACAACATTTCTTATTCATCTAGGATAATTCTAAGTGTTTTCAAAGTAATAGATTTGTAGGGGTTCGCAAGACTTAGATGATGCGAAGATAGTTTCTACACAAGTTCGTCAGTAAAATAACGACAATGATGTTTTTATTGCTTTTGATTTGCTTTTTACAGAAAAATGGAAGAGAAAAAGGGTAGTTACAAGTGTTTATGAAATACTTTCTCTCTATAGGAATTTCTCTCTTGATCTCTCCAAAAAGTCCCCCCTTTTGAAGTGAGCTCTCGCACTTCTATTTATAGATGCGAGAGTCCAGTAGTCCTCGCGGATTTGTATTTCCACGTCAGCACCTGTCTCGCGACATGGTTCCTGCGTACCAATCCGCGCTATAAATATCCTGCACAATATCATCTCGCGCCCTTGACTACACGAAACAGATTTGCGTAATCTCATGCGCGGATCATACTGTGCTCCGTGACCTGTGATCCGCACCTGTTTCATCGCGGATCTGATTTATCCTTAGCCAAGGATGCTGTTATAGCTTTGCTGGGTCATGACCAATCATGCATGCCTTGGTCATGTCCCTGAATACTATCGACCTCTCTAAGGTACTTTTGTTTAGAATGGTGTAAATAAGGTCGCGACCCACTATTTACTCATCCCAAGCATTTCCCCTAGATTCCGAGTAGTACTCGTTACGCTAGCAGCATATATGGTTATGAGTTTCTGATGCGAGCTATAAAACACATCAGCCTCTCATACCTCCCTCTGTATAATGCAAGCTCTCGCGTGAATCCTTATTTGGGCCATTTCCCCAAGTAATCAATTATTTGGTCCAATCTCCCAATTAATCTTTTACTTGGGTCGGTTTTCCTAAATATACCAAACCTTGGGCCATATCCCAGATGAATAAATCCTCGCGGATTAAACTTGTTGCGAATTACTACATTTACAAGATTATACTTATATTTTAAACAACGATTTTTTTTTTCTCATTTATAAACAACGATATAAGAAAAGTTTCAAATTTTAATAGTAATAACAATATTTTTGATTCTTCTATAATCGGGAGATGAAAAACTTGAGTATTTTAATATTATAAATAACATTTCAAACAAAATAGAATAACAAAATTAGGTGGGAGGACCAGAAGTCATATAATTTTTAAATAAATGAATTTATACCTTATTATTGTATTAAATAATGGATTATATCGTTATTAAAACATCAAGATATAAATTTCTTACCGACAAAAAGATCTTTTTTCACTTACCCAAAAACAAAAGATATAATTTTCTTCTCTAAACAAAAAACAATAAAATCGAACAATTTAGAAAAAAAAAATACCAACAAATAATCTGGAAAAAGAAGAAGTTATAATACGAGTTTTAATAACACATAATAATTTCTCATTTCATAATAGTAGTAAAGAGTACATGTGATGTACGTTATTAGAAAATCTATGATAAGTGATTGAAGTTAAAACAAATTAATAATATTTTTTTCTAGACAATACTTGGGTCTTGCCCCATTATGTGATCAAAATCTTTTTAAAAAGGAATTGACACTAATTCCTATTTTTATGAATTTTATACCATCTTCATTTTATAAAATGATTTAGCCACGTGTCCAAGTTATATTGGACCACATCAACATGGAGGACGAACTTGGTCATCATGAAACATACTTGAATATTGTTGTTTTTTTCTTACTTCAAAATTTGTATCTATTGTTAAGCCTATTAATTATATTTATTCACATATGCCTAAAATCTATGATAGATAATTGAAGTACAAATAAATGAATAATTTTTATTTCCTACAAGAACAAGAGTTGTTTGAGCATCTAAGTCTTCGGTTAATCTTATTAGTATTAGTTATATTTGTACATAGATTTTGTTTCTCAAATCAATGCAATGAAACATAAATAAATTATCGAAACAAATTTGCCCTTTTGAGTATACAAGTATGGCTAGAAAGGTTGATAATACTATGATTACAAAGATCAACAATAATTTATGGCTAATGGATACAATAAAAGCAAAAAAGTCAAGATGGCTAATTACCACAACATTAGACAAATAATTTAAAATATTTTACTAAAACAAAGAAATTGCTAACATCATCTCTAATTTAAAATCTTATATGGACTAATATAAAAGTCAACTTTTTAAAAATCAATAAATACATTGAAATATATAAATTTTGGTTGAAATTAACAAAGCCAAGAAATCTGAAATGTAAATGTACCTGAAAACCAACTTGACCTGCAATATAATCAATCAAAATAATCATAAAGAATGAGCTTTGACAAAGAGAAAGCTTTACTACGGGTTTCTAAAATTGCAATGGAATGTATAGCTTCCAAGACCCACACTTATACCTTTCAAATTTAATTATAATTTGCTTGAAATGATTAAAGCATTAGGCAGTGCATTAATTAGAAAATTTTGAGAGGGCTGGGAATTTCAAAGAACAGTCACTATTTCTACCTTTCCAATGTACATCTCTTGCACAGTTGGAAATACAAAAAGGTACATGAAGAGAGAACAATTATATTACTCTTAAATAGTAAATGTTGGGTAAATTTTTTTATTTTTTATTTTTTTTATCACAAGCAAAGGAACAAAACAAACTAGACAGGAAAAACATCAAGGTCGGTATCAATGAGATTGAGAAGCCATTTAGGCCACACATCCCATTCGAAATCGCCTTGATTACAACTTAGCGCATGCCTCCCTAAGGAATGAGCTACCTTGTTGCAACGCCTAGGAGCCCATTGCAGAGTGAATCTTCCATAGTTGTTGCGAAGAAGAGCTTTGACATCCTCAAAAATAGCAACACTAAGGTTGTCCGAAGGAGATAAAGACATCACTCCTTGACAGTCCCATTCGACAATCACTTTTGAATACCCCAAGTGATAAGCAACTTGATACCTTTACGCAACATAAGGGACTCTGCCACAGAAGCCGACTTCCTATTTGACATAAAGCACGATGCCACCCGAATAGGTCTTCCTTTGCCCCCTCTCAAAATGAAACCTCCACCACAACGATTAGTGACAACATGGAAAGCAGCGTCAAAATTTAATTTGAGAAAACCATTAGTAGGAGCAGCCCAAAACAAAAGGGAAGATCGACTAATCGGAGAAAAAGTGGAGAGCTTCAAGTCATCGGCCTCAAGATCCCAAAATCCATTAAAGCAAGATAAGACTTTCTGTAAGATGAATGGGACATTCCATTTGATGCCGCTGAAAACTCTATCAGTTCTACATTTCCATAGTTTCCAACAAAGAAAAGCACCCAAGCTAAAACAAAATGCAGAGTTTCCCTCTTTTTCCCATATGTCAGATAACCCAAGCCATCTCCGCTTCCATGGTAATTCACTGTTGCCCTCAACAAACACTCTTAAAGGAGAAAAATACCACACTTGTTTAGCCAACGAATAAGAAAATAACACATGGTCAACTGTTTCATCTTTTTCCCCACAAACCAAACACTTAGCATCTGAAACCATACCTCTGCTTTTCAGGTTATGAAGCACTGGGATTTTTTCATGACAACTATGCCATAAGAAAAACTGAATCTTCCTGTGAGTTCTTATTTTCCAAATTTTTTTCCAGCAAGGATGAAACTCATGACTCAAGCTACTAGAGGTAGAAAGAGAAGATGAGTTGGTCGAACCATTTCCGTTATTCAACGACAAGCTCAATCTATAGGCACTCTTGACTCTGAAAGCACCACTTGACGATAGGCCCCAAATTTTCTCGTCACGACCTCCCGTCTCTCTGAAAGGGATTTGGAGGATGAGATTCACATCTCTTTCATTGAAACTGTTCTTTAGAACATCCTTATTCCATGTCTTAGTAGATGAATTGATGAGATCGAATACCTTAGACAACCGAGAATTGTTTGGAGTTGATGTGGGAAAAGGATTAAGAGGATTAGGAAGCCACCCATCTTGCCAACAATCCACATTCGACCCCTCAGCAATTTTCCACCGCATTCCACAGTTGATGACATTCTTAACTAATGACAAACTCTTCCAAATCCAAGAAGACCTTGAGCTACAAGAAGCTTTCAGAAAATTGCTCTTCGGAAAATATTTTTGCTTGAAAACTTTGAAAAATAAAGACTTTTCTTCCACCTCAAGCCTCCAAGCAACCTTAGCTAGAAGAGCTCTATTAAAAGCATTCATATCCTTGAATCCCAGGCCACCCCCCGTTTTTGTTTCACACATTTTTTCCCAACTGACCCATTGAGATTTTCGGCCATTTTCACAACCTGCCCACCAAAATGCAGCCATCTTGTTCTCTAATTTTGAGCATAACTTTGTGGGCAACTTGAAGCACTGCATGACATAAGATGAGAGATAAGCTAATGTTGATTGTAAGAGGACCTCCCTACCCGCCTTGGAGAACAATTCGCCTTTTAGGCTTTTCACTTTTGCTGACATTTTTTCTTCAAGAAAATTAAAAGAAGTCTGCTTGGATCTGCCCCGAATAGAAGGAAGGCCTAAATACTTGTTTTGCCAAACTTCCTCCGAAATGCTTAAAGTTTGTTGGATATTAATCTTCAACTGAGAGTCCGTGTTTGCGTTGAAGAAAAAGCCTGATTTATCAGAGTTGACCAGCTGGCCAGTTAGGCTTTCATACTCTTCTAGGATGAGCTTCAATTGGTTGACCTGAGAAGAGTTGGCTCTGCAAAATAAGAGAGCATCATCAGCAAATAAAAGATGTGAAATTTGGGGAACAGTGCAACCAATTTTAACTCCTTCAATGAGTTTTCTATTCATGGCCTGATTCAAAATGGTGGAGAATCCTTCGGTGCACAACATAAATAAATAAGGAGAAAGTGGGTCTCCTTGTCTTAATCCCCTTGACGGAAAGAAAAATCCCCCAGGCTCACCATTCAACACCACTGAAAAGGACACGGTTGAGATGCAACTCATGATAGCTTTAACCCAACGGTTGTCAAACCCCAAATGAAACAACATGTTCTGAATAAAACCCTAATCCACCCTGTCATATGCTTTAGCCATATCCAGTTTTAAAGCAAGGAAACTTGATTTTCCTTTTTTGTGAGATTTCAAATAATGCATAATTTTGTGGGCAATCATAATATTGTCGTGAATGAGTCGTGAAGGGATAAAAGTGCCCTGAGCTTCACTAATCAATTCGGGTAAGAGATGTTTCAGTCTATTTGCTAAAACTTTTGAATTTTTTTTATAGATCACGTTGCATAAAGCAATAGGCCTGAATTGGGTCATTTTGGTGGGATTTTTTCTTTTGGGGATAAGCACCAGGTTAGTTTGATTTAAGCTTCTAAAGAGATGCCCAGTTTGAAGGAAGGAATTAAAAGCACTTACAATATCAGCTTTAACTGTGGACCAATTTGATTGATAGAATAGAGGAGTGAAACCATCAGGACCTGGGGCTTTGAAAGGTCCCATACTCCACAGAGCTTTCTTTATTTCATCCTCTGTAGCATCTCTCATCAAATCATCATTCATCGTTTGAGTTACTTGATTGGGAATAAGCTGCCAAAAGGAAGTGTAAGGGTGGAAATGACCGAGCCCAATTGAGTCAATCAGGTACTAGGCCCATCGGGCTGATGGCCCGTAAGATTCTTGTAAAGCCCAGTAGTCAGGAGCATTTGATTGTTAAATTTATTTTGTAAACTAAATTAGTGATGTAAGGATAATGTAATCCAAGCCTTATTGCCCCAATGGGCCTAAAGCCCATTAGGATAATGTATATAAAGAAAATAAAAAATTAATAAGAGCATTCTCTCTTGTGTTGTGCAATTTTATGCATTTACACATTGGCGCCGTCTGTGGGAAATACAGAGGGAGCTCCTGATTTTTCAAATGCCCTTCGGGATCTGTAAAATCGCCTCCTCCTTCCCACCTCAAAAAGAAAAAAACTGAGTCTGTCTGTTAAGTAAAAAAGATCTTCCACCGCCTTCAAAAACCTCCAATCACTACCATCCCGGACGAAGATGCCAGTCACTTGTTCACAGGTAGACATTCAACCCACTGCGAACAGTCGTGTAGAGGGTTCCCAGACCATGGAGCAAATTCTTCAACGCTTGATAGCTGCTGAGGAACGTACTGTGGCCTTGGAAAAACAGAATGCGGAACTTATGACGAGGTTGGCTCCACAACCTGCTGCCCTACCGGTAGTTACACATGACCCTCCTGTGGCGGCGGTCGACCATTCTCTGAACCAACAGGGTAGCGACAGACCTGAAGAGTATGCCGAGTCTTCACAGTGCTCAGGAAAAGCTCCAGCGGCCGACGAGTCCATAACCCCCCAGAAACTTCAAGCAATGATGGATGAATTCCAAAGAAAAGTTCTCGGGGACTTGAGGTCCCGATCTACCGATGACATGGCCATCCAGGCGTCCACTGAACTGGTACAGTCACCTTTCGTCCACGAAATAACCCAGGAACCTTTCCCAAAGAAGTTCGTTATGCCCCAGTTCACCCCTTACGATGGCACAAGGGACCTCGAAGAGCACATATACCAGATCCATCAGAAGATGACCCTGTATGCTGAGAACAAGTCCCTACTTTGCAAAGTGTTCTCCACAAGCCTTGCTGATGCCGCTCTATTGTGGTTTAGGAAGCAGCCACCCCGATCCATTAGCAACTGGCAGCAGTTGACCAGACTCTTCATCGCCCAGTATTATGGAAACAAGAGACAGAAAAAGACCATATCCTACCTCTTCACCATGATCCAGGAGAAAGGAGAGTCACTGAAAAGTTTTTTACCCCGATTCAACATCGAATCCTCTTCTATGGATAACTATGACCAACACTCTGCTGTTGAGGCATTCAGGATGACCCTCATTCCGGGAACTAAGTTCCATCAGTCTCTAGTAAAACGCCCTCCATCGGGCATTAGGGTAAACTCCAGGGCCCAGGGGTATTTGAGAATCGAAGAAGAGGAAACAATCAGGCAAATGAGGTTAGCCTTGGTCAGTGTTGAGAACCAGTCCAGGGATAGACTGACTGATCGGAAGCGGTCGACTCTATCTGGACCATCGGCCCCACCGGCATCATCAGCCCCAAAACCATTCAAGCGCCCCAGGTTCGAAGAAAGATTGACGCCCCTGAGGATTAGCCTTGCAAAACTCTACCAAGAGAACACAGCTAAAGGAATTTTCCAGCAGCCCCCGACCATGAGATAGCCGTTTGACCAAAGGGACAAGTCAAAGCACCGTGCTTTCCACAGCGATTTCGGGCACATCACTAATGAATGCCGTAATATAAGGCAACATGTGGAGACGTTACTGATTTGCGGGGAACTCCGAGACTACGTCCAACGGGACAGACCAAGGACCGATCAATGTGCTCTCAGCGCCCCTCGGAACCCCTCAGACTCACAGTCGGTCAAGGTCATTAATATGATTCATGGTGGCCCCCCATCCAAAGCGACCGAAGGATCACGCCGGAACTATCTGCGGAAAGCTCACAAAATGAGAAGAGTCAACGAGATAAGTGAGGCCCACCACAAAGCAGGGGAAACGCATATCACTTTCTCGGTGTCGGATCTTCGGGGTGTTCAAACCCCGTATGAAGACCCTCTGGTTGTGACCCTAATGGTGGCCAACTGTCTTGTGAAAAGAGTCATGATCGATCCAGGGAGCAGTGCCAACATCATCACAAAATGGGATTTCGAAAAACTCGAAATCAATCCATCTGAAGTTGTGGCATCCCGGTGCCCCATCGCAGGTTTTGACGGTAGGCAAATCGAGCCGATCGGGGAAGTTCAGTTACCGGTGTCTGCCGCTCATAGGACCCTAAACGAGACATTCGTTGTGGTAGATGCCAAACCTTCATATAATCTGCTCATGGGAAGGGGATGGATTCACCGAATGCAAGACGTGTCTTTGACTCTTCACCTGGTCATGAGATGTTTAAGCCCCGATAATATAGGTACTATTGATGTCAAAGGCGACCAGGTTGTCGCCAAGGAATGCTATGCGGTCACCCTGAAAGAGATCCGGAAGGTACAGGCCCCAGTGACACCCCGCTCCAAGGAGCAAAGCTCAGGTTCCAAATAGCAATTAAATGAGGGGGATCCGGGCACCCCAATTGCGGTCGAACCACTACAGCCGGTTTATGTTGTGCCCGACAGCCTAGAAAATGTTACTTTTGCAGGTACAAACCTCACCGATCCTGAATTCAGGGAACTAACACAATTGCTGCAGGACAACTTTGACGTCTTCGCATGGGGGCATACGGACATGCCAGGGATCAATCCTGATGTTTTGCAGCACTCATTGCATGTTGACCCAAATGTCAGACCAATCAGGCAAAAACAAAGGCGCATGGGGGCACATCGGAACCATATTATAGCATATGAGGTATCCAGATTGCTCCAGGATGGTCTCATCAGGGAGGTTAGGTATCCCGAATGGCTTGCCAACGTAGTGGTCGTGCAGAAGAAGAAACCAAACTCCCAGAACGCCTCTCGCCTGAAGAGGTACTACCCTTAATGGGCCTAGTCCTGTTTTTACTTTGATCTTTTTGTAAAAAGGCTATAGTACCTGATCAGTAAAAATAGTTATTATGTCAAAATAAATCATAAAAATCTATGAAGTGCCGGAAAACACAACACAGATCCTGAAGAGATCAAAGTTCCAAAAACAAACTAAGTGTTGCATTGTCCTTCGCATGGCCTGAAGTGCCCGAAGACACAACACAGATCCTGAAGAGATTAAAGTTCCAAAAACAAACCAAGTGTTGCATTGCCTTTCGCATAGCCTAAAGTGCCCGAAAGACACAGCACATCTCCTGAAGAGACTAGAGTTTCAAAAGTTGCATTATCTGCCACATGGCATTAAGTGCCCGAAGACGAAACACTGATACTAAATTTATCACAAAATTGGCAAAAATAAACTAAGCGGACAAAAATTGTGATCCTTCATTCAAAATGGGCCCCAGTGGCCAAGGCTTACAATATGTCTTATAAACACAAAAATCCTAAGGCCCAACACTGGTGCCCGACTCATTGGGATTCACTGGAACAATGATCCCATCAAGAACGGGAGGATCAGAGGGTGCGGTGATGCTTGTCCCTGGGAGAGGCTTGGTGAGGAACTCGCAAAAACGAACGTCATCTGGACCACCGACCGGATCGGCGTACGGAGAAGCAATGCCCAAACTCTCGTCCAGTTCCTCCACCGAGGCGAAAGTCCTTTCTTCGACGGGTTTACGCATATCATTGAAACATGACCTCCAACCGAACCCGATTCGGTACTGAGAAGTTTCGCAGAAACGCTTGTACATTTCGTTTCCACCCCGGTGGCACATCTCCACCACCGACCTCTCCACGACAAGAAGGTTCTCGATCTCTGCCCTCTCCTCTAAGAGCTTCGAATTGGAGGCCGTCAAGCTTTCATTGTTAGCTTTCAGGCTCGTATTCTCAGCCTTTAAGGCCTCCGTTTCAGCAAAAAGGGCCCGCCGGACTGCCTCAATTTCTTTAATCTCGTCTTGAGCAGCCCGAAGCTGCTGCTCTGCAGCGATAGCCCTCTAGGTTTGCTCATCCAACTTTTCATTGGATATGGACAGCTAGGTGGCAACCTTCATCCGGGAGTCCTCCTTCAGCCTCAGAAGCTCGTTGGACTTCTGGAGCAACTTGGTGTCCTCCTCCATTTTTGCATTATAGGCCTGGGTCAGATAGAGCATCTTCCAAAAGGAGAAGTGTTAGCCTGATAAAGAAATAAATAATGTACGATTGAGGAAGCTGTAGGTTGAGGTAGTACCTTCATAGGTATTTCTGGACTTGTCAGGGCTAGCTCTTCCCGATCAATCGTTCTCAGCCTCTTTCGGTCAATGGGTGTCCAGATCTAGGAACCCATTGCCCGAAGGGCAACATCATTGTCAATGGTTGCGTGCCCTACAACCAGAAAGTCACCGCCCGGAAGTGTAATCTTCGGCGCCCATGGAACGGGTCACTCCACTTCAGTCGCAACCCCACTGTCATCTAGTACGATGGGAGACGACCTTGTGGTAGTACTGGGCCTGACAGACCGGTCGGGTAGATTTTCCTCTAATCGGGGATGTCGTGTCCCCGCCAAGCTCGATTCCCCTTCGACCAACCAAAATTCAGGAGTGGGAACATCCCCTGAAGGTCGAACAACCTCCTCTGATCTTGAAGGAAGAGTCTGATTGGTTTGAACGTTTCCCATCGGTGAAGGTGGAGTTACCGAGATGTTCTCCACCGGTGGCAGAAGAATGGGCCCGGATGGGGGAGTTGGAGCACTTTGTGACCCCTGACCGCCTTGATCCTCACCCGGTGTTGGAGTTACCACTTGAGGGCCGATTGCCCGCCTGGCTTTCTTTTTTAACACTGCCTGCGGGATTCTCATCATTTATGTTGACAGGGCCTGCAAAGTAGAACCCGTCAGGAAACTATTACACATCCTCAAGGGCTGTCCCCAAATTTTTGATTTAAGCATTTCAAAACGGGTTCTGATATAATTTGAAGTTTTAAATTCATCAGGTGCTCCCAGAAACTCAAGCACATGGAGGCCTAACTTATCATTGCACTGATCATAGTAGCATGACCCCCTATGGAATGGCTTGAAGGAAGGGAATAGGGGTCGGTCAAACTCCTTAGGGTCTTTGAATCTCGACGAGCTTGGGAGCCTCCATTTCCCGCTCACCAAGACCATTATTTCCTTCCACCCTTTGTTGGACTTTTCAGTGCCATCACAAATCTTCCTCCCACTCAAAGGAAAAAGATTGTACCGGCCTCTGCAGTCCTTCTGGGCCTGTATTTTGTAACAGAACAGAAGTTCCGCTAGTCCAAGATCTAGGCCCAGATCTCGATTGATTATCAAGATCATAGCCAAGACCCTGAAGAAGTTAGGCCCCACCTGAAGCGGGGCCAGACCCAGGGTAGCTAAGGCATAAAGGAAAAAGGGCCGGATCGGGAACCTAAGGACCTGAAGGTGAAAAGCCGACAACAGAATCTGGTGGTCCAAAACCCCCTCACCCTTCCTGAAATCATACTTTTTAGGGTAGTTTTTAATAATCACCCCATCCGGTACCCCGCATTTGACCCTTAACTTTTTTAATACCGTCTCTACCCTATTCATAGAAGGGAGGGGGTCGGCATAAAATTGATCTCCCGAGCCCCCTGCAGCCGGATCCCCAGCTGCTGCGGTATTCTGGTTAATTTCCGGTGGACTAGACACAATTGTCCTAACCACCTCCACTGAGGGTGAACTAAGGGAGGCATCCGGGTCTACAGAGGAGGGTAAACGGTCGCTACCCGACCGGGTATCATCGCTATCAGACATCTTGAAAAGAAAGACACGAAGATGAAAATAAATAACTTACTCTAAGATGAATCCCGAAAAAGGTTCGAACGCTTTCCTGGGAGAGGAGGTAGACTCTGGCAATGATAAGTAAAGATCTCAGGTGCAGAGAGTTTTCTGATATTTGCAAGTTATGAAACGGGATGAATCTTCAACATTACAGTCAATCTTTATAAGAGTCTCAGAGACGCCTGAAAAGCCGTGCGCTCGGGAAGCGAAGCGTCACCTCGCTTCACGTGCGCCTCTTCAGCCTCCCTTCTCACCAATCGAGGCCATCCGGACCACAGGTTTCGAATATTGAAATGATTATACAGGTATCGCATTAATTGAGTGAGCCACGTCACCCCGACAGGGGCGATGTATTCATTTTTCCGCCCTTCCTTCTTTTTAATGGGCTTGATCGCCCGACAACCCATCAAAAAGAAGTGGGCCTGTGTAAGGGTGGAAATGACCGAGCCCAATTGAGTCAATCAGGTACCAGGCCCATTGGGCTGATGGCCCAGTAAGATTCTTGTAAAGTCCAGTAGTCAGGAGCATTTGATTGTTAAATTTCTTTTGTAAACTAAAGTAGTGATGTAAGGATAATGTAATCCAAGCCTTATTGCCCCAATGGGCCTAAAGTCCATTAGGATAATGTATATAAAGAAAATCAAAAATTAATAAGAGCATTCTCTCTTGTGTTGTGCAATTTTGTGCATTTACAGGAAGCATTTGAAGAATCAGAGGGAGATGGAGCAAAAAGACCAGTAAAAAACTGCTCCGCCACAGGCCGAATTTCCTCTTTTCTGTCCTTCCAAACTCCATTAGAGTCTTCTAACCCCGATATAAAATTCTTATTTCTTCTGATGACAGCTTTTCGATGAAATTTTTTTGTGTTTCTATCCCCATGATGAAGCCACTCTATCCTGGACTTTTGTTTCCAGTATAGTTCTTCGTCCCTCCACGCTCTCCCAAGCTCGATCTCAACTCTTTTTATCTCTTCTCCATTGTATAAGATAGGCTCTTCTTTCAATTTGACAAGTTGAGCTTGAAGCTTTTCAATTCTCCTGGAGGAGTTATCATACCATGCTTTCCTCCAAGATCTCAATTTCCATCTGCAATTTATAAGTTTTTCATAAACTTTGAACATTGGAGAACCATTAACAGAAGAACCCCATTCCTGCTTTACAGTGTCGTTAAATTCAGACCTCTGCACCCATCTAGCCTAAAAAAAGAACTGCCTTCTAAATTTGCCCAAATCTTCATTCAAATGTAATAGTAAAGCACTATGGTCGGAACCCAAAACACACAAGTGATGAACAGCGCTATGCTTGAAAGTATCAAGCCATTCCCTTGAACACATTCCCCTATCAATTCTTGATCGAATGGTATGCCCTTCAACTCTGTTATTACACCAGGTGAAGGGAAACCCCTTAAAGCCCATATCAATCAGTTTACTTCTTTGAATGAAATTTCTGAAAGTCCTCAAAACCCAACCTTCTGTTGGAACACCTCCCTTTTTCTCCCGAGGATGAGAAATAGCATTGAAATCTCCCAAAATGATCCGTCGATGCCCAATATTTTGTTGTAAATCACTAAGCGTGTCCCATTGTTTGGCCTGAGTACCATCATCACAAGATGCATACAAACCAGTGAAGAACCAGTGGCCTTGATGAACCCCATAGCTGAGCCGACAAGTGATATGAAAATCATCCCTTTCCACCACAGTGCAATCTAAACCCTTTTCCACAAGTAAAGCTAAACCTCCAGCAGTCCGTTTAGGCTCCACCAAATGCATATCAAAATCACCCAATTGTTTCCGAATCTGATTCATTTTTGTCTCACCATTTTTTTGTTTCCAATAACATTATCAAAGAAGGGGAATGAAAGCTTTTAAGCTTCCTCAATTGGGAAATTGTCTGGGATTTCCCCACCCCCTGACAGAGCTCTCATTGACCCCTTTGAGGCAACTTTAGGCTGGCCTCTCCCACCACAGAGTAAGAATCAACTGATGCAGGATCAATATACAAATGAGGGTCATCTACCTCCTCCCCAACACCTTTTACAAGTCGTAAACATTTCTGTTTAACCCCCTCTCCTTCACTTTTAAACTGACTCTTTCGCTTTGACGATGCTTGAGGTATAGGAGAGAAAGACAAGATTTGATTGCGAGCTCGACGCTTCCAGGACGGGCGTCCCAAAGAGAGAGTATGACTGCTCTGGTTTTCACCGATGATCATATGAGTGGAGTTTACTTCAGACAACAGATTCCTGTCAGCAATTATATGGATAGGGGAAACCGTGTCGGACAAATCCTTTAGATCCATAATCGTAATTTTCGGAGACTGGGCTTGTTTCTGAAAATTCTTTAATATAATCATTTCCCCAGACCTCTCATACTGCCCCATAAAGCAGCTTTCCCCCAAACTCAAAAGGAACTGTTGCCCATATTTCTTGCTGATTTCTAGCTCTTCCATCATTTCACCCGCAATGGATCCTTTATCTTTTCCTTCAGGATTTTTTCCTTCCGTATTGTGATTTGGAAATTTTTCCTCCCCCGCCCCAGTAGTGGGAGGAATGATTTCAGAGGACATTGAACTAAGCAGTTCTGCCTGCAATCTCCCCCGCTGAGAAGGAACATCATCCACTCCATCAATACTTTTTTGATTCCCGTCACCATCTCCGTTTCTTGTCACCGACCTAGGAATTGATTCCGGAGAGGACTCACGTTGATTGCTCTGTGTTGAAGGTCGAATTATCTGTCAAATATTATCTTCAAAACGCAATTTTGGGCCATAAGGATATTTCTGGTGTGGTGCTGAAGGCTCCTCTATTGCTTTGCAGGAGGTTAAAATATGATCAAGAAACCCACATTTATAGCAAAATGGTGGAAGTCTCTCGTATTGAATAGGATACCACTTGATTTGTTTATCTTTCTTTAATTAAATTCCTCTTCTTAAAGGAACAGACAACTCAATTGTAACCCTTAACCGGAGACAACGTCCTCCTTCCAACCCACTGTCTCTGATTTCACATCTATCACTGGCCTTGAACATTTTTGATATCTTCCTTCCAACTTCCAATGTTAACCCATTCTAGAGGTAAATCATTGATATGAATCCACCATTTGGTTTGGTTAAAGACATAATCAGAAATTTTCTTCCCCACTAACCATTTTTCTAACACTAGAAGGCTTTTCTCAAAGAACCATGGCCCATTAGAACAAACTTTATTCAAAGAGTGTTCTGAATTGAAGATAAACTTAAAAATATGATGGGAAATACGAATCACTTGTAGGGAGGAATCGCATCCCCAAATTTCCTTCATAGCTCTCTTCAATCCTCCTGGATTAACTGATTTCTCTCTTATAACTTTACCAAATAAGCTTAATTGACAGTCTTTGATCCCAGATCTGATATCTTCGTCTGAAACTTCGACAACATCTTCCTCTTCAGAAGTAAACTTGAACTCCTGAAATTGCCGAGTTGTTTCCTCCATTGAAGAACCCTCCATGGGAGGTCACCTTGATAAAGAAAAAGAGATCGAAAAGGAGAGAGATGAGCGAGTCAAAGACCGTCACTCTCTAGCCCTAAAACCCCAAAGCGGAGTTACTTTTTTCACTAAGAATTGTAACTTACACAATAAGTGGATAAGAAAATAACTATTCTAAAAGAATAAAGGTTAGGTAAATGGAGAATTGTAACTTTTCAATAATAAGTGTATAAAAATATAATTAATTTGTATTTAAAAATAAAGATATATTTGTATCCTTTGGAATGTCCATTTTTAAGATAACGATCATTTACTAATTTGAATAAATGCAATGTATTATTGTATTTGCAACTCTTGGGAGGAAGCTTAAAAGTTTAATAATGCACTTTAATACTAATTCATTGAATGTAATTTGTGAAAGCCTACACTTTATTTAATATATATATTTTAAAATAGATAAAATGTATAGAAATATTAGAATAACCTTACACTTTTAGAATAGATTATAGATAGATAGATAGATAGATTATAGATTATAAGTTTTAGAATAGTTATGCATATAGATTATAGATATAGATTAAGATAACGATCATTTACTAATTTGAATAAATGCAATGTATTATTGTATTTGCAACTCTTGGGAGGAAGTTTAAAAGCTTAATAATTCACTTTAATTTTAATTCATTGAATGTAATTTTTGAAAGCCTACACTTTATTTAATATATATAGTTTTTAAATAGATAAATGTATAGAAATATTATAATAGCCTTACACTTTTAGAATAGTTATAGATAGATTATAGATTATAGATATATATATCTATATTAATTTGAAATTTTGAGCACACGGAAACAACATATTATTCAAATTGTGGATAAATATTCACGACAATAATATATTTATACGAATCCAATATATATATATATATATCAATCTCAACATTTAATTTCCTCCCTTCTCATTAAATTTGCTGATGATCTTGGAATAGTACCACCATTTGGAATTTGAGAGTGTTATAGATGGTCCAAATGGATTTTCTTTTACATAGTAAGGTTTGCCAACCCCTTCTGAAATTGTTGCAACTCTCTTTTGGGACCTAATTAAGAGAAGGAAGAAATATATAGAAATACAAGTGAAGCTACAACATTACTTCTATTTAACCCCGAATATCTAAAAAAATTAAGGATTTAGAAAGATTTGCAATTTTATTTCATGTTACATAATTGAGTCTCAACTAATATTTCATCTCATCTTATCTAAAAGAGTATCATTGTCAACGTCACCGTTATAGGCTTGTAATTAACAGGAAATACAAGTAAATAAAATAATAATAATAGAAATGATTGAAAACCTTGATTAAGATCTAAAATAATATAGATAGATATCGGTTTTACTTCAGGAATGACCAAGGAAGTGTGGGCTCATCATCAACCAACAATGTCTTTGTTGAAGAAAATATATATATATATATTTTTTTTTTTTTACATATATATTACAACCGGGGCGGGTTCGGGGCAAGATGGGGGTACCCCCGAATCCGATGGGAATTGTTTTTTTTGCACCATCCCCACCCTCATTGATATAATCGGGTCCTCATACCCGGGTTAAACAGGGCGTGACGGGTATTATTGCCATCCCTATTTAAGAAGATGTGTTTTCTGTATTCTCCAAGCTCTTTAAGCCAGAATCAGTCATTCTTCTTGGCTATGTATAACAATAGCTATTAATTAATTAGTAGAGTTTATTCATAAATTTATCCAAAATATAATTTAATTCTGACAAAACTTCTGGGCAAATAACAAGAACCCAAACCATATATATATATGTGCCTACCATGTTATATTGGCATCATGTAGTTAGCTAATTAATTAATTTATGTTCAAAATGTAAGGTCACGTACCCACACAAATAGTAGTTTGCCTTTTAGATCTTCCATGTAAAACTGTTACAATATTATACTCATATAGTTACATTAGTTGCATAGTAACAAGATAAAACTCAGTAATGTACTAAAAAAAAATCAATAAATATACTTACTCCGGATGACCATATTCTTGTTGGAACACAAAAATTATTATCATACTAGAATTTATGGGGAACAAAATATAAATGAGGGAAAGGGAAAACTAATGAAAAAATTCATTGTATGAAACTAATGGTTACATATGTCTTTTATAGGCTTACAAATCCTAAACACACAATAAACTAATACATACACATTACATGAGTTTTATTTTTGTCAAACCTTATTTGACAAGAAAGAAACATCCATGACAACCCCATAAATAACACATGGGTTGCTTTGGTTTTTATTTTATCAATTTAAACTTTACTTTCAACAGTCTCCCTAAAATTGGTCTTTGAAATTAACAACCCCGAACATATTCTTCAGTTTTTCAAACACGTTAGATTTTAACGGTTTAGTCAAAATATATGCTACTTGATCTTCTGACCTGCAAAAATCTAGTTCGATTTATCCACCTTTGACCAAATCTCGAATGTAATAATATTTGATCCCAATATACTTGCTTCGACCATGAAACACTGGATTTTTAGCAAGTGCGATTGTTTACTTATTATCGCACATGATTTTGGTTGGATCTCCATGTTCGTAGTGTAACTCATCCAGCATGCGGCATAACCATACTGCTTGACATGTTACCGATATAGTTGTCATGTATTCTGCTTTCGCTGTTGATAATGCAACAACTTGTTGTTTCTTCGAGGATCAAGAGAACACTCATTTTCCCAAATAGAAAACATACCCGGAAGTGCTTTTCCGAGTCTCCCCATCACCTGCCCAATCACTGTCTGTATAGCCTACTAGATTGAAATCATCAGAATAGGTATAAAAAATTCCATGATCCCGTGTACCACTCACTTCCGTAAGATCCGTTTTGCTGCTTGTAGATGTGATTGTCGAGGTGTTTCCATGAACCGACTGATAAGCCTCACACCATAAACAATATCTGGTCTAGTGGAAGTCAAATAACGTAGACTACCGACTATACTTTTAAAATATATTGGGTTTACCAATTCACCGTTTCCTTCTTTCCTCATCTCCAGACGTTCTGCCACTGGAGTCCGAATTGGCGTCACTGAATCCATATGAAACTTCTTGAGAATATCATTTGCATATTTATTTTGTGAAATAAATATGTCATCTTCAGTTTGATGCACTTCGATGCCCAAGAAATATAACATCAATCCCATATCTGTCATTTCAAACTGGCGAGACATCGTCTCGCAATTTCCTGTAAATATCAAATCATCAACATAAAGGCATACAATCATTATATCACCATTAGCCTTTGATTTGATATAAAAGGTGTGCTCATAAGGACATTTATGGAATCCATCTTCCAGCATGCATGTGTTGATCTGCGTGTACCAGGAACGTGGTGCTTGCTTTAGTCCGTACAACGCCTTCTTCAACCTGTGCACTTATTTTTCATGACCTCTTTTAAGAAAACCAGGTGGTTGGTCAACATATACATCCTTCTCAAGAACGCCACTGAGAAATGCGGACTTGACATCTATCTGATGAATCTTTCACCTATTTTGAGCTGCAAGTGCTATAGTCATTCGGACTGTATCCATCCTTGCCACTGGTGCAAATACTTCGTAGTAGTCAATTTTTGCCTTCTGCTTATAGCCTTTGACTACCAATTTTGCCTTTAATCTGTCTACCTGACCATTGGGTCTATACTTTGTCTCGTACACCCACTTGACACCAATTGACTTCTTTCCGACAGGTAAAGAAGTTAGCTTTCAAGTATCATTTTTTTCAATTGCATGAATCTCCTCGTTCATTGCCTGGATCCACCGCTCATCGTTTCCTGCTTCCTTATATGAAACTGGATCACAATCTATGAATAAACAAAAATTTACTAGAGTTTCATCAGTAAAATCCTCATCATTATCATTTGTGACCACATAATCCTGGAGACATGCAGGCATCACGTGCGTTCGCTTTGGATGACCTGTAGGTGCCAGTGAAGATGATGAACTGCCTAGTGAAGAGCGATCACTTATTTCTTTTGTTTCATTTTCAATGATGACACGTTGCTCCGTATGTGGTGTTTGATTACATGCCCAAGTATCATCCTTGATGAATTGGACATCTCGGCTTACAATAACATCTTTTGTGGGAGGATCATAAAGTTTATAATCTTTAGTTACCTCACTGTGGCCGATGAAGATACATTTTTGGCTTTTGTCATTGAGTTTCTTTTTCCGTTATTCTGGTATATGAGTGTATGCGACGCACCCAAATACTCGTAGGAGCGAAACATCCAGTTTGTTACCGCTTCATGCTTCATGTGGAGTTTTCCCCAAAACACTTTTTGTTGGACACCTGTTCAATAGATATATAGCACATGCAACAACTTCTGCCCAAAAAGAATTTGGCAAACTTTTGGCTTTCAACATGCTTCTAACCATTTCGAAAATGTTTATGTTTTTACTTTCAGCTATACCGTTCTGCTGAGATGTATAACTAGCGGTTAACTGACGTTTTATCCCTTGAGATTTGCAATAATTATTGAATTCGCTAGAGATGAATTCTTCCCCTCTATCCGATCTCAATGTCTTGAGATTAAAGCCACTTTATTTTTCAACAAAAGTTTTAAACTCTTTGAATTTTCCAAGCGCCTCTGATTTTTGTTATAAAAAATACACCCAACTTTTTCTAGAAAAATCATCTACAAAAAGTAGAACATACCTCTTGTGTCCGAGAGATTCTACCTCAACTGGTCCATTTACGTTTGTGTGAACCAACTCCAACGGTTGTTTGACTCTCCGTGATTTTCCAACTGGAAAAGATTCTCGGTGATGTTTTCCGAGAACGCATCATTCGCACAGGTGATCAGGAGCATCGATTAGTGGTAACCCCGTTACCATATTTTTTTGCACCAGGAATCTCAAGCCTCGAAAGTTTAGATGACCGAACCGAAGGTGCCATAGCCAATTGATATCGTTAGACCTCGCCATTAGACTCACCTCGATTCTTGTATAAAGATCCAATGGGAACATTTTATTCTTCGTCATCTGCACATTTTCCACTTGTTTCCCGTTTTTGCTATGAACGGTACACACACCATCCAAAATATGAATGTCGTGCTCTTTTTCTGAAAGTTGTCTCATACTTAACAAATTCCAGAACATCGCCGGCACGTAAAAAAACATCAGTAATAGTGACATCAGTACCATCATTCGATAGAATTTTTATGTCACATTTGCCCATTACAGGAACTTTGGATCGATTTCCAAAATTCACTTCACTGCGAAACGATTCGTCCAAGTGTGAGAATAGTTTTTTCCTCCCACGCATGTGGTTGCTACATCCGGTATCCAAATACCATATATTTGTGCATGTGTTATTTGGCCCAACATCGTTGCATGCTAGAGCTATGGTTTCTTCCGTGTCAGCAATATTTGCATACTCACCCTTTTCGTCAGCCATATGGGTTCGACATTCATTTTTGTAATGTCCGAACCGCTGACACCGATGGCATTTAACGTTGGTTTTGTCACGTGTTTCAGTATTACCACCGTGACTTCCATAGTCATTTCTTCCTCTGCCACGACTGCGTCCGCGACCTCGCCGACCTTGACTACCCCCTCGATTTGTCGAAACAAATCTGCTCTGCAACGCCTGCTTCGTGCTAGAGTTATTGGCCTTCTGGTTCATCCTTTGCTCGTGGGAGCCTAATGAACCCATCAACCGTTCGATTGACATGGTTGATATGTCTTGCCCTTCTTCGATCGTCACGACTACATAATAAAACCTTTTCCACAATCTTTTGATCATCAATCGTTTCTCCATTAACCTTCAATTGATTAACGATGGATTGCACCCTATCGATGTACGCCGAGGTTGATTCCGAATCACCCATGGTTAGAGATTCGAAATCACCTCTCAACGTTTGTAGTCGCACTCGTTTGACCCAATCATCGCCTCTGTAAGATTTTTGCAAAATATCCCACGTCGTGTGTGCCGTCTCTGCCGCCGCTATTTTTTCAAATACCAACTCGTCTATGGCTTGAAAAATGACATATAATGCCTTTTGATCATTTTCCCGCTTCTCGATTAGTGCATCTTTCTTTTCATTCTTCAACGCCTCAAATACTTTTGAGTCCGCTACTTCGATGTAGCTGGTCTCCATCAAATTCCACAAATCTTGGGACCGAAAAAATACTTTCAATTGGACAGACCAACTGTTGTAATTTTTTCCGTTGAGCTTTGGATGTTGTAAATGAATCGAATTGTTTGCAGACATGATTCAATTTGAAACTTCGAGATCGTTGGCTCTGATATCACTTGTTGGAACACAAAGATTATTATCACATTAGAATTTATGGAGAACAAAATATAAATGAGGGAAAGAGATAACTGAGGAAATAATTCATTGTAAGATTGGTTGATATGAAACTAATGGTTACATATTCCTTTTATAGATTTACAAATCATAAACACACAATAAACTAATACACACACATTACATGAGTTTCATTTTTGTCAAAAATGGCAACACACCTGCTAAAGTTGTCAAACCTTATTTGACTAGAAAGAAGCATACATGATAATCTCATGAATAACACATGGGTTGCTTGGATTTTTATTTTACCAATTTAAAATTTACTTTCAACAATTCCTACTTCAGATCTTTCAAAGAAATACTTCAAAATCTCTATAGAAAGGACTCCTGAAAACTGAGTTTTTATATATAATTGCATAAACATATATAAATATATATTCTTCATCTTCAACATGGGAAGTTATGGCAAGCCATGATAGATTATATTTGTGAGCAAAACGAATTAGATGTTGAATGTACCTTAAAATTGTTACAAATTTTATATAGGCACACTCACACCTGCACATATATGGAGAAAGTTTGAAACCTAAAACATGTTCAACTTCTGTGATTAATTAATGAAATGATAATGTTTAAGCTAATTAATGTTCAGTTTAAATCAACCGGCTTGTGTGATGTTGTTCTTGAGTGATATAACTTTGAGACGGTCAAGTTTCTAAAATAATCCATTTATATATGTACCTATATACAAATATAATGTACCTAATACCCATATTTAAATGCCATGAACCTAATTACAACACACTGAAATTAACTTGCCATTCCAAAAGACATAACTCCATGAACTAATTAATTAATATTGTTAATGCAAAGTGAGGGGTAATTAATGTTTTGAAATTACTTCTAATCCAAACTAAAAAAATTACCTTTTTGTAATTTAAAAACATAAAGTAAGTATAGAAAAGATAAAGGGTAAATCCCACTTACACCCCCTCTTATTTGCCCTAATCCTAGTTACACCCCCTCTACTATGAAATATCCCAATTACAACCCTATCAGTAACAACCGATAAGTCATTTAATAGAAATGTGTTATTGTACTATTTTGCCCATAGTTATTTTATTACATTTAATCTACTAAAATAATTCCTTTCAAAGACAAAATACCTTCCACCTCCATGTCCATATCCAAACCTTAACCTATTCTTTTCACTTCTAAAACTAATCCAACCACCCCCATCCCTCCTCCATTTCAAAGCTTCTCACCCGAAAATTAAAAACACTTACATGGGAGGATGGAAGATGGGTGGTGTATATGGAGTTAGTAGAAGAAGCGGAGAACAATCGGTTTCGCTCGATGTCGATTGCGGCGAATTGAATGACTTCGTCCTTGGAGACCAACTCCATTTTTGTTGAGAGCTCCCATGATTGCTTCAGATTCTTCATCCCCAACTGAGCAAGGCACTAAAATTACTCGAAGCAGATATATATAGATATAGATATAGATACACCTCTACATTTATATATATACACACATATATATACATATATATATATATGAATATTTATAGAGTTTTTTTTATCAGGAAAAAAGAAAATAACTAGGAAGAAGTTTCTGTGATTGGAAATGGGGGTTCCAGGGGTTGATTAAAAAAAATAGGGTGATGTATATACATATGTGTATATATATATGTTTATAGGTTTCTATGATTGGGAAAAAAAGGAAATAATGGAGAATAAACTTTTGTGATTGGGTTTGGGAACGAGGGTTCTAGGGTTTGATTCCAAAAATTACGGGAATTCATTTATTTTCTTGATTTAATTTTAATTTTTGGTTATGAATTTGATTTTGAAACCTATAATTTTGGGTTTTTTAAATGGGTGATATCAATCTTAGAGAGAGATAAAGATTTGAGAGAGAGATATGATATCAATATTATATCCACTTTTTATAGATATAATATTTAATTTAAATTAAAAATTAGAAAAATATAAAGTTCTCTAATTTTAAAATGTTAATAATATAAACATTAATTATATAGTTCATCTTTAAAAATTACAAAAAAAAATTATTTAATTTTAAATCTAAGTTAAGAGAATATATAGATATATTATTTAGTTGAAATAAAAATTCAAAAAAAATTATAAATTTTTTTAAATTTTAAAGTGTCAAGGATGTATAAATTTATTATTCAGTTCAAATTTAAAATTAAAAAATTTTGACATTTTGTAATTTTAAAATTAAATCAAGAGTATGTTGGAATTTTCAAGAAGGTAATGGGGTTGAATAAGTCATTTGACTACAAGGGGCAAAATAAACCATTTATCACCTTTTTACTGATGTCATCATCACATAACGGTTAACAACTAACAATTGACTAACGGAGGGGGGTGTTCGATACACGGAACCAAAACTGAGGGAGTGTAACTGGGATATACCATAGTAGAGGGTGTACGGGGATTTACCCTATAAAAGGTGCTTGACTTTTATAATAGTATTTAGAGTAAAGTGCAATAAACCCCCCTAAACTATCTCAGTTTTGCAACAAACCCCCCTGAACTAAAAACCACCCCCCTAAACTATCAATTTGGTGCAATAAGCCTCCATTCCCTTATAAAAGACCATTCCACCCTTTTAATAAAAAATTTCATCCTTCTAATTATACGGTATACCATTGTATTTTTTATCTTTTGAGATTTTAATTTTACCATTCACCTTAATTATTTTCGCATTAAGTATATTCTCAAAATAATAATAAAAACGTTCATAAGAGGTAATTATTACTTTTTTAAGTAATAAACTTGATATAAAATTTTGTTTGATTTAATGTATAAAACTTCTCACCCTAAATTTAAAATTTTTAAATGCTAAAATAAAATAAAAAATTCCTAAGATATACAAATTACTTGAATAACAAAAAAACAAAATTTTGTGATATATATTAATAGACCCTTTTAATAAAAAAAAATTCATACTTATAATTATACCATTATATATATATATATATATTTTTTTTTTTTATCTTTTGAGATGTTAATTCTAATTGTATCCGCATTAAGTATATTCTCAAGAATAATAAAAAAATGTATAAGTTGTAATTATTAATTTTTAAAGTAATAAATTTGATATTAAAATTTTGTTTGATTTAATGTATAAAACTTCTCACCATAAATTTAAAATTTTTAAATGCTAAAATAAAAGCTTTTTTGTCTAAGATATACAAATTACTTGAATAACAAAAAAATAATTTTTTGTGATATATATAAATAGACCCTTTTAATAAAAAAAAATCATACTTCTAATTATACCATTATATTTTTTTTTATCTTTTGAGATTTAATTCTAATTGTATTTGCATAGGTATACTCTCAAGAATAATAAAAGAAACGTATAAGTTGTAATTATTAATTTTTAAAGTAATGAATTTGATATTAATTTTTTTTAATTTAATGTATAAATCTTCTCACCCTAAATTTAAAATTTTTCATAAAGGATATATTATCAAATTTGTATAAATTATTCCATAATGTATGTTAATAAGATAAATGCATATATAATTCAATAAGAAAGGGTATTATGGTCATTTATGAAATAATTTGTGCAATTTGCAACTTCATGTCATAGTTAAGGGGTTTTTTGCCATTTTCAAAGTTCAGGGGAGTTTCTTTGAAGAGAGAGTACCGTTCAGAGGGGTTTAATGCACTTTACGCTAGTATTTATATAGATAGCATTTATTATTCAAAATAGGGTTAAGTGCATTAAACCCCCCTATTCTTTCTTCTCTCTCTCAACTAACCCCTTGAACTAAGCATTGCCCCCCTAAACTATTTAAGTGTTGTATTTAACCACATTCCGTCATAACACCGTTAGTTAAAATTATGATAATTTGCACTCAGATTCCCTGAAGTTATGGTCAATTACACTCGTCCCCTAAAATTTCATTTTCCTTGCAATAACACCTCCTGAAGGGATGAAGACCCCATGAAATGACTCTTGTACCCTTGTTTTAGTGTAAAAGATATGTTGGCTAAATTAATAAACCAAACAACCCTTGTGTTTTAAGCTTAATTTGAATTTTTTTTCAAGTATTTTGGATACAATGATTTTTGAAATATTATCACATTTTTAAAAATTATTTTTCTTAAATTGTCATTTTTGTAATATAGGCCCCAAAAGTTATCATTTTTTAATTTTTCCCTAAAACTAATATTGTGACATTTTACATTAAATAATAATAATACATTTTATTTATGATAATATATATTTTTTGTATTTTAGAAGGTCATACATGGATAAAATTAATTTAATATTTAATATTTAATATTATTCCTTGTGTAAAATTAATTTAAGCCCTTACACTATAAAATAATAATAAACTTTACTTTTGTAATTTTTTATATTTTTATAAAAATATGACAAATGGTTTATTATTTTTTATTTTTTTGTAAAGTTAATTTTAAGTCCTTACACTTTAAATAATGACAATTTTTACTTATTATAATTTTTTATATTATAAAATGTGATCATGAATCGAAATATTAGAGAGTCTTTGTGTTTTTATTAGTAATATATAGATAGATAGATAGATAAATATAAATAATTTTTTTTATTTTAAGTTATATTATTTTTCCTTGCCGAAATATATTTGTCTTATATTTTTACTCTATATCTTATGAAATATCCATTAGAATTACATTTCAATTAATGTATATTAATTAAATAATATATTTTTAAAAAAATATGAAAATATTTATAACCCCTTGTCTTATATCTTTAGTACTTTATATCTTTTGAAATATTCATTAGAGTTACACTTTAAGTAATGCATATTAATTAATTATTATTATTTTTTCAAAGTATTGAAACACTTTCAACCCCTTTTCTTTTACTCTATATCGTTTTGACATACTCCATAGTGTTGCACTTCAACTAATACATATTAATTCATTAATTTTTATTTTGAAGAAAATATTTGAAAATATTCCCAACCACTCACATTTTAGAATAGTTGTTATAGATATATATACATTATAAGGTTTTCATCTTGGGGTATGGAGGTAATTTCATCACCTAAATATTTGTCTCATAAAATAAGGAGGACAACACAAGAGCATTCTGGTCATTTCTCCCCTTCAGGGGGTGTCATTGTAAGGAAAATGAAATCTCAGGAGATAAGTGCAATTGATCGAAATCTCAGGGGATCTGAGTGCAAATTATCTTAATTTAACTAACGGTGTTATAATGGAATGGAGTGAATTGTAAAAGTTGTGATAGTTTAGAGAGTTTTGTATAAAAAGTGTACTTCAAGGGGGTTAGTTGAGAGGGATAAAATAATACAGGGGAGTTTAATGCATTTTACCCTTCAAAATAACATTCTTTTCTTAAAGTAAACCACAAAATGTTTGAAAATATTCAAAGGCCTTTAGACTTTTAGAATATTATATATATAGATGTAGATGTAGATATAGATATAGATATAGATAAATAATAAAATAAATATTTTTTTTATTTAAAATATTATATTAAAATGGGGAGAAATAATTTAAGGGGCTTACACTTTTAGAATGGTATAAATATATACATATGTACAATAATTTCATCACTGGAATTGAAAGATTATGGACCACCGCAACAAACCAACATGATCTTTACCTTTAACACACAACAAGTTTATCTATAACAATAGAGTTATATACATACATACATACATACATATATATATATATATAATTTTAAAATTATATAAGTGATATATATAAATTATCAAAAAACACAGTTTCTTTACCTTGGGCCTATTCATTCTAATACAAATTATCTTTACCCTTAAAAAAAATGATAGTAGAAACCGAAACCGAAACCGAACTGAAAAAAATGGTTCGGTTTGGTTCAATTTTTTGCATTAACGATTCAGTTTCAGTTCTCATTTTAAAAAAATAAAAAATATCGGTTCGGTCGAAACCAAACCGTGTGCAGCCATGTTGCTACCCCCTTTTTTTATAACAAATAAACTAAATAAGGGTAAATTATACTTTCATCCCCTTTTGTTTAGATAAATTACACTTTTCCCTTCTTGTTTGGATAATTACAGTTTAGTACCTAGCAGTTTATACTTTAGTTTTAGTTTCTCCCCTCCTTCAAAGTTCCAGCACAGTCAACGTAGGTCAACATTGTGAAATGATTAAATTGCCCCTATGATCATGTAAATATCTATTTGCCCTTCCCACAAGGCGTGAAAGGACATTTTAGCCCTCACTCTATGGACAAAAATGCCTTTATGAAAATTATATTATGGGTCTTCTTCCTCATGGCTCTTTCTTTTCATCAGGGAAGGGATCGGTCTTCTTCTTTTTCTTCATTGTTCATGGCTAAATTACCAAATAATTTCATATTAATTTTCCCTTTATTTTCTGCTAAAACTATGCCTCCTTGAACCTGTCACAAATATTTAGCGTGCACCTATGTAGCACTGATATGGATACGGGGTGTAGATATGATACAATATGGACACGGGAATACGATAAATCTAAAAAAATATGATATGGGTATGGCGGGATACGACAAAAAGAAATGACATTTTTTATATATAAAAAATTAAATTCTTGTCAATTCTTGAAAGTATTAAGAAAATTGAATCATTACAAATACATGAGTTTCTTTCGTAACACTTAGAACAAGTACATGTCGTTGATACATAATAAAGATTAAATTTTTCTTGATTATAGTACTTCATAGTATTGTTAGAAAAGTATATTTCTGATTTTTAAAACTTGTTAAAAACGTATTATTTGGTATTTAAGAAATATTGGTTACGTGGTCGAAGTATCTTACAACTTACAAGCATCAGATATATGATCGAAGTCTTAGAAGTATCGGATACGTGTTATAAATTAAAAAATATAATTTAAAAATATGGATACGTTTAAAAAGTCTCGGACACGTATCTGCGCGAGTATTGATATCCGACACATATCCGATACGCGTTGCTCTTTTAGAAATATCTATAATTCACTCCTCTATTAAAAGAACCATACCCGACAATCACATTCTTTTCTTCTACAATATACAACTACTCTAGCACTGATTAATTTGTGAATGCACCGCCAAGGATTCAAAATTATAAATTGAAATCATGATTGTCAACAAGAACAAGATTGAATACAGAGACGATGAATTTTCATCATCAAATTGATTCCCCACTTATGAATTTTTTTTTCTTCCTTATTTGACATATTTGTGCGAAGTATCAATTTGTTTTTATGTGGGGCAAAATATGTAATACATATAGTAATAAAATAAATTTAAATAATAGAAGAAAAATAAAATGGAGAATAAAACTTGAAATTTTATGTCATTAAATAAAATGTAGAACCACGTCAGTAAATTGGTGATGTGACTAAAGTATATAGTGAGATAGAAAGAATCTAGGAACCATTTAATCAAAAGCCGCATCATTGACTAAAATATTAAGAGAAATATAAAAAATAAATCAAACATTAAAAGTGAATTATATTTGTGCGTATTTATTATGTTTACAAAAATCTAATTTATTTGAAATTTTAGATAATCTATGCAGTCTGCTACTAATAACTTAGCAGATGATTCATAAGATTTAAACACAAATAACACTTATATTCAAAAGTCCTTATTCTATGGCAACTAAAATGGGAATTGGAAAAGGAAGCACGGTCGCCGACTATTTTCTTTTTCGGAGGCATTATTTCTCGTAAGCGACTTATCAAACACCTAGGGCCTGTTTTGGATTGGTGGTTTTGGGCTTGGTTTTGGTTTTAGTTTTTGATTTCAAAACCAAACCATGTTTGGTTGGTGGGTTTTGGACTTGGTTTTGGATTTTTTAAAACCAACCACTAAAACCATGTTTGGTTGGTGGGTTTTGGATTTGGTTTTGAGCTTTTTAAAACCAACCACTAAAACCATGATTTTGGCCTATAAATTTTGACTTTTCTCTCTCTCTCTATATATATATATATATGGCCGAAAATATGAATTATTTTGAAAAAATAATATATAATATTTGGAAAAAAATAATTTTTTTTCTGAAAAAATAATTTTATTCCCAACAAAAATTAATTTTCGGAAAAAAATTAATTTTTGGGAATAAAATTATTTTTCGGGAAAAAAATTATTTTTTCGGAATAAAATTATTTTTCAGAAAAAAATTATTTTTCCTCATTTTATACCCTTTTTTTTTCTAAATTTTTAAATTTTTTCAGTATATAATAAAATTATTCAGAATTTTATATATTTTTTTAATTATATATATTTTTTCGAATTTAAGATATATTATTTGAATTTTATATATAATTTTCATATTTTAAAATATTTTTTTCGATTATATATATATATTTTGGAATAAAAAAAATAAAAATGTCAAATGTTTTCGGGAATTTTAAATATTTTTTAATTATATATATATTTTCATTTTAATATTTTTTTTCAATTATATATATATATACTAATATGTATTAGTATATATATATAATTATACCAAGACCAAGATCATGATCAACTCCTTACCAAACATTATATATAGGTTTTAAATTTACCTAAAATTACCCAAGACCACCAAAACCAAATTTCCAAATCCGCCCTAATGTGCAGGTCGGCAAAGAAATCTTAAGTATTAGCTTTGAAAGCTCCAATATCCCCAATTCTACCCTTGGGTGCAAATACATCTCACCTAACCCAAATCAATAGTTTTCCACTTGCTTTCATAAGAACAAAGATGACTTAATTTTTCAAATTTAATAAATGTTAGCACAAGTATGGGACTTGTCACCACAAGAGTTCTATATCCACACGTAAGGATGATAACGGATCGGATTTGAGATGAGTTTGGCTAATATCATTATTATCTTATTTAAAAATTATTAATATCAAATCCGTTTCAAACTCGCGACGGGTTATAATTGGCAATACCATTACCACCCCGTCGGTATAAACGAGTTTTATCGGGTTACCATCAGTTATACTAAATTATTTCTAATAAATTAGAAGTATAGTTGATTTACTAAATTATTTGATGACAAATTAAATTATAATGTATTTGATGACAAATTAAGTTATAAACCAAGTATCTCTCTCTTATTCTAGTCATATATTATACTTTACTTTATAAACCAAATATCCCACATATTTAGACAAACAAATGTATATATATGTATATTGATTCCAAAAAATATATATATAAATGTCAGCACCAAGAATCAGATTAATGAGTTATATATAGGCAAAGACGCACATATATATATATATATATATATATATATAAATTAAAATTGTAAACGGGTCGGGATCGAGTTATCAACGGATTTTTCAGAAAATCCAAACTCGACCAACCCGCTTCAGATTTTAATTTTGAATATCAAACCCGTTCCAAAATCATTTATAAATTTACCAAACTCGCCCCAATTAAATTAGGACAGATCGAAACCCGGCCGGATCGGACCATTTTGCCTCCCTATACCATTTGCCTCCCTATACCACACGGACCACTTGCCAAAGAAAAAAAAAGCTATTTCAGGTACCTTTGATTCCTTTATTTTTCCCCTAGTTTACCCATTATATAAAATATGGAATTTTAGATAGTTGACCAGTTGCTTTCTCTGCAATTGGTTTAGCCAAAAAGCTAATAGATAATTGACTGACCAAGTCTAGACTCTAAATCTAAATTATCCTTATTCACCAAACAATTATTTTTTATGCTCTTGGTTTTTTTTATTTTTTTTATTTTTTATTTTAGCACATTTGACAATTGACGCTGTCTAGGCAACTGGGTGACCATGCAGTTTATGTTCATGGTAAAAGATTCAGAAATTCTTTTCTCCTATATTCACCGTTCAGATTAATCTTATAAAATTTTAAATTCAAATATGCACATATATATAATCATCACTGACAATAAAATGAATGACGTGAAATCTAATTTATGACAACAATGGTTAATCCTACTGGTTTTTATTAAACTTTACACAAATGAAATGAAGCATTTGAGATTTATTAATATTATTTTCTCTCAACTTTGAGCATGCGTAAGCTCAACAGCTCTCTTAATAAAAAATTGAATATTAAAAAACAAAAGAAATCTTTACTTGAAAGACCATATGAACCTTATATATAATAAAATAACTAAGATTTTTTTTTATGAAATTTAAAACATGTGCATGTAATTTACGCAATTTTAAAAACTCGTGAGAGGTCAACTTTAATTACCCTCGTATTTATCTATGAATTTATTTTCAGAGTTGCATGTGAAATCCCTATTATGAATCACTTGGTCCACTTGTCATGGATTGTGATTGCCCTTGGCCTTTTTGTAGAACCTACCCATAATGGCCTCCATGGATTTTCTTTCCAATCCCATCTCCAGAGCAATTTTGGTTTAAAAAGAAAGGTAGGTTTGTCTTTTCATATTTTTATGGGTGGATAATTTGGTCATTTCACACAATTAGGGATAAATTGTCATTTCACATCTTGAAATTGGGTTGACTGGGTTTGACCTTGCCGGAGGTTGAACAGAGGAGGTCAAAGTAAAACAAATAAGAAGTGAAAGTATAATTAGCAAAACTAAAGAGGATGCGGGTATAATTTACACTAACAATATATGATAAAAGTATAAGGATAAATTGCAGTAGCACCCTTTGAGGTTTAGGCCAATGCCATTAATATGATAGTCAATGCTTTTTCGGTCCCATAGCCCCCTGAGGTTTCAATTTCGTTGTAATGACACCCCCTGTGCTGGTGAAATGACTAGTAATGTCCCTTTAATTGTTTCACTTATTACATTAAGGTAATATATAAAGTGTAAAATTACCCATATGCCCAAATACTTCACCCCTCTGAAATTACTAATTACACTTTCACCCCTTATTACAATATATATATATATTACGAAAATTACAATTTGATTTTTTTTTTCTTTATAAAATTCTAAATAAACACAAAAAATTCGAAAGAAACATATTAAATTCGAAAATATATATATAATTTGTAAAAAATATATAAAATTTGAAAAAACATATAAAATTCGAAAAAATATATAAAATTTGAAACAATATATAAAATTTTAAAAAAACATATAAAATTCGAAACAAATATATAAAATTCGTAAACAATATATAAAATTCGAAAAACATATAAAATTCTAAAAAATATATAAAATTCAAATATATATATATATATAAAATACTTATTATAAGTGCAAGTTTGAATTCTTTCTATCCATTTTTTTTTTAATTTTTAAATATGAACACAAATTTTTCTATTTCGTTAAAGGGGTCAAACTAGAAAACTAAAAGTGTTTTTCTCTTATTTTG
The DNA here is from genome assembly GCA_963922005.1 of Cornus suecica. NCBI lineage: Eukaryota > Viridiplantae > Streptophyta > Magnoliopsida > Cornales > Cornaceae > Cornus > Cornus suecica. The sequence goes on along the minus strand of OY998240.1, from coordinate 14,908,395 downwards.
TTTCATTCATTTTTAATACACACACATATATATATATATATACATACTACTATAAAAGTGTGAAGGGAAAAAAAGTGTTCGTATTTTTTCTGATAAATGTCATTATGATTTAGGATATTAAAAAATTTGATAAGGCACCTTTAATAGTCATGTAGTTTACTTAAGTGCAAATATTTTGATTCTTTCTATATACTTTTTATAATTTATAAAAATAAGCATAAAATCTTATTTCTTTAAAAGGCTTACATTGAGTAATATATTAAGTTATAATTTTGAATATTATTAAGTTCTATATGAGTTTTCATTATATGCCTTTTTGTTTTAATCATTATGTCCATATAATCTTTCTAATTTTTAGTACTATAAGAAGTGAAAATTTATTAATCAATTTTTTGTCAAACTTGCACTTATAATAAGTATTATATATATATATATATATTTGAATTTTATATATTTTTTAGAATTTTATATGTTTTTCGAATTTTATATATTGTTTACGAATTTTATATATTTGTTTCGAATTTTTTATGTTTTTTTTAATTTTATATATTGTTTCAAATTTTATATATATTTTTGAATTTTATATGTTTTTTCAAATTTTATATATTTTTTACAAGTTATATATATATTTTTGAATTTTATATGTTTGTTTCGAATTTTTTGTGTTTATTTAGAATTTTATAAAGAAAAAAAAATCAAATTGTAATTTTCGTAATATATATATATATATATATATATATATATATATATATTGTAATAAGGGGTGGAAGTGTAATTAGTAATTTCAGAGGGGTGAAGTGTTTGGGTATATGAGTAATTTTATACTTTATATATTACCCTAATGTAATAAGTGAAATAATTAAACGGACATTCTAGTCATTTCACCGATCCAGGGGGTGTCATTACAATGAAATTGAAACCTCAGGGGGCTATGAGACCGAAAAAGTATTGACCAGCATATTAGTGACATTGACCTAAACCTCAGGAGTGCTACTGCAATTTACCCAAAGTATAATTTACCCTGTTAAGATCTGTCGGTTGCATAAATATCACAAACATATTCATTAATATTTATATATATATAAATCTGGATGTTTCAGATCATAAGGAGCTAAGGGTACTACCCATCATTATTATTAGACTAATGAATTTAGGTAGGGTTAGGTTAACGAGTTAAGTAGGGTTAGATTAATTTAATCATAGTTAGTTTAGAAGGTTAAATTGGTAAATACATATTTTATATATTTTTGAAATAAAATTATAATATAATATGATGGGCAAATAGGTAATTTTAATTTGAAATGACTTAGAGGGGAAAACTGCAATTATTCAAACAAGAGAGACAAAAGTATAATATGTCAAAATAAGAGGGGATGAAAGTGTAATTTATCCAAAAAAAAAAAAAAAAAAAAAAAAAGGAAAGGAAAGTTGAAGTACCACTTGTCTATATTGCATAAACTACAATATTTTTTTGTTACAGATAAAGTCACTGACCATCTCTAATTTCCTTCTCTCTCCACTGCTAAACATGGCCTCCATGGATTTTCTTTCCAATCCCATCTCTATAGCAACCACTTCTCTATCTGTTATTCTTGCTTTTTTGTTCCTAATCCATAAATTTCACCAAAAACATGGAAATAAAAAGTATCATCCAATTGGTGGCACCATTTTCAACCAGCTTATTAACTTCAATAGGCTACACCATTACATGACTGATCTTGCTGCAAAGCACAGGACTTACAGGCTCATCAGCCCTTTCAGGAATGAGATATATACAGCTGACCCTGCAAATGTTGAGTATATACTCAAAACTAACTTTGATAATTATGGCAAGGTATGCCCTGATTTCAATTTTTATTTTATTTTATTTTATTTTTTTATTGCTCTCTGTGTTTTTTTAGAAGATGTTAATATTGGGAAACCAATAATAGTTGTGTTTGTGTGTGTGTTTTGATGAAGTATTAGGCAAAGGGACTGAAAATAAGGTCATCCTGTAAGTGGGACAGAACATTGAATTTGATGATCTTATGAAAAAAAATTATATGGCTATTTTTGAGTTTAATTACATTAAGTTCTTGCATATATGATGTTGCTTTAATTGAGTTTTCAGTTGACATATTAAATGAGTTTAATATGATTAAGGAAATTCGAATGAGCTATTTCTGGTTTTGATGTACTTATTTCATGTTCTAAAAAGAAGTTTCATAAAAGATTTAAATTTTGTTAAATGGACATAACTGGACCTTCTAATTAAGCTTCTAGATGACCATGGAATTGTTGTACAAAAATAATATAACTTCAATTTGAATCTCTGATCCTAATTGCAATATATAAAATTTGAATGTAATTTTGGGCATTGAAGCCGTTTTCTGTCGTAATGAAAGGGTGTCTATTGTGTTTTAGTCTAAATCATGTATTGAAATAAAAACATTGCCTTTTGGAATTTGATAATACCTCAAATTTCTGAAACTATGTATAGGGGTGTTATAATTACAACATTCTGAGGGATCTATTAGGGGACGGGATTTTCACCGTTGACGGTGACAAATGGCGTCAGCAGAGAAAGATTTCGAGCTACGAATTCTCCACGAGGGTCCTAAGGGACTTTAGCAGCACAGCCTTCAGAAAAAATGTGGCAAAACTAGCTAATATAGTGTCTGAAGCTGCAAATTCCAACAAAACAATGGATATTCAAGTGAGTTTGTTTGCCTCGAAATTCATAAATTAATGAATCGATTTCATTTGATTTTTACTCGAAAAAACTAATTAAAATGACCAATGTAGGATCTGTTTATGAAATCAACCTTAGATTCGATATTCAGAGTTGCGTTTGGAGTTGAACTAGACAGCATGTGCGGTTCAAGCGAGGAAGGCACCGAGTTTAGCAGTGCTTTTGATGATTCAAGTGCAATGACTCTTCGTCGATATGTTGATATCTCATGGAAGATCAAAAAAGCTCTGAATATTGGATCGGAAGCGAAGTTGAAGAAAAACATCAAAGTAATTGACGATTTCGTGTATAAGCTGATTCGTGGCAAGATTGAGAAAATGAACAAGTCACAAGATGATTCCTCTGTAAGTGAATCGCTAATTAGTATCTCTACTGCATCAAGTAGAAAAAAAAAGCTGAACTTTATTTCATCATGACATGTCATTTTCAGTTCAAGAAAGACGATATTTTGTCGAGGTTTCTACAATTGAGTGAAACAGATCCGGAGTACTTGCGCGATATAATACTGAACTTCATAATTGCTGGAAAGGACACCACAGCTGCCGCTCTTTCGTGGTTCATTTACGCGCTTTGCAAGCATCCTGCAATACAGGAAAGAGTGGCAGAAGAAATACAAGAAGCAACCAACACGAAAGAGATCAAAGATATAGCTGATTTTGCAGCCAGTTTAAGTGAGGAAGCTCTTGAAAAGATGCAGTATCTTCATGCTGCATTGACTGAGACTCTCAGACTCTACCCTTCAGTTCCAGTGGTAACGATTATATAAAAAATTTACAAAAAGAAAATGTAATATATATATATATATATGTATCTCTAATTTGTGGCTACGTAGTTCCTCTAAGCCAATATTTGAGGAATAAGAACTATACGTCCAAGTCATGTGTGAGATAATTTCCTTGTTTTCCGTTTACAGGACGCGAAAATATGCTTTTCGGATGATACTTTGCCGGATGGATTCAGTGTGAGAAAAGGGGATATGGTGTCTTACCAACCCTATGCAATGGGGAGAATGAAATTCATATGGGGTGATGATGCAGAAGAATTTAGACCAGAAAGATGGCTTGATGAGAATGGCGTCTTCCGCCCGGAAAGCCCTTTTAAATTTACAGCCTTCCAGGTTAGCAGATCATAATATGTCACATACATAAATGTCGCCTTATTCATATAGATAATTTGCTCAATTCACATATATCATCTATATTCAAAGTGATATATAAAACTCAGCCTTACTAGTTTTCAAGTTTTACGCCACGTTTATGTAACTGAAAAGTAGTTGTATCGACACACAGGCAGGACCTCGGATTTGTCTGGGCAAGGAATTTGCTTATAGGCAGATGAAGATCTTCTCAGCAGTGTTGTTAGGCTGTTTCGTGTTCAAACTGAGCGATGACACAAAAGCTGTCAATTACAGGACCATGATCAATCTGCACGTCGATGGGGGCCTCCATGTTCGCGCCTTGCATAGATTAAGACAACATTAGCCTATATAATTGTACCATCTTCTTGTATTTGTTGGTTGTATCTTAAATGTGGAAGTTAGAAGTAGCAATCAGTATATCAAATGTTGGTTGTATATTTCTTCCATAGACATAATTTCTTGCATTTCTTGGTTGTATATCAAATATGGAAGTTACAACTAGCTATCACTCAATTGATGGCTTTGATGGGCATGCATATCCATCAAAGAAAACTGAGTTTTTACATGTCTCTGTCTATGATTAAGAAAACTTGGAGAGGACAATAACAATGAGACAAGCCAAAGATACAAGAGTAGTTTCCTCACATTTTAGTGGACTTCACTATGCATAAATATATAACAGAAGTTAAAAGGATGAGTTCAATGTCCTTGTAGTCATCATGGAACTTCAAAAATGAATGACTAGGGTTTATAGCTTCTGCTTATACAATGATACATAAAGTGCGTATTTCAGGCCGCTAAAGTTTGTCCATCGGACTCAGAAATGAAACAGATAAGCAAAATTTCCATTGATTACATGTTGCAGAGGCACTCCAAAAACCTTTTGAATATAATCAACACGCATGAATAGAGGACATTGATAGTTTCATGAAGCATGATTTGCACCAACTACAATGATTGCGGCGTAATCCTGGGCTTTGGGAGTTGTATTCCGAGCCTTGATGTCCATCCTTTCCTGTTTCTGTAGGCATCAACAGCCTGCAAACGAAGCCTCTCTTGTGAAGCTTCTGGGGCGATCTTCGATGCCTTCATGACACGGAAAAAGATTGTAAACAAAACTAAACAACTTTAATCTCTGAGGTAAGATTAAAAATTACGAAATTGAGAATTTACCTTGGGAATTGTGACCAACTTCAGTGGAGCTTGGACTACGTCTCCAAATTTGATCTCTTCGTGGGTAGGGCAGTCCAGATTCTCTTCTGCCTTGCCCTTCTTGCGTTTCATTTTCCTTTCTTTCAAACGCCTGCACAAATTGAAACTTTTAATTAAAACAATCCAGACCTGAAGCAGAACTGAGCTTCGATTGTTTCTTTCATCATTTCAGTGCCACATGATCATGGCACCACAAAGACCACAATTACAGAGGGAAAGTCCTGGAAAGTTGCATTTTCTTGCAAGAGCCCACTTCGATATCTATAGAAATTGGTTAAGCATGAGAAAGACAAATGCAAACTTAATACCTCAACAATGCAAGGAAGATTGTCCATACCACTTGGATGTCCAATTATATTATGGGATTAACTCCCTTATGTTTCTCATCGGCACTCCATTCCTTATTCAAATCCTAAGTAACAAAAAGACCAATTTTTTGAAGAGAAAAAACTACTACGTATTTTAAATCAATAAAATGAGGATACTTTCTAAGTGATGCAAAATTTTGATGGTTATCATGCATTCTTAGTGGTTACTTTTGCAATGTCTCCATCTGCAGTATTGTGTTATAAATTTTGGAAATTGATTAATCGGCATCATCTTTTATTCTCCAACATCCATTTTATTCTTCTTCCTGATATTCACCTAGATATTAAAGTTAAACAATTCGAAATATCACGATTCAATCAAGAATGAAGCTTATGATACATATGCTACTGTCATGATTGAAGATAAGGGAGAAACCAGGCCAAGTCATCTGGTTTGTCTCCCTCTGATCTACTTCTGTCAACACTCGGGATGAGAAAGGAATCAAGCGATATCAGAGACAGGTATAACAATCCGGACTACAAAGGATAAAGACCAAAAATAGGGAACACATAGGTACCATCTAATGGTTGTCAAGATATCAGAGGGATCATGCCAAGAAATAGAAAGTCAAAAAGAAAATTTAACAAAATACTTACTGTTTCTTACGCTCCAGCCTTTTTGAACCAGTACCACCTAATTCATTTGCCTTTTCAAACCGCAGGTCCTTTACTGGCTTTCTTTTTCTCTTTTTCTTTCTCTTTTCATGTGAAATATTTTCCGCAGTCTCATCACCATCCCCATCACTATCACTGATATGCTGTTCCGTCGAATGTCCGTCATTACCTTCTCCTTTTATTTTAGTAGTTTTAGAGTCAAATTCATCGTCCAAATGACGTTTCTGTTTATAAGACATACAATAAGAAACTCAAATTCAATAAACGTGCCACCGTAAATGGAAAACTTGAAATATACAAAACCAGAATTTACAGAAAGATATACAATAGTTAAAAAAGAAACCTGTTCAGTAGCTAATCATTCATGATCATATAAATCGTTCCCCACCCACTCTTTTTTCTTAGTACTTAGTTTACTTCTTTCGTAGGTCTCAACTTCTTCACTATAATCTTCCCACTCCTTCAGAGAGGATGTATAGCCATTTCATATGTATTAGCTAGTATGATGTTCTACCTTCAAATAGTGGAGATTGACAAAGATAGCCTATTAGCCAGTGAGTTGGCATTATTAGACTGATCTTCTGAGGGGACACCCATAAAATAAATTACAGTGTCATATCAAAAGTTTGTAGCTTAAAATATAGTATGATCATTATTCATTAGATCTCGCCCCTCCCAAAGTTGTATGTCTTCCTCCGAATCCCAGTCTTACTGGTCTCTTCACAACAGTCGAAACAATAAGGATCATATTGGCATGATGAATGGTAAGTCACACTCTAAAGTGAAAATTGAGGTAAGGTAAGCTTGTAGAAATTATGAAGTTGTCATATGTTAAGTAAAAGTCAAGTCCTAGAGCGATTTTCTTTTAACAAGAGAGCTGACCACCATCCCTCTAAAAGCTTGGTCTTTTTCTTCACCATCTAAAGAATAGAACATATTAATCCTAATATCAAACAAATTTATTTATTTCTAATCACTTCTGGCTTGGTTATGTTATTGATGTAAGTGAAAAACAAGGCCCTTACAGCAATCAGCTTGTCATCAAGTTGCCTTTACTAGGATATTCCAGTTTCTACAGATATCTATGACCTAAAACATCAATTAGCAGAACTCTTGGATCATCTCCTACTTCTGTGAAATTTTTGAAAGGCTTTCCTTCATCTTCTCCTTTTTCCCTTTTTCTTGTGGCAAAGAGCAACTAGGACATAATTTTAGAAATCTCAGTCTCCCAAACTTGAAGGACATCACATATCCAAAAAGTACAGAAGAGGAAGACCAACCAAGAAAGAAACTTGACGAAGTGTAGAAAAAAGTAAATCATCATGACAAGATATAGATACAACAATACAACAAATACTCAAAAAAGAAAAATACGGATACAACAAGGACACATTAATACAAAGAATTAATTAATAGAGATAAGTGTAAGGTTGAAAATATAAAGCTCTCTGTATAAATGGTCATGTAATATCTAATGTGTATTAACTTCTCCTTGCACAAACATTATGACAAACAAGTCGATCATTGTGTTTGGTAGTTAAATTCTACACTAAATTTGTCAAGATATATATCTCAATTGTGCTTCACGAAGTATCTAAGTATCCAATCCATTGCAAAAGTATTGACTACATCTCATGGAAAAAAAAAAAAATTTGAAATTTGGATACAATTAGGAAATGTACGACCTATGTGAGTGACTGAGAGTGAGACACTGAGAAAGCTACCAGACTTGCAAGCTAAAGGTTGTAGAATTTCACATTACTTGGGAAAGCTGAAGGTGAAGTGCTTATATATACGAGTTATAACATCAAATGGTATGAGGCTTTTTGAACTTAAACTTAAAAACAAAACAGTACGTCTGGTCACTGTACTCCCAAAGAACACCAAATCGCAGACAGAATTAATATAGATATGTGATATGTGCTTCACCAAAATAAAAATGAAACAAAAAACTAAATCTGTCACTAACAGTATTACTAACCCGACACTTTAGCTAGGTAGATGGGGATTCAGTTAGTATTTTCTTTTTCGTGTTGAAAACAAACACATATATGGAGTACTTTTTTTTCTTGTCGGAAACATAGAAAATTTGTATTCAAATTTCTTTTTTTCACTTTATATCAAGAATCAATCAGTCTCACTAGAACGGTAGAACCCAATCATCATAGAAATTAATTCTTCAGCACTTAAACAAACAGTAATCTAAGCTACACTGCAAAAAAAAAAAAAAAAAAAAAAAAAATCCCATTCAAAAAATTGTTGTACAATACTGAACAACAGCAAATGCATTGCGCTAACCTTGTTAACAGAACTTTCGTCACCGCCATCTCGTCTATTCCTCCTCTTCGTATCCGCCACTACCTTTTCAGAACCTAAAATCATATGAAATCATTCGTTCACATACAAAAACTACATAAAGCTACCCTACAAATTACTACAAAAACCCATTTCAATTTTCCCAACATATTCTGAAAAAAGAAACAGAATCATGTAAAACCCATTTTAATTCATAATAAAAGTGCACACCAACACAGACTATTATGCTCCAACTAGTTAGACAGATACACAGACACACTTTAGGAAAAAAAGAAAGATAAATAAGAGCTACTAATGGAAGGAAAGAGTGTGGGTGAATATATATATATATAGAGAGAGAGAGAGAGAGAGAAAGAGAACCAGTTAGGTCGGAATTGGTGAAAGTCATGAGCTGGCGGAGTTTGGAGGGCAGAGCATCGATGGAGGAGGAAGTAGGCGGCGGAGGTAGACGACGACTATGGTCAGCGTGTGCTGCTCTGTAATTCTTCTCTCTTCGCCTCTGACCTTTCCCTCCCATCTCCCCACAACCACACTGCAACGCCGATCTTCTCTCTCTCTTTTTCCCGCTATTTGGAATCTGTTTGGCACCCTAGAAAATGGTTTCTCTACTGTTTCCCAAACCCTATGTCTCAGGAATTATTATTATTATTATTAGGGTTAACTGCTAAACTCTCTATGTTGGAGAAAACATTCATTTTACTTTCTAATGACGTGTAAATGACTTATTTTAGAAATTAAGTTTGGTGTTTATTTTAAAATAATACATATGTATCATAAATTTTCAATAACTAATCTTTAAAAGACAAAACAAACATTATAAGTCTCTTTTGTGAGAGAATATTATCATTAATATTAATTATTACAATTACTTTTTGGTGAATACTTATGTGATAAACTTCGTAATTTCCGCTAATGTTGTCTAATAGTATTTGGACACTTATATAAAGATTTTTGAAAAAAGAATTGGGATCAATTCTTCATTTTATGAATTTTATATATGACTTCTTTAATTTTTTAAAATCTTTAACCATGTGTTCAGGGCGAAGCTGGCCCAGCCCAAGTTTTATAATTTTTTTAGACTAAAAATTTATATAATTATAAATATGTTTATAAAAATTGCTTACGATCCCTGCCAATTTAAAAAAAAATTCTTTAATAACTTAAAATATATATATTTTACTAATAAATTTATAAAAAAAATTGCATTTCCAACCCAATATATTTTTTTTAAAAATCTTCTAATAAGATAAAAAAATATAAATTTCACTAATAAACTTATAAAAATTTATATTGACCTCCCCTAGACAAGTTTTGCGGCTCCGCCCCTGCATGTGTTCATTCACTATTGGACCACATCAACATGGTGAACAAAGTTCATCATTCAGGGGAGGACCCAAGTATTATTCTAAAATTACTAACACAGTTACACAAGCTATTATTAAAGTAATAAAGTAATTACTATATAATATTTGAGATAATTATATGAAACTTATTGTAAATGCAGAAAAACTACACAATAATAATTGGAGTAAAAAATTGGATCATTTCTCATTCATCAAAGCCATGTATTTATACACAATTATGGAAGATGGGTTAAGCCCATGTATCCCAGTTTATCAATCCCTTAAATCAGGGGATTTGATAAACTCTAATATTTTTTGGACTCTTTATTCTATAATTGGACTACTCCTTGTCTTGTAGAACACTTAATTTCCATAATTTTCCATAGGCCCGTTATTTCTTTAGTCCACTTGTTTTCGGCCTATCCGTCCTTGGCCCATCAGCCTTTGGCCCATCAGTCGTCGGCCCATCAGTCCTGCGGCCAATCTTGGTTGAGCCAGATATTTTTAACTATTACACAGGCCCTGAGGTTATGGGCTTTTGTGAAAAGCCCATGACCGAAAAATTTAAACATTTATATATACATACATGCACTTTAGTGGAAATGGGGGTTTGGTGAGTTGTCAATCCATTATGAGCATTTATTGGCATTTGAAATGAGTGGTCATTACTCCCTTGATTGTAGCTCCATGACGGCTCATCGTGGGATGCGACCTTCGGACTTCGTGCAACCATTTTGGCCTCCTTCTCCCCTTCTATAAAAACCCACACTTCTTCATTTCATTCCTCATTTTACACTCTGCAATTTTCTGCTCTCACCTCTCTATTCCTTAGTTCTTCGTCTCTGGAACTTATTTTCTCGTTACTACCGCAACCTTTCTGTCGGTCAGTTCAGACCTCTCAGTAGAACAGAACCATGCTGCTACCCGAAGCTTCTGTGGCTCTTCATTCACCAGCTGAGTAAGTCGATCAGTCCTTTCTTCTCATTTCTTTCTGTAATTTTCACCTTTACCCCCTTCTATCTCTTCTACCTTTCTTGACACCATGTCTGACAGTGACGACACCCGGTCAGTAGAGGAAGTTGTTTTGTCATCTACTACTGGTACCGATCCTACCAGTAGCGATAGTCCCCAGTCCAATCGTCAGGGAGCCTAAAAAACAACTCCCCAAAATACTGACATTCCGGGTCCATCCCAGAATGAAACTGTGAATCCTAAGGGCCCCGAACCGTTTGTAGTGGCCCCACTTAAAAGAGTTCGACCGGAAGTACTTCGGGCTGAGACCCAAGTACCTAGGGATGTTGATGTATCCCCTTACCCAGGTTACCTTGATTTTACCCAGAATCAGGGACTAGCTCCCGGTAGCATTCTACTGTCGGCATCCCACCTTAGGGTTTTAAGATTCCCCCTTCATCCCTTCTTCCACTATGCGTTCTTCATGCTGGGATTACATCCCCTTCAGTTGAACCCGAACAACCTTAGGATCATGTCCATGCTTCTGTTGTATAATAGGGACCTAGATCTCAACTTAGGTTTAACAAATCTACTCCTATGCTACTTTTTTCAAAACGCCCGAGCGAGTAAGGGTAGATACAATCTTTTCCCTTTCTAGGGTCGTAGCATATGTACCGATACTGAAAAGTCGGATAAGGGATGGAAGGAAAGGATGGTAGTAGTGAGCGGCAACTGGTCTTACCCCTTTTCAAGTATATTCCCGATCCCAAGAGTCTTTGGTGCCATCCGTCTGCCCATCTACCGTGCCCTTCATAAAGTCTCTTGCCTTTGTGAACACTGCAATTTTCATCGGGGAGACTATGCTTATAAATTCATGGGTTACGAAGATAGGGACCTTCCCCTTACTTTCATAAAACAATGCATAGGCCTCCTAAAAACCCATATCTGGGGAAAAGCCCGATCGGTTACTGACCTGCTGACTCCGGAAAATCTTAAATTGATTTCTAATTTGGGCGCTGCTGTTGACAGGATGGGCTTGCCTGACAAACCCATGTCTGCCAGAATCCCTCAAGTTCCCGAAGGGATTACCCTTGTTGATGTTGTGCCATTATCAACAGCACCGCCTTCGACTTCGATACCTCTTCCTGCGCAGAGCCCGGCAGCGCCATCAGCACAGAACCCTGGAGCTCTACCCCCGCCTCTTGTAAACCCTCCGACTGTCAAGACCCGATCCAGTACAACTGGTGGGGTGGCTACTAAGAGGGCCAGGACACAAGTTGATAATGCTTCCTCAAGCAAAACTCCCGCTGTTTCTGAATCATCCCAGACTTTGATTCCCTGGGAGCCGAAATTCCTGCTGCCAGATGGGACTCCGGTCTGTGCTGACCAAATTACTCTCAATCAGCCAGAAGCTCTCCGGGCTATGGCCAAAGGGATCTGGACACCAGCTGACAGGGTCGCCCAAACCAAAATCACCAGAACTGATCTGGCAAAGAGGACTTCAATAATGGTCATGGAGGTAAAAACTTTGTTCATTCTTTTGTACTTAGCTTATTTGTTGCTCATCATTTTGTGTAATAATCATTTCTCTACTGTGCAGCTTCTCTATGGCGTTCAGGCCTACAACAGCCTCCTGGAGACTGATGTCAAAGAAATGGCCAGTATGCAAGCTAAAATAAAGCAGAATGACACCCACCGGGTTTCTCTAGTCAAGGAGGCGGATGGCCTTCGCCAGACTGTTTCCGAACAGAAGACTCTTTTGGAAACCGGTGAAGCGGAGAAGTGAGCCCTGACTGTCGAAAAGCTGGTTCTGGCTACCGAGCTGGAAAAAGCGAGGGAAGCTGCCAAGAAGATGGCAGCCGAAAAGGCTGAGTCAGATAAACTCCTGGCAGAATCAGAGAAGCTTCTGTCCCTTGAACGGGAAAAAGTAGAAGTGTGCCGACTAGGAGGTCTTGACATGTACACAAGATACTTTGTTATCTGTGACATCCGAGCGGCCAGGGCTTGGCGACGGAGGCATGAAATGGAGCATATCCCTCTGGAGTCCCGGGAATTCAAGACCGCAGAGGATTTCGACGCCCATATGGGAGTGCTTGTGCCCTACGAAAACCCTCTTGCCTCTGAGAACGAGAAGCGCTTCGTTGCCATCCTGAAGGGGGAAGAATATCATCCTCCTGACCAGTAGTTTAGGCAATTTTATTTGTTTTTGCTCCCCTCAAAGGGTTAATTTTTTGTAATTTCTTTCCTTATCAATGAACAAGAGTTTTTCCCCATTTTCCGTATTTTCCTATCCTTGTTTTGATTCTAATGCTTGTACTTTAACCGTTTGTTAGACAATTGAGCCTTCGGGCATCTGGCATTTGAGGCTAGATTATATCCTATGGTTAGTTCAAATCAAGCTTGAACTCTAACACTTAGGAATATTTTTAATGAAAAATTGACCCTTCGGGCATTTGGCCCCTGAGGCTAGCTTTTATCCTCTGGTTAGTTCAAATCAGGTTTGAACTCAAACACTTAGGAATATTTTTAATGAAAATTTGACCCTTCGGGCATTTGGCCCCTGAGGCTAGCTTTTATCTTCTGGTTAGTTCAAATCAGGTTTGAATTCAAACAGTTAGGAATACTTTTAGTGAAAAATTGAGCCTTCGGGCATTTGGCCCCAAAGGCTAGATATTGTCCTCTGGTTAGTTCAAATCAGATTTGAACTCAAACACTTAGGGCCTGTTTGGTAGAGCTGTGTTTGTGTTTGTGTTTGTGTTGAAATAAACAAAAATCACGTTTTTTGTTTTTTGTTTATTCATCCAAAAACATAAGTATGTTTGGTAGAGATGTTTTTTGGGTCGAAATTGAAAAATTAAAAATCAATAAACACGTTTGGCAGAGTCCTGTTTTTCATAACAGAAACAGAAAAACATATTTGGCAAAGCCCTGTTTTTCCTAACAGAAACAAAAAAACATGTTTGGCAGAGTCTGTTTATTCTGAATTTCAGAGAACAGAAATAGAAAAACACGTTTGGTGACTTCAAATGTATTTTTTTTGTTTTTTGAAAATACAAAAATTAATGATGTCAAATCTTTGGCAATTGAAAGACACTTCTTTACCAAATATTTTCTATGACAAGTTGGTATTGTTCATCATGAACACTTTTGAAAATGAAAAAATTTCGGCAGCACCTCCCCATGAGTTGCCAGGTAAGATTACATATATCAGAAATTAAAAAATAGAAGAATTTTCTACTCTTATATATAAAAAAAACAAATGAAAAAGAAAATAAAGTTGTATGTTTGACTCTCAACCTCATTGTCATTTCTTCGAATTCATCTAAATTAATTTGAATTCACCTAAATTAAAAATCCATCCAGTCACACTATCTATTTTCTCATCTCGAGTGCATAACTTGTGGCATGTGTCAGATATACTTGTCATGTTCATAAAATAAAAATAAAAGGTAGAAAGAAAAAGGAAAATGAGGGTAGATATATGTAAATATCACCACAATCTTTTATTACAATTGCCAAGATAGAGAAATACTCGTTGTTCAATATAATGGAACAAAAATTATCGTCCATAAAAGATGATTCAAGTCTTTTGCTTCTAAATAAATCTCCCCTTAAAGCTCTTAATAATGTAAATCAAATCCCCACCCCTTGTTAAAAAAAAAACATCAGTATTAGCCTATATACCCCCACACACAGACACACAAAATCTACTATGGGGAAAAAAAATTCATCTCATTTGTATTTCTGAAAGAAATAAAAATTACATGCTCACATCCTTCTTTTTTGGCCTCTCCGGCTAGAGAATCGTATATTCCATATGAACTGTGGCCGGTTGCTGATGGTGCGCACATTCCAACTGTGCAACAAGTGCTTCAATCTGAGCCTCTTCTAAATGAGGAAAGCGGATCGAGCTTCAAGGTGTTTGTTTCTTCCTATCTCAAGAACCTCCCAAGTTATTACGATTTCCAGAAACTTGTTGTGTATTGTATCTCATGCTTCAGTCATGTTTATGTTTATCAAGCAACCTTGCGGTAACCCTGACTCCTTTTTTAGATGAGCAAGTTGGCGCCTCCAGGGGTCGTTATTTAACTTGTACTTTAACACCTGGTTAAGAAAAGAACAGTTCATATCATCAGCTAAGACTCGAAATATATCAGATCTCCAACGAGACAAACAAACTAAGGAAATGGTCTTTGAATTCTTTCAAGGCAAGGGGTGGCCTGATTCGACCTCAAAGGGTGCTTCGGGAGTTCAACCAAGCAATGGATGCTGCTAACTTGGGCGTTGGAGGTATCTACCTCCTTCGCTGAGATAGGGTATATGAAAGATTAACCTTATTACAGGCATTAGGCACATGAAGTATTGTTCCACGCCAAATAGGAAGTTGTCAGGTGATGCATTGTGTCGTCGAACGAACATGTTTGAGTATGGATCGTAATTGAATAAAAAAGTACGCGACGCTGAACTTGACTCCTGAGCTAGTTGTAGGTATATTATTAATAAGACAGCTGTTTTGAGAGCTTCTCCTAATTGGTAGTCACATAACATAAATTCCAAACTACAATATTCTTGTACATATTAGGGTTCATAATTTCACGACCAGGGAAAGCTACTTACATTGCTTTGCACATACTCGGAGCTTGATCCCAGAATTTTCTCTCCGTAAGCACCCAGTCCACCACTAATTAGTCCTGAACCAGCTCCATAGAATGCATTCCCAAATGGATTTTGTTGCGGGTCTGTTGGTACTCTAGCCATTCCAGGCTGCATTCCCACATTATTATACATTTCTGCAATACAAGACAAAAAATAACATTTTCAGGCCAAGTTACTAGAAGACATCTAGCAATGCATATATACATATATATAGAGAGATGAACCTCTTATCAAAAGAACAGAGTAAGACTTTGGGCATTGATTCTCTTATTAGGTTTGTTGAATCCGAAGATGGTTATAAATTCAATTCATAGATCTCAATTTTCTTAAGAATGTGATAGTATAGCACTATGCCAAACCACCTTGTCATTTTTATGAATCCAATAAAATTTTAGCTAAACAGTTTCCAAAATCATATATGGCATTGATCTACAAAACAAGATGACAAACACTACTATCTCTGTCTAAAAATACAATGGAACTGAGGTACCTAGCCCATAAACTTAAAGGACAATAGCATTGAGCCTACCACGATGATGGGATGATTCATGCCTGCCATCAAGGTTTGCTCATGCAAAAAATTTACACAACCATTCACCAAGAAAAGGGAATGGTAAAATAGGACAGCCTTGGGATGGGGGGCAACCTTTTCCTGAACACAGCATAAGGCAATGCGGAATTTAAAACCTAAAAATAAATATTATTAAGAAACCCATCCAATAGTGTTTTTTTTTTTTATCATTTTAAACCTTGAAACTGCAGAATGCATTCAAAACTTTTGACCCCGATACCACTACTGATGCCCCTTGGTTTTGACTGTCCATCGTGGACAAGTTGACAGGCAGAAGCTAAATTATAGAAGCCTTGAGGTTTAAAATTCTAATTCTAGCCTATTTACGATAAGGAAGTAATGCCTCGCAAACCATATACACGGTTCCTTGCACTTGTGTAGCTGATGCAATTGGGGTGGGGAAAGAAAGGCGTTTATCCTTGTGCCTATCATACCCCAACTGTACTTTGGGTTCAATACTTAACCAAGAAGCAGCCGACACAGTTAATATACCTCCAGAAACTCACCATATACCTAGCAGACCAACCCTCAAGTGTCTCAAGCTTGTCTACCTATTGTACATCACCTTCCAAGAGACAAACATCTCCAAAGTAGAAGCTGATAACATCAACTGCATTGAAAACATTGCCTAGAAAAAACCCACACCCCTCTAGCTAATGGACAGTGCAATAAAATATTACCCACAGGCTCTTCATCCCTTTTGCACATGCAAAGCCAATTAACCACAATCTGACGCCGCTTCTTCGAATTGTCCATGGCCAATATCCTCCTCATAGCCATTGTCCAACCAAAAAATGCCACCTTGATTCATGCATGTAAAAATAGACTTGATCTATTGATAAATAGTACAACCTCACCCTACCAACCCAACTCTGGAAAAAGGAACATAGGCCACTCTAGGGGTACAAGCAGGATGGATACACAAGCCTCCCAGGGCTGGAAAAATCAGTTGCAAGAAAACTGAGGCAAGTGTAAAAGCGAACTTAAAAAGCCTCAAGTTAAATAGTGTCAAGTGCATGGTGGGATAATCAGATTCGGAGCACAAAATGGATTGCTTGCTCCTTCCTTTTTTCTTTTTTAGTTAATCTCCATCATAAATAAAATAAATTAAAAAGAAGTTAATTCTTCAAACAAAAGTACTGGCTATATATATATGTGTGTGTGTACATGTATATAGAGATTGTCATAAATATAGAGATGGAGAGAGTTGATGTACGTAAATGCCAAACAAACCTCAGAAACTGCATGACCAATCACTATTCTTCTTGTTTGTCGTCCAGATACCTGGTCTTCCCTTGGGAACATTAAGAACTCCAAGTTTGCAACTTCAGCAAATTTTGGGTGAGACTTGTCATCAGGATCCACAAAATGTTCTATCTCAGCCAGTGTGAATTCACGTACTCTTAGGAGACCCTGACGCGGAGATATCTGCAATTTAAAAAATTATTACAAGGTTTAGATTGGAAATACTATTTTTAGATGTCATTCCAAAAAGAGAATGAATTCCAGACATTTATAATACATTTAAGAAGAAATGGAAGCATGTAGATGACAAGGACACAATGGATGCAGACCATCTACTCTATTTATACACGAAATATCATTGTTGTAGTAAAACATGTCATTTCTTGTCATCTCGTGACTCTTTCTTTTTAAGTTAAAGACTTGAAGAGTTGCATTTCTTCTTTTACTCTTGGGTTTACCCTATAAGCTATCCATATCCATTACTGCTGCTACAATGCTTGTTGTGCAACAATCTAAGAACATGCACCATCCCCTCCACTGCTGGAACTTTTACTACTATTCCAACCATACTCGTATTGCCACTAAAACAGAACTTCATCATGCAGCAATGGCAAAACCTAACGCCATCAAGAGCTAGTTATCAATCTTGCTTCCAGTGACAAAACTAATACCATCAATCCACAGTCACAGATGTACATGAACGCACAAATATAAGTTACAACAGGGAAGTAGTTAGAGGAAATTCTAATACCTCATTCCTAAAAGCTTGGCCAATCTGAGCAGCAGCAAAAGGGAGTTTGTTACCGTTGTAGTAATACAAGTCCTTAAACTCACAGAAGATTGATTTTTAAGAGCCTCAAACACAATGAGTAGACCACCCTTTCACGCCAGCCTGAAACTCAATGAGCCAACCCTCTTTTCAAGCCCATCTGGCAGAAAGATCCCATCCTGAACAATGAAAACCAAATTGAAGACACATGAATATGGGATTTAATCATTATAATATCACAAGGTGGATGCATTCATCTGAAAGTTCTCTCTAAAATAACAATAACTTCATTGTCAGCAGTCCAGCAAGGAAAAAATTTCAATTATGAGAAAATAAAACATGCCTTACTATTCTTAGGTCATGAGATCGATAATAATTTAACCAAACAAGAAATGATAATATATATATATATAAAAGGGTCAAAAAAATCATATCATCCTTATTTCTAGTCATCTAAATTTATCTGCCTTTTGATAGTAACTTGAAAGACACTCCCTTCAAAAAATATTAATGCTATATTCCTTGCCAAAAAAATAGTGCAAGTTCATGACATTTATAATATCCAAAAATGGCATCAATATCTACCCAAAAAAATAAAAGAGTAACTAAAATAATTTTATAGCACAACCCCTGATCATATTTACAAAAAGCACACATCAAATCCAACTCTATGGATTAAAAAATTGATGTAACATACACAAATGCCAAACCCTAAACAAATAATTACTATATATATATATAAACGAAACAGACCTTGATACCATTACTGCACCAAATCCATCTAGGGCAATATATCACATAAACATTTACATCATCCGGTCCAAAAATAAGCAAACGAAGGAGATGAGACGAGCGTTTTTCAAAACACATCAAAAGAAAAACCATGTATCACAAGACAAACAATACACATACGATATATCTATAGCGAAACTCACATATTGGGGGTGCGTGACTCCATATTTGTTGCTTCTGTACTTATATCAAAAGAGTATTATTCATATTTTACATACATACGAACCTGATATGAGCTTGAGGATGAAGATCTGCAATTCCCAAATCGATCGAAGCCCTAGATGTCGCGAGCTTGAAGAGGATCGACGAAACCCTAGAATCGAACAATAGAAGCCCTAGAAGGGGATCGAGGAAACCCGAATCGCCTGTGTGTCGCCGCCTCCCTCTTCTCCTGCACAAACCCTAAGCCGAAAGAGTGAAGAGAGAAGTGTGTTTCTAATATGTTTTTTTTCTTTGGTTTTTTGGTTGTTTTTATTTTATTTTATGAGTTGTCCGTGTGTTTTGGAGAGAGTCAGGAAAAACACCAAAAAAGTGTTTATTGGGTTTAGGTTGAAAATAGGTAAAGTTGGGGTGAATGTGTTTTTAGTGTTTATAAACAATTTGGCCCAAAAACACTCTGCTAAACATGTGTAATGGGTTAACAAACATAAACGGGCCAACCAAACAGGCCCTTAGGAATATTCTTAATGAAAAATTGAGCCTTCGGGCATCTGGCCCCTTGAGGCTAGATTCTGTCCTCTGGTTAGTTCAAATCAGGTTTGAACTCAAACATTTAGGAATATTCTTAATGAAAAATTGAGCCTTCGGGCATTTGGCCCCTGATGCTAGATTTTGTCCTCTGGTTAGTTCAAATCAGGTTTGAACTCAAACACTTAGGAATATTTTATTCAAGCACGGAGCACTTGTATAAAAGTAGAATGCATTTTTATTGAAATGAACTTTGAAAATAGTAAAGCAGAGGTGCCGGACATCGGGCACAGATGCTTTATAAAAGGGGCGTCATAGTAAGACACAACTTTATTCCTTAACAAGAAAAGTAACTATCTAAGGATAATACCTCTTTAACCGATAAGCATTCTAAGAGTTGGACTCGAGGCGGCCTGTCTCGTTCTTCCTAACCCGATAAGCACCGCGCCCGATAACCTCAACCACTGTGTAAGGTCCTTCCCATGTTTCTCGTAATTTGCCTACAATCCCAATCTTCATTCTGAGTACCATATCGCCTACCTGAAATTCTCTCCTTTTAACTTTCTGATTGAAGCGTGCCCGAACTTGTTGCTGATAGGCGGCTAGTCTTATCCCGACATCTTCCCTTCTTTCTTCCAGGAGGTCCAGATCATAGGCTAGGTGCTGATTTTTTGGCCCTTCTTCCCATGCTTGACTCCTTAAAGTAGGAACCCTTAGCTCGGTCGGAATAACCGCTTCAGCCCCATAAGCCATGGCAAAAGGAGTCTCTCCCGTTGGCTGCCTCGGAGTAGTCCGATAGGACCACAACACCTCAGGCAGTTTTTCCAACCATGCCCTTTTTGCGTCTTCAAATTTTTTTCTTAGTGTGTCAAAAATGGTTATGTTTGTCCTTTCGGCTTGTCTATTCCCCTGTGGATAGCCGACGGAAGAAGTGTTTTGATTGATCCCATGCTTTGTCAAGAATGCTTGAACCTTTCTGTTATCCAGGTTGGTACCATTGTCCATCATTATGGTTCGGGGTAGACCGAATCTACAAATGATGTGGCTCCAGATGAACTTTATAACATGGCTGCCAGTTATGGTGGGATATGCTTCGGCTTCCACCCATTTGGTAAAGTAATCGGTAGCCAAGAGAACATGCGTGGTACATCGTATTACCTGCGGGAGAGGACCCACAATATCCATATCCCATCGGGCAAAGGGGTGAGGAACAATTGTTGGGTTCAAGAGCTCCGGCGGTGGATGAATGACATCTCCATGAAACTGACACTTTTTGCAATGTCGGATGTAGATCTCAGCATCCCTTGCTAGGTAGGGCCAGAAGTACCCCTGGGTGAGAACTTTATGAGCTAGGGACCTTCCTCCGGAATGATTGCCACAAGCTCCTGCATGAATCTCCTCCATGACCGCCGAAGCCTCGGAGGGGGTGAGACATCTCAAGTACGGTCCGGAAAAATACTTCCGGTATAGTTGGCCGTTGTAGAGGGCATATCTGGCTGCCTTCATTCTTATCTTCCGGGCTTCTGATTTTGACTCAGGCAATGTACCAAATCTCAAATAATCCACTATCGGGTCCATCCAACTCGGTTCCCATGGGATAACCATTACTTCTTCGGGGGGTTCCAAGCTGGATCGGGCGATAAAGTCTATTGGTACAGTGCGAGTCATACTTTCTCCTGCCGCGGAGGCTTGGTTAGCCAGATGATCTGCTACGGAATTATCTCCTCTGGGTATCTGTTCAAAGTTTATTTGTTGGAATCCCTCGGCCTCCCTTAGAACCAAATTCTTGTAGGCTTCCATCTTCGGCTCTCGGGTTTCATACTCCCCTTTTAACTGTCGAACGACCAGCTGGGAATCACTTCGAACCTCTGCTTTCTGCACTTGAAGGCTTCGAGCCAACCGAATTCCTGCAAGAAGGGCCTCGTACTCGGCTTCATTGTTAGAGGCTGGAAATTCCAGTCGAACGGATTGCTGGATTTTAGTACCATCCGGTGTTACGAGTACTACTCCGATCCCTGCTCCGTTGATGTTGGATGATCCGTCCACGAACACGACCCATAATCCAGGCTCATCTTCTTCTACGGAGTCAGTACTTTCTATTTCCAATAGGAAGTCAGCTACTGCATGTCCTTTGATGGCCGTTCGGGGGACATAGGTTATGTCAAAAATCCCGAGTTCAATCGCCCATTTTGATACTCTCCCGGATAACTCAGGTTTTGCCATTATGGATCTGATCGGAGTTAAAGTAGGAACTATGATCGGATGTGCTTCAAAGTAGTGCCGAAGGCGTCGCTTAGCATTGATCAGTGATAGTACCAACTTCTCCTGCTTTGAATAACGGGTTTCTGCATCAGCAAGGGTTTTGCTGGTGTAGAAGACTGGTGTTTGGTACCCTTTGCCTTCCTTGACCAGAACGGCGCTGGTAGATGTTGCTGATATGGCCAGATACAGGTGTAACGGCTCATCAGTTTCTGGGGTTGTCAGTATCGGGGGCTTCGCCATATAACTTTTGAGTCTTTTCAGGGCCTCCGCTTGCTCCGGCCCCCAGATTTCTCCTTTTGCCGCCTTTATTGCTTAAAAGAACGGCCTACACCGATCGGTTAACGAGAGATGAAACGACTGAGCGCCGCTATTCTTCCGGTTAATACTTGGATCTCCTTCCGGGACTTTGGCTCCGATGTCTCTACGAGGGCTTTGACTTGAGCCGGGCTAGCTTGTATTCCCGTCCGATCAACTATGTGCCCCAAAAACTAGCCTGAGGACACCCTGAAGGAACACTTGGACGGGTTGAGCTTCATATTGTACCTCCTGAGGGTGTCGAACACCTGCTGCAGATCAGTTAGGTGGTCTCCTTTTACCTTGCTCTTGACCACCGTGTCATCGATGTAGGCTTCGATGTTGGATCCTATCATTCCTTGGAACACCCTTCTGACCAACCTTTGATAGGTAACACCTGCATTCTTTAGTCCGAAAGGTATAATTGTGTAACAAAATGTACCTGATTCAGTGATGAAGACAGTCTTTTCCTGGTCCTCCGGGTTCATTTTGATCTGGTTGTACCCAGAGTATGCATCCAGAAAACTCAGGCATTCGAAACCCGCAGTGGCATCTACCATCTGATCGATTTTTGGTAAAGGGAAACAGTCTTTCGGGCAGGCTTTATTCAGATCTGTGAAGTCTACACATACCCTCCATTTGCCGTTTTTCTTCTGGACCACCACAACGTTCGCCAACCAGGAAGGATATTGGACTTCCTTTATGAATCCTGCTTAAAGGAGTCGATCAACTTCTTTAGCTATGATCTGATTTCGATGGGCCCCCATTCGCCTTTGTTTCTGCTTGACAGGCTTTGCGCTGGGATCCACATTGAGGGAATGTTGGGTTACTGACGGGTCGATACCGGCCATGTCCATATGGCTCCATGCGAATATGTCAGCGTTAGAACGGAGAAGGGATTCCATTTCCTCATTTTCTTGGGGACTGAGGCCTGAACCAATATAAGTAAATCTTTCGGGACGATCGGGGCAAATTTGAACCTCTAGAAGGGGTTCAACCGCTACTGGTGACCCCGAACTGCCCTCCTGTAATTGGTATTTGTCATCGGATGTCGCCTTGGATTGTGATCCTCCTTCTGGTTCCGCCTTTCTTTTTAGACTTTTCATGGTGACAACATAACACTCCTTTGCTGCTACCTGATTGCCCCTGATATCGATTACGTCAACTCCGTTCGGGTCAATACACCGCATGACCTGATGCATGGTAAAAGGGACTCCTTGCATACGATGGATCCATCCCCTTCCCATGAGGAGATTATAGGAAGGTTTGACATCTACCACCACAAAAGTCTCTCGGAGCGTGCGCCTTGCTGCCGTTACTAGTAGTTGGATTTCCCCCACTGGTTCCACTCTTCTGCCATCAAATCCTGCTATCGGGCTTCTGGAAGGGACTATTTCCTGGGGGCTGATTTCCAATTTCTCAAAGGCCCACTTGGTGATAATGTTGGCACTGCTTCCTGGATCGACCATTACCCTCTTGATTAAGCAGTTGGAGACCATGAGGGAGATAACCAGGGGGTCGTCATGGGGTGTCTGAATATTCCGCATATCTGTAGAGGTGAAAATAATCCGGGCATCCTCTTTCTGGGCTTGCCGCATCTGTGATCTACGGGCTTCCTCCGCTTCTGATCGACTGGGCCCTCCATGGACCATGTGAATGACCCGCACGGGTTGTCCCATAGCTCCCTTGGTAGGAGCATGCGACGCTTGATCTGATCGGGCTCCTTCCTTGGAAACATACTCGGTCAGTTCTCCTTTTGCTATCACGGCTTCCACCTACCTCCTGAGGCTTCTGCATTCGTTGGCGTGGTGCCCGTATTCGCCATGGAAGGCACAATGTCTTGACATATCTCTCTGATCCATCGGCTGTCTGATGGGTGGTGGTGACCGATAGATTCCCTTGCCCTTTGTCTCCTGATACAGCTTTGCCAGTGTCACTTTCAGGGGGGTGACCTTCTCCTCAAACCTTGGGCGTTTCTCTGGGACCGGGGAAGGAGCAGGAGGAGCGCTCGGTCGCTTCCGATCTGGTGCCCGATCCTTTACCCTGGAAGGTTCGGATGCCCTTGCCTCTACTGTTGCAAATGCGGTCCTTCTCTATCGTATGGCTAACTCTTCTTCTATTCGGAGGTGCCCCTGTGCCCTAGAATTGAGCTCTCCAATGTCTGCAGGTGGCCTTTTGACCAGGGACTGATGGAACTTGGTTCCCGGAATCAGGGCCATTCTGAAAGCTTCGACAGCTGAGTGTTGATCGCAATTATCAATTGAGGACATCTCCACGTTGAATCGTGATACAAAACTTTTCAGGGATATGCCCTTCTCTTGAATCATGGTGAACAGACTGGAGATAGTCTTCTTCTATCTTTTGTTACCGAAATACTGGGCAATAAACAACTCGCAGAGTCTGAGCCAACTTCCGATCGATCGGGGTGGTTGCTTTCTGAACCACAGGAGGGCTGTTTTGGTCAGACTGGTGGGGAAGACTTTGCAAAGTAAGGCCTCGTTCTCGTTGTAAACATTCATCTTGGTATGAACGTGGTAGATGTGCTCTGTTGGATCTTTCCTACCATCGAACAGGGTGAACTTCGGTAGTCTGAACCTCTTCGGATAGGGCACACTAGTGATCGAGATGGTGAACGGTGTCTGAACGACGTCTATGGATGCCTCGGATGCCAGATCGATTGGGGTCTGTACCTTCAGATCCTTAAGCACGTCCCACTGGAATCTGGACATGATTTCCTCCAGCTTTTTCATGGTCAGGACCTCTTCGGGGTTACGTACCCCAAGAACCTGTAGAGATGACTCCGCGTGCTCTTCACGATCATTATGGGATCGAATGGGGAGATTGTCCTTGTCTGTCTGGCGGCCTATAGATCGTTCATGCTGGCCGGATTGCTCGTCGTTATGAACCTCTTGTGCGTTCTGCAGTTGAGCCAGTTTTGCCACTAGTTCAGCGTTCTGCCTCTCTAACTCGGCAGCCCTCTCCTCCAGGGCTCGTCTGATCGGATCTTCTGGATTCTGGCCTCCGTTTGGAGGTAAATCGGTCTGCTGAGAACGTGTGATCGCCATTGATAGTAAGAATCTTAGCTTTTTTGTAAAGAGTGGGAAGCTTATTGAAAAAGATTTCAATAATAGAGTTTTCCCACAGACGGCGCCAATTGTGTAAATGCAGAAAAACTACACAATAATAATTTGAGTAAAAAATTGGATCATTTCTCATTCATCAAAGCCATGTATTTATACACAATTATGGAAGATGGGTTAAACCCATGTATCCCAGTTTATCAATCCCTTAAATCAGGGGATTTGATAAACTCTAATCTTTTTTGGACTCTTTATTCTATAATTGGACTACTCATTGTCTTGTGGAACACTTAATTTCCAGAATTTTCCATAGGCCCGTTATTTCTTTAGCCCACTTGTTTTCGGCCCATCCGTCCTTGGCCCATCAGCCTTTGACCCATCAGTCGTCGGCCCATCAGTCCTGCGGTCCATCTTGGTTGGGCCAGATATTTTTAACTATTACACTTATCTTTTTTTATTTAAAAGAAACAGAGAGAAAGTGAATTTGGGGAGTTTAATTTTAACTAAAGGTGAGAAGGGGAAAGTAAAAAAAAAAAGTGAAAAAAGAAGCAAAAGCAAAAATCAAAATTTCAAATTTTACTAAAAAGTGTGATGAGGATGAGAAATTTGCATCTCTTTTTTGGAAACTAAGAGATGTTTTTGTACATTTTAGAAAAAAAATGAGACAGACTTCGCTTGAATTTGAAAAGTACGTACTACTACTACTACTACTACTATTTTAATATTTTTTTATTTCTATTTTCTCACTTAATATTTTTTTATTTTCACAGTTCAAACCAAGAGTATGGTTAAAATTAAAGTGGTTGGATGTGTAAATTATACACGTGGTCTTGATTTTCTTCCCTTCCAATAATTGAGAAGAAAGGTTAAACCTTGTAATAAAACTTTATTAATGTTAAATATGCCCTCATTTTTAATAGAAGACAAATTATAGAGAAAAGGAGTATGATAGTAATTCTTAAATCAATTTATTTTCCTTCTTTCTACAAACATAATATCTTTAATTTTTTTTTTCTCGTATTAATCATCTAAACAGAAAATTAACTTGCACTTTTGATAATACAAAGCACGCCCAAAACACAATAAAAAAGGTCATACATGTCGAGACTATTTAAATACAATGAACCTTACCATTATATTGTTTCGTAAATCTTCCATATACAACTATATATTGGGGACAAAGGTCAACAGGTAAAAGAAATGTAAGTGATATATGTAAGTCACTAAAATACCCTAGAGGGGGGTGAATAGGGTTTAAAAATAATTTCTAACTCTTTTTAATTCTTATTAGAACATACAATAAGATTCAATAATAATTTACAAGATAAATATGTAATGAGTAATTTTACTTTAGTTTCAACAAGCTATTTACCACACTATAAATTAAGCATGCATGAACATAAAGTAAGAAGATAGAGATAGAGAAATTGACACCGTGATTTTTACGAGGTTCGGTAACTCCTACTCCTCGGCTCAAAGAATCCCCTTCCTTGAGACTTTCCCGATCCTCACACTATGGCTCTTCCTTCAATAGGTGGAATAGCAAAACCTTTACAAAAGAGCTAACTAGCTCTTCACACAATCAAGAGAACAATCCTCCCTTGATACAATGGGCTTCACTCACCCAAGATCACAAATTTGTGTATGTAATCAATATATCACTCAAGAAACAAAAACACTCAAAACCCTAAGGTTTTTATGGAAGATAGATCAATATAAGTTCAAGTGTTTTTAGGTGATATTTCAAGAACTCAAGATATATATATTCTCACAATATATTTTCAAGTAAGAGAATAAGCACAAAGCTTGAGTTTAAATCTTCAAGATGATGGGAATCAAAAAACGAGATTTTGATCTTTCTTGCTATCAAAAGATTTTCCAGAAAGTGCTTGAGAGAAAATAGTAGATGAATGAATTTTCAGAAAAATTTCTCACACAAGAACCTTGGCATTTTTAATCCATATCTCTTTCTTTATATAGTGTAACGCTAGGGTTTGGAGAGTGTATCTCACCCTAGACAATATGGAGAGTAGGACCTGAAAATCTGCAAGCAAAATCATTTCTTTTTGGGCAAAAATATTGTTTAGAAATACTTTTCCTTAAAATCCTGAAGCACCCAGTCGACTGCCTACCGGCACCCAGTCGACTGCCTCCATGCTTAGATTTAAAATATTTTTCCCAACGGCTAGGGTCAGTCGACTGCCTCAAGAAGACCAGTCGACTGCCTCATGAGTCAGTCGACTGCCTTGGATAGGCCAGTCGACTGCCTCAGGCAATCAAAAATGTTCGAAACTCTCTGGTTCAGTCAGTCGGCTGGGTCCTTAATTGCCAGTCGACTGGGTCACAGTCAGTCGGCTGCCATTTCATGGCCAGTCGACTGGGTGACTCCAAGAATTGTTTTCAAGGTCCGTTTTTGATCCGTTTGAGTTCGTTTGATTAATTACTTGAGCTTATAAGATCAATCAACGCATAAGATACCTTGTTACAATATTCTCACCCCGACCTATCTACCCCAGGTCTTGAGTCCAGCTTTTGTTCTTTGTTTGATCTTTTTGTCCTTCTTCGAGTTTGCGCTTGAGTTTCCTTATCGCTTGTTGCTTTAGCGATCTTCCCGAATCATTTACCTGTACTTGCTGAAACACTTAGCTCAAAGCCATATTAGTACCAAACACGGTTTTGAATGTTTTGTTAATATCAAAAGAAGATTTATTGCTTGAAATAGAATTTCAAAGCCAACAATATATATTTAAGATTCTACTTAATGATGTTACAAAAGATGATCGGTTTATCCTCCGGTTTGTAACGCTTTTGGAAAGTGCCGATATTATTATTTATTACCGATACTCATTTTAGAAGCTGAAATTATCCGAATCCGTTACACCAGTACCGCAACAGTTACCGAAACCGCGAGGGCGATCCATGCAACAAAGTCACCTAAACTAGTGGTATAAATATAAAATCATATCAAAGTTTACATACAACTTCTCTTAAAATTTTATGAATTATTCCATACCAACCCATCCCCTTCTCTTGCAGCAGGATTGAGAATTTCTGCAGTAAATTTAATGAATCCTTTGTCAAGAGGGGTTGAAAGAAAAGTAAAAAAAGTCACAGAGGCCCTTTTTCTTTTCAGCAAAAAATCTTCAGGGATGTCAAGAATACAACACTTGAGTGAACTACGGTATTTTCATATATACTTTGATGTCGACAATATTCGACAAAACTGCACAACACAAAGGCCATTTCTTATCCAGTCTCAATGGCATTTTTTTTTTTTTTAACATTTGTGTTATATACAACATTCTTACACTTTACATATGTGATCCGCAGCTTGCAAGTCAAGCAAACAGATTTGGCTTCTGAAAGGGCAATGGATTTGTTATTTTTCTATCAATTTGAAGTGTATTTACAGCGTATAAACTTTCTTGATCTTCAAGAAACGAGATCTCGATGGTTCTGAAACATCCATTTTAGGGGGGTACTGAGCTCGTCTCCTTTCCAACCTCGCTTGGCATTTGATCAACCAGCTTTGTACTTAACTGCAGGCAACCAGAATAAGTATCACAATGTTTAGCACAAGGGGTGCAGGAGATAATTAAAATGGTTATTCCAATCATAATGCAATCGGCTACAAACACCAGAAACCCTTTTAGTATATTGTTTTGTGAATTAATTAATTTTTCTTTTTGATCCTGGAGATGGAATAAAATCAAAATTTCCTTGGAATATAATGAAATGGATAAAAGGAATGGGAGAACAGTTGATTAGCAGGTATGCTAGAAAGTGTTTGGTTATTCCCTCCCTATTGCATTTCAAAGACGTAGAATATGGAAGACCTGTCAGTTAAATGAGATAAATCTGCTCTTATGAGTATTGTTTTGGTTTGTTACTTCAGGCCCTGTTTGGCATGCATTTCGTTTTTGGTATTTCTGTTTGGGTCGGAAACCAACGCACTTTTTGGGCTGAAGCATGTTTTTCAAGTGAATGAAGTTGCTATTAAGAGGGTGCAGTCTGTAGATGATTTGGAGATGTGAATCTTCTCCACGTTGATCTGTAGTGGTGGGTTTAGGTAATAGGATTCTTGCTATGTAATGGTGGGTACGAGTAATGATCCCGTGCTTACACACACACGCATACGCATTTCTATAAAACTATATAATGACCGAGTCTTGTGACTCATTTAGATGCTACGTGCCTACAGGGTCATAGGTCTCATTTTTCCAGTGGTAAGGTGGATTATCGCCTCTTTGACTTGACCAAATTTCAAATCCTTACTCCAAATACAATATATTATCCAAATGAATAAAATTTTCAAATCCATAGATTTCAATCTAAGGCATTTATAAACCTAAGAATTAAATCCATTCTCAAATCCAGATCCACGTTTCCAAAAGGATCCTTAAAGAAGATGTTATCCCATTGATAAAGATGTCCAGGAGTGGATTCATTTTCAGAAATTTTAACAGGCACTGACAAACCAACCAGAAACTATCAAAATGAAAATCTTAAATACGAAAAACGAAAACAGGTTCACATGCTTAACTTACAGAAGGATCTGTGAAGATTATGAATTGTTGGTCAGCAGTTGAAACCAAAAGATTCGTGTTATCCTTGTTTAGCGTCATTGCGGTAATATCTTGCCCTTCGGCCAGTTTTATTGTATGGAATACCTGCAAGCAAGTTAATATTTTCAAGTCGGTACAGATTGCAAAGTATGGTAATACATTGAGTGGCTTCTGTTATCAGACTATAAAATATAGGAGTCACTCCAGTTCTAACATGGAGCAAGCATATCTTGCATTGTGACCACCATAATCCATACCTCGCTAATATAAAGGTAAAAACCAATTTGCATTGAAGTATGGTTTAACTAAAATATCCTTTTTTACTTTTCATTTCCGTACCTGTAGAGTATGCATATCAAGAAAGCAAACTGAAGGCGACGGAATAATCAATCGGTTGTCTTCACTTGTTTCACTTGATTCTGTATCAAGATATTCAGTTCCTGGCTTTCGCGAGCTCAATCCAATTAAAGCACTCTGTCCATTGACAGAAATCTCCATGCAGCTAATGCTACAGGAGAAAGGAAGATTTGCCCTGGCAATGAGAGTCCCGTTAAGAGTATAGGTGCTGAGATTATGGTGCGAGTTGTCCCAAGCCATTATTAAGCCATCAGATGAAAGGCAGACCATGTGGGCCTTCACATCAATCAGCCTTCTTATCAAGCGACCCCTTGCTACTGAATGCAGCAGAACGTCCGAGGAATTGGAGTATGAGACCACAATTCCGAGATCTGAACTGACAAAACAACTTATTATCTCCCCAAGATGGCCCCGGAGGACGTGTATAGGACCTTCAATACGGCGTCTCCTGCATTTGGCTGCAGGAAATTTCACAGAATTAATATTGCTGGTTGAAGTTGCTGTGTCAGATCCAGTGGAAGGCTCTGGTATGCTGCTCGAGTGAGATGCTAATGCCCGGTTTATCCTCCAGAGTAGGACTGTGGTGTCTCGGGATCCTGTCACGAGGTAGTTTCCATCAGTTGATAGAGCCACACAAGTCACTGGAGCACAATGTCCTAAGGCTGTTTCCAGGGTTTTTGCTCCTTCCGGTGATATCAGCCTCACACTATTATCCACATGTCCACCTAGTCACAAGCAAATAAATTTGAAAGTGATATAATCACAGACCCAGAAATTTGGAGTAAGATATAAGCTTATCAATACAATACAAAAGCATGTATTAGGCAGTAACATGAGCTATTTAATTCAGTAGCAGGGAACATTATTTTAACATGCAAAGACGTAGTGGTTTTTTTTTTTTTTTTTTTAAGGTTTAGAACATGGAATGAATGGTTAATTCTTGATAAGTTTCTTCTCTTCAGACCGACCCCCCCACACACGCGCGCGCGCGCAGCAGTTAGACACTATAATTATTTTCCTCTTTGACATCTTCAAGAGTGAAGTTCTTTACATAATTTGATTTTTTGCTTTTCCTTTCTAGGGTAGGTAAGTCAAACACATAGAACTGTCCCATTGGGGCATCAACCACTCACTTGGACGAGGTCCTTGGTGGTTTACTTATCTCATTTCAATCACCACAATATTACAACTTGTCTTATGAGTACAAATACAGCACCATATAGCAACAACTGGAGCATAGATGCAATACGAGAGAGTTTCAAGAGAAAAATCGATATTAGATAAGGACGATGAAACAGATACCAGTAATGAAATGGTGTAATCATACAGTAAAGAAAAAGAAGAAGAATTGCATTTGCCAATAATTCCTGCTGCCTACAAGGAGTTGCTGGTGAGGAAAACTTGAAAAAACCTTCACTTTTAAGATTTTCATTTCTAATGAGTTAGTTATCTATATGATTTTTTCTTGCAAAGTTCCCCACTTGGATTTGAGCAACATCTGTACAAGTTCTGCTTCAGAATACTTAATTATACTAGATTTTAGAAAGATTAGTAAAAATATGATCCTTTCAATTCCACATTTTTTTCCCATTGAAACAATAAAAAATAAAAAATTGATACGATAAATGGTTACCAGTGATAATCTCTTTGTCATGCATAATTGAAACAACAGCTGAGCTTTTGATTCCAGAAGTGGCAAATGCAACAGCTCGGGGAAAGTGCGACTCCTCTGAACCAGAGGCATTTGGTCCTTTGAACATGCGCAAGATTGTTCCACCAGTGGAGCTTGCATTGGTTTTTCCATGTTGGAAAATGAAAGGTGTTTCCTGGCCATCAGGTGTGTTTGCCTGCCACTTGTGGTGCGCAACATGGGCTGCTGGGGCATTCATATCAACAACCACAACAGAATCGGAAGATGCATGAATGGCAGCAGCAGGCAGATTGCAGTGTTCAGGAGAGGGGATAACATATGGCTTGACTTCTTTGGGGTTTCGGAAGATGGTCTGAGATACAGAAATCCAATTATTTTGTTAGCTACTGTATGGTCCGTATTACAGAATATCCAAATGAAAGTAATTGATAGAGAGATGGTCTCAACAAAAGTGAGGAAGAATTTTACTATTCCAATGGCCAACCCTATTACTCTACACAAAGAGAATCACTCATGGTTGCCTTCGCTACTGCTGCTGCTACCACTAATGCAAGCAATGTAAAGAATCATTAAGAATTGAATACGCATCTATAATTAATTCTTGTAGTGCCCCTGTGGTTATCGCTGTAACCTTACATAGAACATCCTGGATCAGATCTGACTGCATACGTAATAAATGTACATGTATAAAGATCTATGTATACATAGATAGGGGGACATCTACTGGCCATCAAACAACAGAATTATACTAGTATGGCTGCTTTCATCCAAAAGAGCACCAAAATCATATTAATTACCAAAATCCCCTCGCAATTATAAAATCCCAAACTGCCACCCATGAAATTTTAGTTCGAAGTCCAGGTTAGTCAATTACTCATAATAATATGGATAATCAAGATTATGTCACGGCCATCTATCCTATGCTCCTGGCCCTAATATTGTGGTACAGAAATAGGTAACGGGCTTTTATAACATAGAAATCCCTTGCTGAGAAAAATTGATACACCAGTTCCCATATTAGCCATGAAACTTCAGGTTGGTGTCCGCATGACAGCAATTTCATAAAACTAGTTCATAAAGAATGCTTTCATGGTCCGAATCCATCAAAAGTTATTGCTCCACAATCACAAATTCTTGGCATGAGTTTGGACTTCATATGATTGATGTAGCAAGTTATACCATCCTTAAACCAAGAAGATTTCCTAAAACAAATTACCACAAGACAAACTTTCTAATTTCCTCCAACATAACAACCTAAATACAGTAACTGTATGGGCATGTCCTTTTCATGCATGCATATTAGGTTCGATACCAATTAAGGACATTATCCAGTTATGGTCCCACTGCAGCAGGGTCTGTGGAGAAAGAAATTTAGACAGACCTGATCTTTGGTATTCTATAAAATGGCAACTTTGAGACTCCGATTTGCACCACTGACACTAATGTTCAAGCATATAATCGAGGAACTAGGCAAACCCCCTTTTAATTTCAATACTAATTGGACATGTGTTCTTGAGGTAAGGACGCAGGTATCAATATCAAGCAATAGCCTGACTCTGTAAAACATAAATAATTTTGTGCTTCCTTTGATGTTTTACACTATTGTTGCTCTGGAGGATCGCTAGTACCAATTTCCACTGGAATTTAAGTCAGATTCCCATACTGCATAGAAACAATCCACTATGAAAAAAAAGATACCAGGTTATTAAATTTCCCCCCTAAACTCCCATAGTTACCGCTTGAGAAAGACAAAACTCATTACCCGAGTCTCCAAGTCTGTTCGGTTGACAGATCTGCTCCTCACTCAAATTGCTTCTCCATGGCTTATTCAATCCTTTTGATCTTGGTATGATTGGTGGTATCGCTCTTTTGAAATTGATTTCCTCACTGTACAACACTCGATCACATATATCAGTTGAAAATCCTAGATTAGTAAGCAAGGATTTATTTCTTTTTTGGAATGTAAAGACTCTCTCTCTCAGTCTCTCTCTCTCTCTCTCAACTTTCTCATATTGGGTCGACTAAAACAAAAAAAAACTTAAAAACAACTAAAATTCTGATTTTAGAGAGATTCAAAAGATAAGCTTCCGTTGAGTTCGATTGATCAACACCTTTGCAGAGCTCCTTGGTTGAGGCTTACTGGATTTTAATCAATATAATCTTCTGTAAAAATTCTACCGAACCACCTATCACTCCAGACTTTCTAGAGAGTCCTCGATCAATCGACCTATCTATTGACCTTCCGTTTATTTCAATAAAACTAAATCTTAATAAGTTTTCAGAAAACCTCAATTACAAACAGGAGTTCTGAAAATTAAATTTGAGTCAGCACTTCTCAGTAAGATCAGAATAGTCCTGTTCATTTTCATTGTTATATTACTACTTGGAAGTGGAGCTATGAACAAATCAAAATATTTCAGTCTGAGCTGAAAAGTGTCCATTAGACACGTAGCCCCACTATTCTTATGCTCAATTCCTAAAAATCAGAGCTCAAATGTTGATAGGATGCAAACTTGTAAGTACTCCAGTATATGTCTAAAGTCAGCCAATAGAGAATATATATTCTAGGCAGATTCTGTAAACTTGGAGGGTATACACTAACACATTGAGAAAAGGAAAATAAACTAAAATAAATAAAACAGGAAAATGTAAAAGAAAAAGAAAATTGAAAATATATATATATATATGCAATACCATATTAACTCTTAATATAAAGATTTTAATCACAATGAGCAGGAACTACCTGCAAGTGAAGAACATCTGAGGCTGACATCTTTCTCAAGTGAGGAACGGTAAGAAGTTGGGATGGGGTTTGTCCAAAGTATGCAATCTGATCTTGTGTAGCACGTTGTTTTACCTTTAGAATAAAAATTTTAGCAAATAAGTGAGAGCTATTATACTGAGGAACGTAAAACCAAGGATAGTTGACTTACTGGGTCTGAAATTTTATCAATATCCACTGTCCCCTCATAGGACACGTTAAAGAAAACATTGTTTGCTGATATAGCATCTTTTCCTCGTTGTTTATACCTGAAATTCCCAAATCATCCACATGAATACCAGCTTTAACAGAAAAACAAAAAGTCACAGAGAGAATACAATGAATTTTACATAAAAAATTTATTCCAAGAAATTGGATAATAATGAAAAACAAAAGAAAAGAAAAAGAAAAAGAAAAAATAAGAAAGAGAGAATAGAGAACGATTACATAACCAAGGGGAAGAAAATGTTCGTTCAAAATCTAACACAGCTTACCCAAATATGAGATCAATCCATTCATGCAAATGTGCAGAAACATGCTCACTCTCAAGAGCCATTCGATGCTTATGAATGAAATCAACTGGATTTTCTGCCCACGGAGGAAGTCTGACAGAATCTGAAAGTGGTAATTGAATTTTCAAATAAGCATTTCAACTAGAGTTTAAAGCTCAACTTGTGCTACTGGAAACATGTACTTAAAATAACACACCGAGATTTCCTTCAAATTGTGTTGTACCAAAGTCAATTGAGTTCTCATTGGTTAAGATCTCCGGTAGGTAGAACAGCTCAGGAACCTAAGATGCATATTGGGAAAAAAAATAAAAAAAATAAGACTTTTTTAAGTATATAGATCAATATGTATGTAGAGATGTTTGTATATATCTCATACACCATTTTCAGCAATAGATGAAAAAATGCAGATGGGGATGGGCAAAATCACTGACAACCAATTGAAGAGCTGAAAGAGACATGCTATCATGGTAATTGAACTGATGAAGAAGCTTTATTAGTGTGAACTACCCATCTGCTCTAAAAGCTTAAGCTATTAGAGAGGGTGTAACTTAAATATTTAATCCCTCAACACGCCCCCTCACGTGTGGCCTACTTTTTGGTCCAACATGTGAAACAATTTTTTTTCAACTTGGGTGACGGTGAGGTTCGAACACAGGACTTCTGATACAATGTGAACTACCCATCTGCTAAGCTTAAGCTATTAGAACTTAAATATTTAATCCCTCAACAATTAGCAATGGTCAAATGATTCATACCAATTCCTTCACATTATCCATGTCTTGAAGAACTCCATTCCAAGTTGCACCAATATCAGAAAACATTCTGTCTGCATGGTCAAACTTGCTACCGTGTAGTCGAATTGAAAGAGTAGTAAATGGCTCAACTCTAGTAAGATAATACAACACCTGAAGAAAAGCACAACGGATTATATAGGAGTGCTGTTACAGAATTTAGATATCGTAGATGTTCATTGCTACTGGAGCTATGATATTATGGAATATATATATATATATATATATATATATATATGTATTCTATTTCTGAACTCCCCCTATAGTTATAGTATACCCATATTTTAGTCCCCAAGTCTCATTGATTTAGCTTTTTCAAAGATATTTTTGTATCGATGGCGAACTTTACATTAGAGATGAGTCAATCTCAGAATTGAAAGCTCACTAGTTTTTATTTTAACTTGTTCAATAATCAATCCACTTCCAGATGGAAATGTAAAAGTTATTCAACAAAGCAGTTTCAAACAATTAAGAAATGTTCTAGCGTGATGATAAATAACAAACATATCATGCTAGCGTGAGATCATTGAGTTGTCTTGAAACTAGAACCAATTGGATACCTATTTCTCCTCATTGTAACCCAATGCTTCAAGACGTGAACCCATAATCCTGTTTTTCCATTATTATACTCAATTTATATTAGAAATGTAAGGTCTTGGCGTCTGAGGCATACAAGAACCATGTCTAGGAGGATCCAAGAAGTTTTTGGAATTTGGTTCAATGAAAAAATAATTCATGCATTAAAAAAAAAAATACTGTACCAACATCCAGTACTATTAGTCAAGGTGTGTGTATGAATATGTCAGGGATACGGTACCATATGGCTTATTCATTGATAAAATGTTATGAAAGACATATATGGTGGTTGCATGGATACAAATAGTAACAAAGGCAGCTTTGACTGGCAAACTTACAACTCTAGCACTTGAATAATGTGAACTATAATGGAACTTGGGGATGACTGGATCATCAAAGCTGGAGTATATATCTTGAAATTTCTTTAAACGATCAGCATTTAATGCACCAATGGGCTGCAAGTATACAGGTGCCATATGTTAGCTGAAAGACTGCAGTTAATATGAGAAAAAGTTTTAACTGAAATTTGTGAGCTGCGACACCTTTGAAAGATCTCGGTAAGAAGAAGGGTTGGCAAGATCCAATTTTTTTGAACTATAATCAGAAAGAACCCAAGGGAAAACAGGATACTGCATAACAGAAAAGACCTTGGTTACAGAAGCATCTTGAAATCTCCCAAGATAGTAAAAACAGAGTGATTAATAAGAAATTGCACCTGAGTTATGTCGTTATAACTCCGTCCAGCAAGTGTATTAAGCTGCATTAGATATTCAAAATTGCTGATCTGAAAGGAATGTAGAGGTTAACTTGTTTATAGCACAAATCTGACACAATTGAAGCTACAGGAATCACGATCAGCTGAAAGATATGGCCAAACTTCTGTCTAGTTCTTACCTCCCACCTAGCCCAACGCTCCATTAGTTGAGATCTCTTTAGAAGTTGTTCAGGTCTCTACAACACAAAGGATCGCATGGGTTTAAGGTATAATAGTAAACTGAAACGAGCACTGTAATTTGTTAGCTAGGTAGAAGACCAAGGTACAAGCGAGGAGGTGAGCCTGATGTGTGTGCATGACAAGAAATATAAGATATAGAAAACCACATGAGGGTGAGAACCTGAGTGGCAAGGTAAATACTGTTCAATCGAGGAGGACGTGCTTGAATAATAGCTCGATATGCATCACTTCTTCCCTCAGTACTCTGGAGCCAGAATAACCCAAATCAACATGATTAACTGGAAAGTATCAACATGGTTTTTACATGGGAATTGCCAAATGCATATTTCAAAGACTAATACCCCAAAATCAAAGAAGAAGTTTGACCGGTCAACCATAAACAATTCCAGAGCACTTCTTCTCAGGAGGTATCTGTAAAAAGTTAACGACAGTAAATCCATGCGAGCTTGGGAAAGAAAAATAGAAAACAAACAAAGCATCAACACCACCCATTAAAAAAAATATATAATGGAAAATCCCAACTAAGTTCTATAACAGAAGAGATAAATAAGGACAACAAGAAGGTACATTAATTAAAGGCAATATGTGCAATTTAATTTATAAATTGCTATGAACAGAATCACAGAGTGAACAGCAGATTTTCCGTCATTTCTTAGCAAATAGTGTAAGAGGACGCATCATTCCTCGGGTGCATACTGCAGACTGTACTTTTAATTTTTCATACATAAGAATTTTAATATAGTCCAGAATGTTTGCTAAGTTGACTAAAAGAAGGAAGACAACCACCACAAAAAAAAGAATTCCCTTTGCATTATCAAGCATGGATGAGAGACAGATGCTGAGACCACAGTGCATCTCCTCTTGTTGGTTATCCAATGTTTTATTAACCAATGGAACTAGAGCATCAGCATTGCAGTAGTGCTGGGAATAGAGAATTTTATTGCCTTATAGTCTGGTACTGTTCACAAATCCTCACTAGATTTACACATCAGATCTCTTAGGCAGGACATCAGATCTCTTAGGCAGGACATCAGATCCAGCTTATGACTGCCTCTTATCCTCTCAAGTGAGTTTTGTAGTAGGATGAGCGATAAGCATAGAGTTTTCAGAATCAAATGCACTTCAAAGACGTGTATAATTAGTGTCAAGATTGGACTTTGATATGCAAAGAACAGGCAAGTGTCTGATGGATACTACTCAATCTAATCGCGGGGTGTATTTTGTCTTTACTTTCTCCAAAATAACATTAAAAGGAGGCACCATAATCAATTCATTAACAGGCCTACGGAATATTTACATATACAGAGATAGATTGTTTTAAATTAAGGAAAGAAATTGTTGCTTGGCAAGCGAGACCATAAGTGAAGTTTTGTGAAATGAAAATGGGTTTGAGAATAAAATTTTCTGTTACATATACTGAAAGGACTCAAATGATAAATAAATGAAAAAAGAAAAAATTATTTCTCTTAAGACAAAGAAAACCACAGATACAAGACAACAAACACATATCGGGATGAAGGGGAACAGAAACTCCATTTCCTTCACATACACTTTGTTATTTTTAGTCAAAGGAATATAAAATGGAATAAGTTCACTGGTTTTGAGTAACGACACACATATCCTTGCCTTGTACAGGATAAAGGCAAGGATGACAACAACAACAACAATGATGATGATGATGATGATGATGATGATGATGTTACATGCACTGTTTCCTAGTCTGAGCATACTAAAATATTGACCAGAAAATCTCGGTAGAGATGCTCATACTGTAGGAGTGCAGTCATGTTACTAGTGGCAGAACAAGATAAAGAAACACACTTTTCATCTCACCTTCTGCTGAAAATTTGATGAAGGGAAGACAGCAACCAACTCTGATCTTTTTCCTGAACTTTATTTTCCGAATGACAGTCCCACCCCGTTTTCTCAGAATTTTCAACAATGAAATTGATTCTCCTGCTTGTTATCTGAAATAGGTAATTAATGACTATGTTTAGAAAAACTTGTATTAACCGGAAGTCTGAACCATAAGCTTCGAAAAACTTCTGAACACAAACCACAAGAACTATGTATTAAAAATAACTAAGTGTAGGCCAATTTCGTAACAAAATGCTGAGTCTGGATATTTAATTTTACTTTTCGACTAAATTGTCAAAAGTTAGGTTAGTTAGTTGGTAGTGGTACTTGAAGCTACATCAAAGGGCAAAAGGTAAAATCTCTTCTTCTACAACTTACTCACCCTTAAAGAGTTTATAACATGTGTTCTTATCATAATCCATCTTAGGAAACCAGTCATGAAAAAGTGGTCTCCAATGTATAGAAAAAAATTTGGTGAAGATTTTAAGTTCTGACAACTAACATTTATGTCTTCAAAAATTCACCAGAAGCAAGATAATTTGAATATCGCTATAGGCTTTATACATTTAGTAACTAGATAAGTTTTCCAACAATACACTATAAACTAATTTCGATTCCATTTCACCTGTTAACGAAGTATCCAAAATCAGGATACATGCAGTCAGGCTTTCCATGTAGTCAAGCTGTTTGAAGCCCACCAAAACACGTTTTCATGTACGAAAAAAAGATCTCTAAGCATCCCAGAACATTTACAAACCATTCATCATCAATTTCAGATAATTTCTTTTGACTCTAAAGATTATATAAATGCCTTTAGACTCTCACTTACAGAAACACACTTAAAAGAGATCTCTAGACACATGATAGAGACATTATTAGAAAGCATATGTTTATTTCACGGCGAGTTATTATTCTCTGTTGATTATCATCTTGTCCAGCCAAACAATCACCCACACCAAAGTGTTTTTACACAAACACATATCCAAACAACTGGTGGCAGATAATGAATCACTTAAAAAGTAGAATCAAAGAATGAAGGCTGTAGATGGAGCAGTAGACGACCTGTAGATCTTGGACAGTAGTGAAGGTTTGGTGTTTACTGTGTCTAGTGCCACGTAGGGGTTTTCCACCTATGTTTTTGTGTTGTGTTGTTGCATGATTCCCTATGTTTACCCTCTATCTTTGACTGATCCATATTATTTGTCAAACTATAGTTGATACAATGTAGAAAACGGGTATTATTACTTAAAATTCGACCAGTTCTGTACGCATCCCTTTACACCTATCTGGGCCTAACAGTATCAATTGGAAAATATCCCTCCTAAATTATCCAGTCCACAGACATCCGTGCTGTAACACTAAGAAAATATATCTACAAAGACTAAACTAGAGATCAATGGATGAGTAGTGGTGGAAGCCATAATCTGGTTTGCAGAGAAGTTATTTGAAGTGCTCAAAATTTTAATGATGACTATTAGATCAGGCATTTACATATACGACTCTAGAGATCAATGGATGAATAATACTGGAAGCCATAATCTAGATTCACGAGAAACTTACTTGAAATGTTCCTTGTAAAACTTTTAATGGCCTGACCAAGGAAGATGGAAGCTCAAAAACAATTCTTTCATCAAGTTCAGTGGGAACATAGCCAGTGGCAACAGCTGATGGAATCTGAACCAAGTTTTCATCAGTAATAAGTTCCAGATCTGTATATTCCGCTGATGCCTGCAGGGGTTGCTCACCCATTTCAGACAACCCTGTCTGACTCTCCTCATGCTCTCCCAAGTCATCTTCCCTCCTCTCTACATTGGCAGTCTCTTCTTGCTCATCATCCTCATTTAAAGCCTCAATTGGGATAGCTTCTGCTGCAAAAATAGATGTTTTACATGGACTTCTGGCACTCTCCTGATCATGTTTCAGCTCCATTTGATCCTCATAATTTGAAGCAGGACCTAAATGGTCAGACCCTCTGTAATTCCTTCTCAGACATGGCCTCATTCTTGAAGAACTTTCCAAAGTGTCCAACTTCCAAAAAACCTACATTTGAGATTTTATTTTATTAGTTTATAAAAATATGATCCTTAAATCTAGTGAAGGCTCTGAATGACAAAAACATTCCAGAGGACGAGATTGATAACATACACGCTCAGGATTGCACAAATGATCTTGGAAGGGCCCAAACAGACATTTCAACTCCATCAAACAATGGACCAGTTTGCGCCATGAACGTATGCCAGTACATAGACGATGCCGAGTTACTACAGAAACTTGTAATCGCCTCTCAACCTGAAAACTTAAAACGAAACTTCAGAACCCGTATATGCAAAAATTTACAAGAAAATTCTGAACTCTTCTGGGCTACTTTAATAACTAAAAGCAATCTCCAGGATGAGAATCATACCTCTGATCGTTGCATGTTTCTGCCTAAAGCCAAACTTCCAACAAGTACAGCAATGAACTTATAGGATAGAGCATTGAAGTCTTTCCCATAGACCGATTTTGTATCAACTGACTGCAAACATTCCATCCAGGCCGTCGCCATTGCTTCAGAAACATTCCATCTTTTTACACGATCCCTATCACTTTTATTCCTCCGCTGTGCCGATGTGGCCATTGCCACGGCACTAAGCCCTCTTCCAGAACCGATCTTTGCATTACGTTCGAGATCGCGTGCCGCAGCTAAGGCAGCAGCTTTTGCAGCAGCCTTGTCCTTGGGAATAGCCGGTGACTTGCTAGGTGCCTCCAAAGGTTTTTGGAAGCTTGAAAAAGTTTGAAGCCTAGTTGTTTTTCTCCCAAGTAACGAGGTGTCACGCCTAAGCTGTGCAGGTGTTGCAGGTGAAGTAGTTTCCCCCCCAGCAGCACCAGCAGCAATCATCGCCAATGCCATCGCAGCAGGAGGTGATGCAAAAGCAGCTGCCCAGTTGGGTGTGACCATGGCAAGAGCGGCCTGCATAATATGAACTAGAGGTCTCATATATTGCAGCGACATAAATATACACGTGTATATATATGTATATGTAGATACCCATGCTCACAAGAAATTAACAATAGTAGAAGACATGTATAGCGATGGAATTATATTGAGTTTTTGTGTTAAAATAATATTGTAAGGCCTATTTAATTTAATTTTGCATTTAAAATAGTTTATGATAAAAGAAAACAAAATAAAAAAGAAAGCAATAAAAATTCACAAACAATTTGAGGAAAGATACCAAAATTCGCAGCTGAATTCTATTGATTCTTATCGGAAAAGAAAAGAAAAATAGAATTACAGAGAAAGCAGGAGTAAAAATCATTGATCAAGCTTAAGAACGTATTATAATCGATGTAGAGTTAGGAAGCTAATGTGAAACAAAAGTTTCAGAAACTCTGTCCCCAACATTTCTG
The DNA here is from genome assembly GCA_963922005.1 of Cornus suecica. NCBI lineage: Eukaryota > Viridiplantae > Streptophyta > Magnoliopsida > Cornales > Cornaceae > Cornus > Cornus suecica. Next base: position 14,865,950 of record OY998240.1, on the reverse strand, counting down.
AAGCACAACATTTCAGCATGTGTGAGATGAAGAACTGAAATCTCGCATCTAACAAGTCCAGTCTGGGTGAAACAGCTCAATACTAAGCTATCAGGTAGTAACATATACATGTGTGGAACAAAACAGTAGATGCACTCCCATAGACAACTTTTCTTGCACAATGTTACAAGGACTTGAGAAATAGAGCCACGCAAAGTTGGGTTTCACTCCACATGACAAATATACTGCCATAATAGATGATTGACACAAAAACTTTATATGCCACAAATAATATCTGAGAGTTGATGATCAATAACCTCTATAGGTATTACATCTGCAGCCAGTGCACGGTCATCAACAACGAGAGGGTTCAAACCTTCTGCGGTAGCAAGTTCATGAATTCCTGCCAAAAGTGGCCGCCATCTCCTCAAAACAGTAACAAATGGTGGCAAAATTGCCTCTAGATACTGTTTACGTAGGGGGATTCTATCTCTGCTGATAGCACTCCACACCTGCATGTATAAAGGTAACTGCATAAACAATAGAACCAACAGTACTTGAAATACACAAATTCAATGCATCATTTAACCTTAGATATGATTCTGTAAAGGGGAAAAGGATAAAACAGTTAGCAGATGTGTAAGAAATAAATAAAGAATTGGTATATCAAAGAAAATTAGGAAAGAAACCTCAGAATAGAGAACGCAAGATGCAACCAACACTCTCTGTCTCTTGGACTCAGAAATTGGCATGTTCAGTACAGGTGAGAGCACGCTGAACAGCATTAATTTTGAATTAGATTTACCCCAGGAAGTGATAAAAGCATGATACTGGCACAAGAGCAAAAATAATGAAACAGCGAGCAGTAAAAAATACACATCCACACTTTCAAAAAAATAAAAATAAAATACATATCCATGCAGAGCAACTTAAGAAGAGTCCTTGTGCAACATATTATCACTGGATGAGAGCTAATATCCTCTAACTAAAGAATAGAAGTGCCTAGATTGAGGCCATTAACAAAATATGAGCGCAAATATATAAAAAAGATAAATTCATTAACAAACATAAAACTATGCACTTGAAAACATAAATCATTACAGAAAAAAGTTTCAATTGTAAATGTCATTTATTTCAGATGATTTCAGAATTATTTTTTTGTCTTTCTTTTAGTTTTTCAAATTGAAAGTAGGAATAGAGGGAAAAACAAAAGAGATACAAATTAGTGAGACCCTATTGAAGGCACAAGTAGAGTACCAGCACTAGCATATGTCAGGACTCGGGAAACAATTTGAATGATGTTTACACAAAAAGGGAGCGTTGTGATGAAGATACGATAAGTGACAAGATAGGCAAAGAAGGTAAGTTAATCTTATAGAACCAGTGTTGCTTTTTTGAGTTAAAAATGCTAAACAAAAAAAAAAAGAAAAGAAAAGAAAAGAAAAAGAAAAAGTAATAAATTAATGAAATGCAAGGACATCAAAGAGGATAATTAGGATGACAACACTAAAACTGAATTTCAAAGAAAATATGTAGGTCCTAGTAATATACACGCACACAAAGAAAATTAAAAATAGTTATAAACTTTTAATAGTTCCCAAATGATATTTGGCAACATACAAGTGTTTAGTGAAGCAGGAAAAGACAAATAATACTTTTCCCGGTTAAGGTAAAAACAAAAAATTATCAACTGAAATGTTTAATGTGTAAATTTGAAACTTGGGAAAAGGTTTAAGTTGTGATTACAAACTTGATCACGAGTTTAGATCGAGGGTAGTTGCTTCAGGTTTTCTTCTTGTTGACCCTATAGTAGGATGCATACGCCATTTGCAGATCTTTCACGGTGCTAATAGGAAATTTTTGAGCAAAAAGTTTTTAAAATTATTTTCTACCAGAACACACTATCAATTTCAATTTTGTCAGCAGTAGTTTTATATCACAGACAAACGTATAAACTTCGAAGTTTGAGATTGAAAGAGGAACCTTTAACTGAATGCCTAATTAGTATAGTCAGTACCTCCACAGCAACTCTGGTCGTGGTTTTGTTGTTAATGTCTGCGCTGTGTTATCTACGCCAGCCATGTTTCCATTTTGCTGATCTAATTCCTCTGTCAATCTGTCCTGAGTGTTTAAATTCTTCATAAGCATACTGTCTTCACCATCATCTTCTTCCCTCATTGAGACAAGAACCATTCGGAGCATACACAAAAATGGTTGGTCACTGTCCAACAATTGATAAAGTGCTGTCATGCCTCCCATTCCAGTACCAGATCCTCCTCCTATACCTAGACCACCACCAAGTCCAGACTCGTCTACTAATAGAGCTTGGAGCATGACAACTACTTTTCTTATTAATGGAAGTTCAATCCAGTTTCCATTTGCGTCTTTCTCCCAAGCAGCTTTCCACGATTCCCATCCGCAGCCACCACCACCAAAGGCTGTCGTTTCTGAAGCTAGGCCAACTCCATACCACAACCGGCTCCTGTATTTCCATCCCTCCGCTAAATCTGTTGCACAACTCCCATAACACACGAAAGCACAAGATACAGATTCATAAGGTTCAGCTGCAGCAGCAGCAGTAAGCTGTTCCATCACTTCTGAAGAAATTTGTCCATCTGCATCAGCCATTGAATTAAGTACCTGAAGAAAATCACAATAGGTTTAGATCCCCAAAGAGAACTATCAAACTGACTGGGATCAGAACATGAAATAAGATATTAAACTATAAAACTGAATTTAAGACGTTCCTCTAACGAACCCAACCTTAACAAATCAGCATAGGATATCAGAACCTGAGAAATTTCATCAAGCTAATTACAGGTGATTACATAGCCAATGACATAGAATAATATAGAGAAATAGTCAAGAATCCCCTAGTTACCTCTAACCCACTAGAAATTCTCTCTCAAACTCTGCTGCTGGTAGTCAACGAATCTGTCATGTGGAAGTTGCTTCTGGAATTAAAATTCTCTAGGGCTCTTAAAGTCGACTAAGTAGCACTGAAAGCTCAAATGAATGAAAAACAACTAAATAGTAGCAATTGGAATGCTAGAATTCACTAAGATGAAACTTTGTGATTCTCTAGACAGGTCTGCGCTTCTCTTATGCTTGAAAGGTTTTCTAAGACTTGGGATGCTTGTATAGAACCCTGATTTCGAAAAACTAATGATGTTCAGGGAAAAAATCCATGTGAATTCTAATTTGTTGAACTCTTATTTACCAATTCTGCCTTGAACGAATGTGATTCAAATGACTTACCTAACTTTTAAAACATAAGCAAGTCTAGAATGAAAAATACTTACTCTAGTTTTGTATCAATTTGGAAAGCACAAACACTTTTATGAAGGAGCTGTGTTCATGTCAGGCGTGTCAAATGCGGAAACTTTACAAAGAATTAACACAAATGTGACACATCATGGAGATGTCCATAATGTTATAAAATTAAAGTAAATATCAATTATTCCACACTTCTAAACACTTCCCTAACACTCTGCAGATACTTGGTTCCACTTCTCAAATAATACCTGACCCAAATCTTGCATGATACAAACAGAACTAGAGTAATCATGTTCGATAATGGAACTAAGAACCAGTCTCAAATTTTCCAACCTTTTTCCCCTGGAAAAATCTGAATACTATACACAAGGCAACAAATCAAGCATACAATTATACTTTTTCATACAGAACAAAAACATAACTATATCATCAGGCAGTGGAATATCAGCAGTTATGAACTAATCATCACAATATTTGAATACAATTCTATGTAGGAGTGGCTCTCTTAGCACAGAAACTAAAAAAAAAATGAAGCTATATAGTATCCTTAGTAAGTAGATGTATATAAGTAAAAAAAACCTTATAGTCGTGTCCAAGCCACATCCTTGTCCTACTTTTGTTAGTATTCAGCATGTTGACATTCCGTGCTGTACAATGTCCATATCTATGCTAACATAAGTCCTGTTGACCTAAGAGTACAGTTATTTCTCACTGTAACCAATCCTATATATCAAAATGATAAAAAAAAAAAAAAAGGCTTGTAACTCTAGGACATTTTCTATTGCTATTATCCTTATTTGCGTTTAATTTGTTCTATTTTTTTAAAAGCAATATAATGAGATCTTGGAATAGTGACCTAGTGTATAATGTGAGAGAATTAAGTTACTGGAAATATGGGAATAATCAGACAACTAACAACAATTTATTTCAAAGAAACAAAATAGTGAAGAAACCAACATAAAGGATTTGCTTGAAATTTTAAATATTTGGAATCTATAATCTTCAAAAAATTACATATCGGTAATATCTACAACACAGCCTTTTAGTAAGGTGTACTTGGTTGGCTTTTGGAGCAACATGGATATACTTAACGAACTTCAATCGGACAGTAAGTCAATCAAAACTCACTATTCTTTGGTTTTTGATCATCCAAATCCTTTCTGCAGGATTTATGGACCCATTCTTTTTCTTGCACATTGACTAAGAGCAAGCTATTTCCTCTAAGGCCCATGTGATGGTTTATGCATGAAAATTTTCATATACTGTAAAACTTAAGGTGCTCCTTTTGACAATTGCCAACCACATAAGCATATGATACTAAAATATGTATGCACATTAGAAAGAGTTCTTAGGTTATATACAAGCATGTTGTTAAGCTAAAAGAGTACCGATATATGCACAAGAACCTAAGAGGGAAATGATGGACGTGGGTTCCTAAGAAATATTAATTCTACGTTGACAAGTTGACAGAAAATACTCTAGGACTTGAAGAACAATTGAGACGGAAATAGATATTACAGATGCACAACTACTATAGTAAGAACTGGTAAATTTATCTTAAAATTCATCAATGGATAAATCAATATGCAGTGATACAATTTTATACATACATCAAGAGAGAGTCCCTTGGAATCAGTAGATGGTGACTTGTGCTCAACTGAAGCCTCCAATGGTTGCCCACCAATCATTGTTGCATTTGAGTGCTTATCCATAGGCAGAACAGGAGAAAGAGCAGCACCAGAACCAGCCTGAGAACGTGAAGCACTAAAAAGTTTGTTTTGTAACCTTAAATGATCCTCAACAAGCATTAGAATCACAACTGAATTCTCCACCAAAGCCACAGAAAGCTGAGCAGTATTTTCAGCTTCTGCCTTAGCCCCTTTTGGTGGCAACCCCTCAGCAGCAACACCAGCAGCTGCTCCAGCAATTACTCGAGTCTGCTGCAGATCGATGTAGACATTATAATTGTCTTTATTGAGAAACTAGATTTGTGACTTTATTCAAAAGAAAAATGATTAATCAAAGGTACTAGCCATAATTACTGGAAAAAATTTATTTACAAAACAACATAGTATGAATGTATCTGGAACAACAGAAAATAGAACCAACATGCTAAATTATTCATTTACGAACATGTAAAGAGGAAAAGAACAAAAATAATCAAGTTGCTATTAAGGTAACAAAAAGTAACACATGAAGACAAAATCATTGATATATAAGAGTGACAATATCATAGAAAGAAAAGCAGGCACTTAGTATCAAAAAATTTCTGAAAATACGGAAGATAACTGTTACAATGTCATTGCCATTGCCTTGGGTCACTTGTACCCTCCAAGTTTTGGGGTAAGAAGTAGTTTAGTTTGTTCCTTTTGATGGATTTAGTATGTTCAGTATGATCCTAACTTACCTGATTTCTGGTGACTCTCTCCCAAATCCTCTCTTTTTCTTGGATATCAAGGACTGTTAACTTCATTTCTATTGTACTCAGTTCTTAGTTAACCATGTGTTTATCAGATGTAGTATCTTGGGAAGAGAAATTTTAAAGCCAACAAGTTACTTTCCTTAAGAGTATCCTCACAAGACCAGCCCATTTATGTCCATTTCCCATTCCAATTTCAGTTCAAGAAAGGAGAAGCTTCACTTCTGATGATATGCATGTGTGTTTTTGTTTGTGTGTGTCCTCTATTATAGGATGTGTGATTCGGATTTCAAGAGGAGATGAATTCAAATAGGAATGGGATCAAATAGTAATTGGTGGAGTGGATTACAGGCAGCATCGTGACTAAGGCATGGGGGATTGGTCATCAAGAAACTGAGACACTTCAAACAAGCTCTTTGAGAAAACCATTCTGTTTGTATGCAAAGGAAAGGAAGAGCTTATGGACGCAAGTGGTAGAACAAATGGATGATTTTAGCTTTGTACTTTTCTAATGGTAACAAATCATATACGTTTAACTAATCGAATTCAAAATTTTCTTGCACTAAAGTGGCCATGCTTGGTTCTGCAATCGCTTGGACTGTCAAAAATGAGGAACCATGTTTGAGTCTGCGAGCAATCACTTTGTGTAAAATGGTGTTGCCTTACCAAGAGGTGACAGTAAAATTGTCATAACAGCAATAATACAGAAATGAGATAAACAAAAAAGATGCAAAAGAAAGAAGAACCACAAAGAACTGCAAAGTAAACATCATTTGTTCGAAAAAAAAAAAAAGAAGAAAGAAAAACCATCAACTAGTCATCATACCCTAGCAATTACAAGGCTTTATACAGCAAGCTATAGATTGTTAACTACCAATTATACATTAGATCCAATACCCTAGCAATTACAAGTGCAGGAATTAGGCTAGTGGAAAGGAAATATTTATAAGCAAATAAGGAGGCCTTAATTGCTGATTGAAACAAGATAATGTTGCTTGGGACCTCTCGTTTGGAAATGGGAATCAGATGCAATACACGTCTTATCCAACAAGTTGTCCACCTGTTTAGGCTTGAAGAATTCCCTGTGATGAGTTATCTTCAAGGAACGGAAGTTTTAGGTATGGTCCTCTTGCGGGAGTTTAAATAAATAAAAAATATTATAGAATCTTTCTTCTTGGTACTTCATTTGTAGGAGTGCTGAAGATATGATGAACCTACGGAGATTGATATAGTTATTGGACCCACTGTGTAATAGTAAACATTTTAAAAGGATTTTACTCCTCTCTAAAGGTATCAATTGATTCTGGGAGGTCAGGTTTACAGCTCAATCGCTGCATTTGTTCTGCTTCCTGAATACAGCTTTGCACATTGTTCCAGTCATGAATAAATTAGTTCTCCTCACCACACGCAAGACAGATTGCACGTGAGGAAGGGTGTTGGAGCTTGAATACATTGTTGCCCCTGTTTTGCTTAAGGTTTTAGAGCCATTGGTGATCTAAAGAATCACCTACTGATGCACTACTCGGTAATAGAGAACTTGTGAGCTATCACTATCATCTTCAGTTTTCGCTAAGTCACACCAAGCCAAACTTTTGATATTGCGATGAGCTAGAAAGGTGATAAAGTAAGTGGGATAATCATGTCAGGGTGACAAATGTTCTCTGTATACCTTGTAAATGTGTTCTGGAGTAAGCCATAGGCATTCGTTTGAAAGAGTGGAAATCCTCATCCTAGAAGTAAAAGTATTTCTTGTCAACTTCCCTTTGTTTTTGTTTTACATAGAGATTACTAATAGGTTCTTCAAGGAGATGAGACATGAGAGTTATAACTTGGGTTCCTTTTAATTGTTATGTTTAAATGGGTTATGCCTACCCTATAGCTTTGTAGTAATCTGCTCCATCTATCCCATTAAGAAATATCCAGGCAAAAAAAAAAAATAGGTTTAAAAAACAAGGTTACCTGAAGCTGCAGTTCTGTGGCAGAAAAGTCCAGCAAGGCACCCAACAGCCTTCTTTTGAAAATAGGCAATGATTTCTCTCGTCTTCAGAATATGACGAATATCATACAAATGGAATAATCAAAATCAATAACCAAGTATCACTAAAAACAAAAACGACAGCAATTCCTGCTGAAAACTTGTTAAAAAAAGATGCAGCATAAATATGTCATGGAAAGCTCTAGCAGAATTAACTTACAGATGCAATAATCAAAACAAAACATTTGCACAACTATCATTAGTCAAACAACATAAAATAGTCATATAGCAGTATAGAAAAACCCTGACTTCAGCTTCTTGAACAGGAGGGATAAACTTCATTGGATTTAAAACGAGAACTCCATTTCAAGCACTCCAAACATGCACGGATCACTTTGTATGAATTACAAACTAGTCTATCGCTATTTAATCATGTTCTACTAAAGTAGATATGGTCATAAGAGAAGTATTATGGAATCGACCAATATCACTTCATGTGTAGTTCCAGGATCTTATAAGAATCTCATTTCAGATTCAATTAGCTGCAACAGATAAATAGTTTGGAGGCCTTCAAATGGCCCTCAAAAAAGTTAGCAAAGTTTGGGATACATTCAGAACTCACTGATGCAGAGTGCTTTGGTATGATATTGTCTGGTTTCCTAAACACGTGCCTAAACATGCTATCTTCTTTTGGTCAGCCATTCAAGATTCTCTGCTTACGCGATGTAGAAAGATGAAAATGGGTCTGCTGGTTAAAATTTAGAAGTACTGTTCCTTCTGTAGAGAGAATGTGGAAGATAGGGATCATTTTTATTTTTTGTCCTTTTACTTTGAGGCCATGGAGATCCATTGTTTTTTCTGGTTAATCCTTTTTCATCTATTGTATGTTTGGGTGTCCTATTTGGATGTGGTCTGCCTATTGTTTTTTCCTTTTTTTCCTGGTGGACATGGGGTTTCCGTGATCTATTGTGTCTGCCTTTGCCAAACATCATTTCACTGCTTGCCCTCTTCAAAAAGAAAAAACACACTAAACATAATTGAATCATATCAATAAGTGGCCTCTCAAACCAATGATACGGTAAAAGAACATTCTGTGGTCTCTAATGATGATGGTGATGAGACGCTCTGTTATATTTCTTAGGACAAGAAGCCTCCACCGTAATGAACTAAAAACAGAAACCAAGACATAATAATGTCAAAAAGGATGAATAATCTATAGACTTTCAGGTTGTGTCTTGCCACATTTTTTATTGATGCGTGCCGCAAAAGTAGTAGATTATGGTTCACACATGGAATCAATGGTTGTCAACCACATACATGTTATCCCAACTTTACATGCTACCGACACCTATAGCCCTATAAACATAAAGTAGTTACCCTCTAACCAAAGCAAACTGTAAGGATATCCTACTGCTAAGCTGAAACTTATACTGGTATGTATTAAGGAGAATTGACACAAGCTTAACAAATAAATTCCCCGGTGAACCAATACCAAGGTACAGGGAAGAGGAATTGATGTGTGGAACTGAAACCAGATTAGTGGATTCAATAATCTATCACGAGGAAAGTGGACAGTATGAAACTTGAATTTGAATTACTAGTATAGACCCAAAACCACCTCAAGTCAGATGAATATTTTTATGTAGGCCTTCATTACAACTTGCTCGATGAAAATCATGAACTGTTGACAATTAAACTGAATAAATTAATCGTCTCAGTTACAAAAGTACCTGACCCGTTGGGCTCCTGTGCTAGATCCGCCCACCATAGAAAGCCACTCTGCACAATGAATTGTAGCTTCAATATCCTGTCAAGGGAGATAATAACAACAAGATATAAATGAAAACATTAAAACTAGAATTTGAGAAGGCATCAAAACAAGATGAATATAATTTAACATCAGTGATGTATGTTCAAGACCAAACAGTAATAAACATGACAAATTAACAACTTCATGTTCTTTACAAGATTCAACTACATCTTTTGTTGGTTTGTCAACTTAACAGGCTCCGAGAAACTAATATAGAAATGAAGAAAGCAAGAAATTTTGGGACATGATCGACTAGAGATAAACCAAGAACAGGACTAAAGTTATGTAATTATGATTACAAGACATCATTTGGCTTTTATACGCATCATCTGGATATGGTCCCCCTCCCTTCAGTGCCTTTACAGTAGCAATTTTAACCAAGAAAAGAAAGTGTATACCATCAACTTGTCCTTCTGGTTTTCACCAATTTCATTCCATTTTGCAGTAGTTCTAGAATAGAAGTTACTATAATCTAAAAAAACTGATAATTAGAAGCATGAATCTTAGTTAACAAGTTAAACAAAGGAGAATACATTATGAGATGCCAATCATTCACATTGATTCAAAGTTGAACTTTCTGCGATCGTGAAGGGAATGAGAATGGAAAAGAAAGGACAAATGTTTGCAAATGGCTTTTTTTAGCATTAAAGCATACTGTAAATCCAAGAAAAGGAAGACACTGGAACCTCTCCATACACAAAAATCACACACAACCAGGTAGAGAGAGAGGAGCCCTCTACAATTGTTCATATTTATTTTGGATGACCCAAATGATGACAATTCAACAAGCGCAAGAACAATAAAGTGACCATGGAGGCAACTGCGAAGAGACTATGGAGATCTACCAGAATAGTAGAAATCTTCTCGAAGTTACTCATTCCTAGAACAAGAAAAATCCTAATGAGCTGGAAACAATAGAGATGTGTAGATGCCTTCCGATTTTCAAGTCACCATTCGGAAATCCTACAGTAGGAATCGAGATGATTTGTCCCTCAGAAGTTAGAAACTTAGGATCCTCCATTCCCCAACCCCCCAAACCACCCAAAAATAATAATAATCTAGTAAATGCTATTCTATTATTAGTGACGTGTAATTTGAAAACTTTTATAGGAGCCTTCTGAGAAATTCAAGTTGTGTGGTAGTGACACATAATGTTATGTTACATGCACTCTCCATCAAGAGCAAACGTGCTGCAAATATATGGTACATACCATGGAAAATCAAAAGTTTCACCAAGGATGAAATTGAAAAAAAAAAGAGGAAGAAGAAGGGGAAATAGGTTACAATGCTGGAAAAAAATTACGTAAAAAAACAGATGAAGCCTATCGTAGATACAAGTCCACACAGAACCAGTGAATACGTGAATTCAAATTTAGGGTATCAAATCACTTGAGTGACACAGCATCTATATGGGAGTTCTAAGCAAACTTGTAAACATTAGCCAAATGACTCAACTAAGAGGAATTCTTATGGGATCAACAAGACATAACCAGGCCCATGTGCCTCAGTCTTGACTTGGCTGTCTAACCATCAACGAGGACAAAATAATTTCCCTCAAAGACTCCATGTTAAAAAATAATAATAATAAAAATAAAAAATCGATATGTTTTCTTAATTTTTTATCTACTAAGTTTTGATTAGTACTATACTTCTTTGATTTTAGACTTTTTTCAAATTTATAAAATGCAAGCTTTCTGAGCTAAGCCAATAATACTATAATTCCCAGCTTTGTAAGGGAAGATAATCCAATGTTCATCTATAATTTCTAAAGAGAAGTTAGAAGTTCAAGAAAGTTGGAAGGCCTTGAAAGACATATATTGGAAAGAAAGCAACCTACAAGTTGAATTATTTAGGGCCATTAGATTCATCAAGTTTGTAGACTCAGAATCTAGGAAAAATCTAAGGGTGGAAAAGTTTTTTTGGAAAGTATGCACACAAAAAAAAAAGCAATTATCATCATTCTTCTTCAATCTTGGAATATCCAGCTCAAGTAGTCTAAGCTTTGCTTATTAGTAGAATACTTCTAGAATTGGCTCGATAATTGCATGTTAATTTAAGAGCCAATGTGCTAAGGAGCATAGCTCAAGCTGTTCATGGACATCCTAGTCCCTGTTCATGGATATCCTTGTCCAATTTGCATCCCTAGAAGTGAGAAATAACAAGGACTAAAGAAGTAAAGTAAAATTGACACATCGGGAAAAGCCAAACTTAATACCAACTTTTGGTTTACATTTTTTCCTCTTCTTCTTGTGTTTTTCTTCTTTTCTTTGTTTTCTTTTTCTTCTTCTTTTCGGCTTAACAAAGTGATATTTATAGTTTATTCCATAAGCTTCATAAACAAAAGCAATCTCATGTTGGTAAGAAGGATATCAAAGCAAACATTCCAACTTCACTAGAATTTGTGGAATGAAACTTACTTTCCTATTTGCTGGTTTTGAACATGTCAGATTTCAAACTGGCAATTTTAATACATCTAGTCAAAATAGAGGATCATAATGAATTTCCAAAATTTCATGTCAAGTTCAAGCAAGACCAGAATTGGTGGCAAACTCGGAAACCTCCATCTAATCCAACCATTAACTAAGTCGAAAGAAAAACAATATAAGAATAACACAAATAGCAATGCCATGCAGCTTTCAGAAACTATCAAGGTTGACAAAAATATGTAGACCAACAGTCAAAGTTGATAAGTAGGATTATAAATATGTGTAGTAAAAATGATTAAAAGGAAAAATTATAAACAAAAAAAAAGTGAAAAAGAACCCACCTTCCAACCATCCTTTTTGCGCATTGAATGCTCTAATATGATTATTAGGAAGTTGTGTATGAGGTCTTCTATGTCTTCCAAACTTGAAGATTTTGAATCTTTTTTTGCACCCATCTGTAGGACCACGTGGTACACTTAGAATAGGTAAAAGAAGGATCGATTGAACCAAGGAAAAAGTTCAGCAGATAATAACCACTGTCACAGCCAAAAATGACAGCAACTTTCTCACCTAACCCATGAAGTGTCATTTTCCTAATTGCAATTGTAAAAGAAGAATAGTATAAAGTTTAAAGACTGAACATAACTAACGATATTATTACCTCATAATTAGAAATAAGAACCTCCAAAATCCACTCAGGCCATTCATCCATTTCAGTAAGACTACATCTATTTTCTGGATGACTGCAAACCAAAAACAGAATATCCTGAAATCAAATAGAAAATAGATAAGATACCAAAGTAATGTGAAAAAAACAATGGTAACTAATAAACAACGGAACTTTTTTGCCTACGAATGCAAGCTATGTAAATACATAAAGTACCATATCCCTATATAATTTATAATAAAGTAATGTATTGATTGCTAGTGCAGCGGTCATCGTAACTGTGTATTGGCAGTCAATAGTCATCGAGTTACAGTGTTGCGGCTTGGAATTCTGATTGTGAGTCGTCGCTGTGCCTACGTGTTTGCTATATCTTCACCAGCAGAGAAGACACTCTGGACATTCTCACGTTGCTCTTCACCAAATTGCTCAAAAAAAACAAAAAAATCCATTTCATGATTTGATAAGTTGGGTGTTATTTACATACACTCTCCACCTTGACGGAGGATGTTGAAAGATTTTATGTTAGAGATATCACTGTAGAAGTGATTAATGACATACATCTTTGTATTCTTTTATCTATAAATAGGAGTGATTATTGTATGTAAAGACTAAAAGAGAAAAATATTGAAGTGATGTAACCTTTTGGGCTCTTTGTGCGTTTTCTCTCCACTTATATTTTTTCATTTCCAACAGATTACAGAAAATAAATTAGTAAAAGTTAGGATACACTCTTTGTAAATAATAATGAGAAGTAATACAGAAAAGCAAGTTCTGTTTTTCAGGGACAATGTCATGTGACATTAATAAGGCATGTCCCTTTTAAAAAAAAAAAAAAAAAACATATACTTCATTCTTCATAAAAAAGATTTCATTTCACAATATCCTATCCATTTTCCTGCCAGGTATATATATATTTTCCATTTATTGTATGTATAGAGAGAGAAACAGAGAGATATATGATATCTAAATCAGCAAATAATGGCATTTGGGGACATTTTGGAATCTGAAATTCGTGCAACATTCGAATGCACCAAATGCAACATATTATATAGAAAGTTATAAATGCAGCAGAGAATAAATAGTATATATTTAGGAAAGAATAGCCAGAAAATACCTGTAATGCTTGCTTTTGGAATGCCCTTGATGCATATGGAAGTGAACGCAGAAGAACCAACAAAACCTGTGAATTTTCAAAGCGATGACCAAAATCATAAATGTTGAGCCCATCATCTGTTGAAGAAGCATTTATCTGAAATAGATAGGAGAAAGAAACATATCAAGTTCTTGTAAACAACATTTATATCTGCATAGCTCGTTCTAACTACCAAAAAAAAAAAAAAGAGCAACAAACAAAGCCGTGAAGGATTTACAAGAAAGGATTATCTACTCCATTTAATATCTGAAGGAACCATTGGAGTGGCATACAAAGTTTACCAAAGGGGACTTTTGTCAAAACTTAAAGAAGATGTCTGACTCGCATTATGTGATGGTTCTTACCATCGAAAAGATTAATATAATAACTAATAATATGGACCTATTCTACCTCTCGATATCTCCTCACCTTGCACCTCATCTTTCTTTTCCTGACCCCATGATCCCTTTCCATGTTGTGGAAGTATAACCACTGAATTACCAACCATAGCAAGATTCGATTAATCTCAAGTGAACTATCATGCATAGTAGAAACAACACATATCGCGTGACTGAATTTCATATTTTATTTATAACCAGAACTTTCAGCTAATATATATAGAAGTATCCTATACAATTTCAATGAGAAAGCTGACGAATAAGTGTAATGTGAACACAATGTGCACGTTTCTTTATCATAAATCAAGTAACAGTATAGGATCGTACACCAGGGTGCACTATCTCATTATTACATCAAAAGAAACCTACCATCAGCCCCAATCTCACCTGACAAAAACCCGGGGGGAAAAAGTCTGATAGTTAGAAAAACGGTGAGAATTTTATTATTGCATGGACTGGACCAGTTATATTAAGGATAAATAGTGTGGTAGAGATAGGTTGCAGAAAGAATATATCATACCGAGGCATCCAACAAAGCCATGTACACATTTCTAGTCATAAGCCTGTTTGGTGCTGCTTGGAAAGCCTTCTGTAAAGCGAATAGTAGAAGAGAAACTTTATCATCAAACATGGTACCACCTCCCTCAAGCAAACCCAGAAGGTTGTTTGTCGGGTCTGGAGGAGCCTCTGAACCAATTTTCAAATGCCCAGATTTTATCAAAGCACCTAATAGACCAATAGCCCAAACAACAATACCATCGCCCTTGTCCACATTATAGACATTATTCCTTGCACTGTCAGCACTTATAGAAAACCTTATACCGCCTAAATTCTTCATGAAAAGATGCTCAGAGGCAGATACCATTCTTTCAATATCTGCACCTGCTGAAATACCAACAGAGCTGCTACTATTACTAATAGACTCGGGTTCAAAATCGTTTTCATGCGAAGTCATTTTCTTTTCCTCGAGGGCTCCTACATCATCAAAATGATTACTTCCAAGAATCCCACTACTATTGTCTGGCTCAGATCCCTGGACAGACAAAGTTCCATCATTCTGAATTGAAGAGTTAGGGTAGTCATGATCTCCAGCTTTTGCTTCCCGCTGCAGCAGGACAAGAAGTGTTTCTATCCCACCACATGATACAAATGCCTCCGCAAATGTGTGAGCCCTAGATGTATTTGGCTGTACCACCAACCTGTAAATCAGATGCAACAGCCTCGCAACCTGGAAGAAGACAAGTATAGGTACGGTTCCAAATAGAATAGTCAGACAGTAACTCCCACTAGTATGCAAATTAACTTGTTCTCATTACTAAGCACCAAGGACTTGTTGTGAACCACAAATGAGTTAAACAAACATGCAACTATATCACATGCACATCTAAACCACAATTAACTGAAAAATTCCAGTAAATTACAGAAAATAAAATATTACGAGTGCAACCATCTAATTTTATTATGTCAAAAACATTGTATATGCTCAACGGTGTAATATTACCTGATTGGGTTGTGGACAGTCCACCATGAACCCAAGTAAACAACGGATATCGCTCTCAGCCAATTGAGGAGAAGCTGCTACAACAAGGAGCTCAATAACCACTAATAGTTCATCAACCAAAGCATTTGTTTCACCAACAGTACGCGTTGCCTCATTCAGAGAAAATGTTTTCACTGAGTCATCCTCATGAATAGTCCAGTAGCATCTCCTGCAGCCATCAAGAAGCATCTGAATGGCATTAGCATCTCGCATTACAGATGACTCTGTGAAAACCATATCTGCGAGAGATGATAAAAGCTTCTTTTGCAATCCATAGTTGCACATGCTCCAAATTTTCAGGTCCAACAGCAGTGTACTGAAAAGCTGCACTTTGAGAGCATGGTTATTTGTCTGAGATTGGCATAAAGAGACAATTGCTGCAACAAGTTCCTCATCTCCTACTCCATCACATTTTCCAAAATCAAGCAAAGACAAAGTTTGCAGAAGATAAGTTAAGATTCTTGACAACACCTCAGGTCCTCTTGCACGGCACAATTCTTCAATGTTTCTATGGTGTTGAATGGCCATGGAAATAATTCTAAATACCGGAGCAGCAAGAGCAGTTGTGGCCATCGACGAAGAAACATTCCCTGGTTGTGGTTCCAAGCTATTTTCATGCACATTACTCACCACTAGTGGAAGTAAAGACATGGGACCTCCATAGGCCAAGGCCCACAGAGCGTCAGTGGGTCGCATTCTTGTAGCAACATGAACTTGTCCAAGAACCTCAGCAGGTTTTCGAACAGTGCCTGAAACAAAAATTACTAATAAGGATAGGCAACCCCTCATCAAATTCTTCATGTCATGACCACAAGGTGGAGAGAGAAAAAAAAACCGAATCGATTAGATGAATGCAATAAATCCTTAATCATCAAACAAGAAGTTTAGGCTAAAGGGAAAAATAGGAAGAAGATGGATTACAAATAAAGAAAGAGCAAACATAAAATAAAAATTTGAAAAAAAGAAAAAAATATATCGAATGGTACTGTTTTTTGCTTATAGTTTCTCAATCTACGTTGGGGAGTTGTAGCTGAAAAGAGAAATGACTTAAACCAAGAACAACATTCAAGCTGACATCTCAACTATATTCACTAAAATCTACTTCCAGAGAATCACAATTAGGTAGAATTGTTCTCAGAAATAATGTATTGGATTCTATGCGGATAAAATTATATTTAGAATATCAAAAATTATGCTAGAAAATGTAAAGAGAGATTCTAAAAACCTGCAGCACCACAAGGGGAAGCATCAGAACAATAACGCCCTGCTAGCAAAAGGGGATGATAGAGAAGGTGAATGCTTTCTCCAATTTCAGCGTCCAAAAGTGCACTTTCTTCTGCCATACTTCGAACAAGGTCATTTCTCGCCAGCCATGGTAACCCCGCCCCATTACCAAAAGAGGGCAGCACATCCCCTCCTCTAGAAGCCAAACGAGCCATCCTTTCTGGGCCAATTGGCTCCCTAAAGATATATACAGGTCCAATCTCAGCAAACAAAGGACAGTTACGATGACGACGTTGTGAAGCAGTCACTGTAGGTGGAGGATTAGTCCCAATGCAACAAAATGCAAGCGGCTTTGAAATTTTTGGGAAATCAAAAGGACGACTTTCGTACAAAGATCCATCAATGTATAACCTTAGCTCACTCTCTGCTTTCCCAAGTAGCCCTTGCTTGCCAGTATGCTCTACACCAACAAAATACCAACATTGTGGCTTGAATGCATGAGTAAAATGCAAGGAGGTCTTTTTCCCTTTGCTGCTTCCACTTTCAACCACCAAAAATTGAGCATGAAAATATGCCTCCATCCCTTGATTATCAGCAGATAAGAAGCTGAACAGCCGTGGCATGTGTGCCGTGCCTTCACCAGAAAGTACGCCGGTGGCAGCAGCAGCAGTAGTTGAAGTATTTAGAGTGTCTGCAAATGATTCAATGTAGACCCAAGTTGCAAACGAGTATCCATTAGCGAATGGCCAACGGCTCTCTCCTGGACCAAGCAAACCAGAGCTTTCCCCATCGAACTCGAATGTACATGCTGGACCCCTTGATTCCTTTCCACCCATGGCCTTTTCCAAAGCAAGCATCAAACGAGCTGCCCATACAGTGTTAAGTGTTTTTGTGATGACTTGAAACCAGGTACGCAGATCATTGACACAAAGTGAATGCCCTCCTAAGTACTGAATGCAGTAGCATAAAGGCGTTCCATCCCATCTCAACGGCTCTGTTGAACTAACATCCTGAACAAAAATTTTCTCAGCTGACCGCAAAAGGACACCCACCAAACCAGCCATGGAGCACATTGCTCTATTTCTTGTGCAAGCACGCAATATAGCAAGCAATCCTCTGACCATCCGAGTCCTGGGAGACATGAAACCCTCAAAATCCCCGAGCGAAGGAAGCCAGGGAATAAGCTCACCAGCTACAATAGCGGCCCTGGAGTTCAGCATCACGCTAGGAGGATTGTTATCCTCGTCCCCCTCAAAAGATTCTACACCTCCCATTGTAGCAAGAAGTGAATCAACTACTAAGAAAGCAATACCCCCGGCCTCCTCTCCATTTCCGAAAGTATCTGCACCACTTACAACATTCTTCAATTTGTCCAAGCTTTCAGGCTTCCCCATAATAGCAGAATCCACTAAATGCAACAGTTCCGGGGACACATTTGGCATAACAGGAGCCGGCCTAGGCTTTTTTGGCGAACCAATAGGAGAGTACAAATCCATCTCCGGTCCAAGGCTTAAATTATGGTAATCTTGGTGCACATCATCAACTGAGGAAGAACCTAACTGTAAATTCAAATTGTCTGAACTAAAAGATCTATTTACATCTATACCCTGAAAATCTACAACATTCTTCTCTTGATCCTTGAAAGATCCCTTTTCAAACTGATTATTATCAACCCCTTTCGAAACTACATGATCCCTCACTTTAGAGTCTGTGTCTATACTAGATGCTCCTAAATCTAATCCACCGTGTTCTGTGTGAAAATCAGAATCTTTCCCAAAAAAATTTCCACCTTCTTGCTTTTCTTCTTCTTCCATTATGTTATTGCTATAACCTTAATCTAGTTAACCCTTGTCCGACTATTACAACCTACTCTACCTGCAATGATTAAAACCATGAAAATTGAAGATGGACAAAATTAATTCAACCACAGGGCCAAGCATTTAAAATAATATAGAAAAATGGAATTCGTAACAAAATTAAAATTATACAACCCAAAGAACAAATCAGAAATTTGTGTGTTAAGGAAGTGAAAAATCAATGAGCTAACACGATACTGCATTTAGTCTCCATGTTGCTCCTAAGAATGTCCACAGAAAATTGGAAAGAAACCAATAAACCACGTACATTTTCTTCTCATCAATCACCAAGTTGAAGATCAATCTTCAAAAATTGACCAATTAACCATTGCATCAGATCAATCAGAATGCAGTTTATGTGAATACTATATAGACGCATACACATACACACACACACATATATATATAGAGAGAGAAAGGGACTGAAACGCAGATATAAAAGAAATGGGCGGATCAAAGAAAGATTATATATGTATGTGTATGTATATGTATATGTATATGTATATGTATGTGTATATGGAGAGATTGCAATTGTTACCTTTGGATTGGATCTGGAAAAAGGCATCGTTTGGTTTGTTAGAAGGTGATGATATTTGCAGTGTTTGATATTAAGTGAATTAAGACAGAGAAACAAATGATGAGAGAGGGAGGGAGGGAGAGAGAGAGAAGTGAAAGTAAGGGGATGAATCGAAAGACAAGGCGCGTTGAGCGCGCGAAGAAAGGCGAAGCACAAATAGGCCTAAATGGGCTTTTTCGCCAACTTCTTCGGATGTCCCCCAAATGGACTGGGCCCATATTGGTGGCCCAGTCAAAAAAACCAATGTGCTGAAATTGTTTGGTCATGATTACAAAACATCTACATAATAAGTAAACTTCATGCTTTGCAAAAAAAAAAAAATTAATAATAAATAATAATAATAATAATAAAATAATCTTAATGCTTTGCGCAATTATATATGTTCTAGTCTACTCCACTCCTTTGTAAAAAAAAAATTATAAAGGAGTTCAAGGTGCGCTATCACGGTTGATGTTTTTTAATATTTAAGTGTACGGCACAAAACAGAAACACATGTCAGAGTGAAGTGAGACACATACAAATGAAAAAATAAAATTATTATTAAAATATTTATATTCATAATAAAGAACAAATGTTGTTAGACACTCACATGCACATACGAGAGAGAGGGACAAAACATGCACTCAAAGAACTTGAAGCCTTGACAGTAGACGCGCAAACGAAGTTTTTGCACTCCACCCATGATATAATACCCCATGACGAGTGTGAGTTGAATCTATTACAATTTAGAAATTACATGAGAGATCAATTTATATGCAAACAAAGAGGGGAGGTTAGAACAATTATAAGAAAATCAAGCTTGCATTGTCATGCTAATGCCACTGTACTTGGACATTTCTCCAAAGAAAAAGACTACTGAACCATCAAGCAACAGTTGAGATTGCAACATCAATGTGGGGATATTGCTGAACCCCTAGAAACTTGACCTATAACCATTCTTTCTTATGTGAGGAATGCAGTTAGGTAAACTACAGACGTTATATTAAATAATAATAAAGAAGAAACATGGCCGAGTGCAAAAATATTTTGGGGCCCTAGGCGAGATTAGTGCCTAAAAAAATTTTGGACCCCTACCAGAAAGCAACCTAATAATATTTTTAAAATTTTCAAAAGTTATAGTATTGTGATTCTATTTAGAAATTCTATATTATAGGGGAAGACTTCCTTGAATTTAAAGAACAAAATTCAAGTTAGTCACTTTCTCGAATTTGACAGGGCATCATAATTCCAAACCTTAGACCATTTTCATAAGTACAATACTTCATATTCAAATAAATTTCAACAGCTTAGCAAACACATAAATGTATTAATACTAGCAACTAACATCTAAAATATAATTCTCACATCAAAATTGAATGATTAATTGAGCAAATCCTATAAAGTTTGGCATGTACAACTATATAAACTGGTATAGGAAGAAAATATTACACAACTGAAATTTCTAATTATAAAACCAAATTAAACCCCAAAATAATATACTAATTGTTAAAAAATTAGGTTACTCTAGTAACCTTGATAATTTGAGACTTGATTAAACTTGTATATTCAATACAAGACCAAGAAAATGGTAGACAAAGTATAGAGTATTGATCTTGAGAGATGATTGTTGTGAATCTGTGATTGAGTTTTACGGTTAGGTGGGTGTGGTAGAATTGGAAGAGGGAGCAGTGGAGAAAGATTTTTTTGGAAAATTGAGAGATAAAATGGGGAATTTGGTCGAGACTGGGAACTTGAAGGCTAGCGATTTTAAATTCATGTATGCCATAATATGCAACTATATTAAACCCAATAGGGGCCCAAAATAAATATATAATTTAGACATATTGTGTTTTTTGGGCCTACATTACTCTTTTGGGCTTATATTACTCAAAGTCACCACTCACTCTCTCACGCGTATATCTCTCTCTTCTTTCTATATTTTCTCTAGTTTCCAGCATCCGCTTGCTTCGGGTCCGAACTAAAGAATCGGTCTACTCGACGAGGGCTACATTTCCACACCAAGCTCGGTGAGTTTCTTCCACTTTTGAATTTTTCGTGTTTTTGTGATCTCATCATTCTCTCATCTTTTTCATCTACTAACTAGTGATTTGAGTTTTCTTCATGTTGTGAACATTGTAAAGGAGGGTAAGGGCTTTTGAGAAATCGGACCGATTTCCCGAACGGTGTTCGTCGGCTCCGGCGACTAGATTCCAACGTTGGGGATTTGGTTGGGCCGATGAAGGAAAGTGTGTTCCCGGTGATGTTAGCTTTCGATCTATTGTTTCGGTTTCTCCATTTTCACATTTCTGTTTCGGTCGATTTTGGGGTTGAACTTCCAAACTTGAGGTAAAGGATTTGATACAAGAAGAAATTTAGTAGCAAGAGAATGGAAGAATTATTTCTAATATATGGAGTTTATTCTCATTTTGTGTGTATTTACATTCATCCAAAAACCCCTATTTATACACAAAATATAATGATAATTTAATACCACTAATTAATGGAAACTCCATTATGGTAATGGTGGATTTACCACTAAATGGTGGAAAAACCATTAACCCCATTAAACATAATAATCCCACAATGTTAATATATTTATAACACTCCCCCTTGGGATTATTGCACTAAGAATATGCCTCGTTAAAACCTTACCAGAAAAATCCAGTGGAAAAAATCTGGTCGAAGGAAAAAAAGTACATTATTCTAATATCATTGAAAATGGTAGTGCATATGATAGAACTGCCTCCTTAAAACCTTTGTCTGGAAAATCCGGTGGGAAAAACCATGACGAAGGAAAAATAGTACAGTCATCTGGTGTAGCCAAAAATGGTGCATTATATCTACCTCGTTAAAAACCTTGCCAGAAAAACCCAGTAAGAAAAACCTGGTCGAATGAAAAAATAGTGTAGTATGGTAATACCCATTCAAATAGTTGTTCCCCCTCATTAGCACAAGTGTCATGAAAGATCTTTGAGCCGCCGAATCCCAATTTTGTGCACCAATTTTTTGAATGTAGTAGTTGGCAATGCCTTAGTGAATAAGCCTGCCAAATTATTGCTCGAACATATCTGTTGTACATCAATTTCCTTATTTTTCTAGAGATCGTGTGTATGAAAGAACTTTTGTGAAATATGTTTAGTTATGTCCCCTTTGATGTAGCCCCCTCTTATTTGTGTGATACATGCAGAATTATCTTCGTACAATACTGTTGGATTATCTTTCAATGAAGAAAGCCCACATGATTCTTGAATATGTAATATCACAGACCTCAGCCAAACACATTCTTTACTTGCTTCAGAAATTGCAATTATCTCAGCGTGATTTGAAGAAATAGTTGTTAGTGTCTGCTTTGTAGAAAGCCATGATATCGTTGTATCGCCATATGTAAACAGGTATCCTATTTGTGATCGAGCTTTATGTGGGTCAGAAAGATAACCAGCATCTGCGTACCCAATAAATTGAGGTTTTGATTATTTGGCATAAAATAAACCCATATCAGTTGTACCACAAAGGTAACGCAAAATATGCTTAACCCCATTCCAATGTCTTCGGATTGGTACAACACTAAATCTTGAAAGTAAGTTAACAGAGAATACTATATCTGGTCGGGTGCAATTAGCTAGGTACATAAGAGCACCTATTGCACTGAGATATAGAAATTCAGATCCGAGAAGTTCTTTATCATCTTCTTGAGGGCGAAAAGAATCTTTATTGACATCAAGAGATCTAACAACCATCGGGGAGCTCAATGGATGAGCTTTATCCAAATAAAAATGTTTTAGCACTTTTTCTGTATATGCTAACTGATGTACAAAAACTCCGCCTAATAAATGTTCAATTTGCAAGCCAAGGCAGAATTTTGGCTTTTCGAGATCTTTCATCTCAAATTCTTTCTTAAGGTATGTGGCAGTATTTGCTATTTCTTCAGGAGTGCCAACAAGATTAAGATCATCCACATATACTACAATAATAACAAATCCATACTCTGTTTTGTTAATACAGATGCATGGACAAATTGGATCATTTACATACCCTTCCTTTAGTAAGTACTCGCTAAGACGATTGTACCACATAATCCCAGATTGTCTTAATTCATATAAGGATCGTTGTAGTTTTATCGAATACATACTACGTGGTTTTGAATTCCTTGTTTCTGACATTTTAAATAATTCTGGGATTTTCATATAAATATCACTATCGAGTGATCCATATAAGTATGTCGTAACCATGTCCATTTGATGCATGTTCAACTTTTCTGCAACTGCCAAACTTATTAAGAATCTGAATGTGATTGCATCCATCACAGGAGAATATGTCGCCTCAAAATCAACACCGGGAATCTGTGAGAAACCTTGAGCTACCAATCGGGCTTTATATCTTATAATTTCATTATTCTCATTTCGCTTTCGTACAAATACCCATTTGTACCGTACAGGCTTGACACTTTTAGGTGTCTGGACAATAGGTCCAAAAACATCACGTTTTGCTAAAGAATTTAGCTTTGCATGTATTGCATCTTTCCATTATGGCCAATCATTTCTACGTCGACATTGTTCGATGGTTTGAGGTTTTGGATCCTCATCATTTATTTCAAGAGCAACTGCATATGCGAAAAATTCATCTGTGAGAACTTTATGTCTATTATAGATCTTTCCATGATCTAATGAGATCTCATAACTTTAGGTATTAATGCCTCTTCAAGGACATGTGTCTCATCAATGACCATTCCATGGAATATATTTTGATCGATCATTTCTTTTGCTCTGTTTGTATTTGTGGTCTCCTTTTGAGCACCATTATTATTTATTTATACTTTCCTTTTTCGAGGAACAGTATCTTTTGCACCGAATGGTCTACCACGCTTTAGCTGTGGTTTAGATGCATTTGTTGCAACACTGACAGATTGTCCAATAGGGACATCAATTTTCGCTGGAACATTTGCAATTGGTATATATAATTTTATCACTTTACTCGTGTCAGTGAATGCATCTGGTAACTGATTTGCAATACTTTGCAAATGAATGATCCTTTGAACTTCTTGTTCACGTTGATTTGTGTGATGGTCAAAATGAGATAAAGTTGGTACATTCCAAACAATATCCCGCCATTCATTTGGCTGTTGTTGCTTCTTTTCTCCCCCTAATGGCGGGAAAACAACTTCATCAAAATGACAATCATCAAACATTGCCTTAAAGACATCACCTGTCATAGGTTCAAGGTATCTAATAATAGATGGAGAATCAAAACCAACATAGATATTGAGCCATCTTTGAGGACCCATTTTAGTCCGTTGTGGTGGTGCAATAGGAACATATACAGCACAACCAAAAACTCTTAGGTGAGAAATATTCGGTTGCTGACCAAATACAAGTTGTAAAGGAGAAAAAACATTATAAGCAGCTGGTATGATACGGATTAAAGATGCAGCATGTAAGATTGCATGTCCCCAGGCAGTTATAGGTAGTTTTGTTCGCATAAGTAATGGTCTAGCAATTAGGTGAAGACTTTTAATGAAAGATTATGCTAAGCCATTTTGCGTATGAGTATGTGCCACAGGATGTTCAACATCAATTCCAATTGACATGCAATAATCATTGAATGCTTGTGATGTAAATTCTCCAGCATTAATCAAACGGATAGTTTTGATTTGATAATATGAGAATTGTGCTCTCAATCTAATGATTTGAGCAAGAAATCTAGCAAATGTTACATTGGGAGTAGACAATAAACTTACATATGACCATCTTGTTGAAGCATCTCTTAGTACTATAAAGTACCGAAATGGTCCGCATGGTGGATGAATTGGTCCACATATGTCCCCTTGAATTCTTTGTAAGAATGTTGGGCATTCAACACCAACTTTTGAAGGTGATTGCCTTACAATTAATTTGCCTTATGAGCATGTGGAACATGGAAAATCATTTGCCAACAAGATCTTATGATTCTTTAATGGATGGCCATGTGAATTTTTAACTATTCAGCGCACCATTGTTGACCCAGGATGGCCAAGGCGATCATGCCATAATATAAAAAACATCTGGATCAGAGCACCTTTGGTGCATTACTACATGTGATTCAATTGCTCTTATATTCATATAATATATGCCTGAAGAGAAAGCATAGAGCTTTTCTAATATACGCTTCCTGCATGTAATACCAGATGTAATGCAGAAATACTCAATATTCTCTTCATTTATCGTCTCAAGATGATAACCATTGAGATGTATATCTTTAAAGCTAAAAAGATTTCTTTTCGATTTGGTTGAGTATAGAGCATGATCAATGTTTAATTTTGTTTCATTAGGCAAAATAATATTTGCACTGCCAAAACCTTCAACTAGTTTTGCAGGTCCTGAGATTGTATTAACACTAGCCTCGACTATTGTTATATTTGAGAAATATTTTCTATCTCGGAATATACTGTGAGTTGTTGCACTGTCAATCAGACATATATCCCCACCACTTATTCTGGTCTCAATTAATGTATTAGCCATATCCATGCATCTTCATATATACAAAACATATGTTTATTTTAGATAAAAAAAAAATAGAAACATATTTTAATACATAAATTGAAGTACACTAGTAAAAGTGTTTTTATTACAAAACAACATTAGATCCCATAAAAGATCATTATTTCAAACAAAATAAAACACACTAGCAAACAACATTCTGGGGGATAGAAGTAAACATATTAGGTGTGTGCATATCCATCATCAATAAATTGATCAATATGGCCACTGCATTGGGCAAAAAATATGATACTTCAAGTTTAGTGGGTTCAACTGGCATATTATCAATATAATTTGTTTTGATCTCTTTCCCTTTCTCATTTATCGAGGCTTGATATAGATCTGCTAGATGCCTGGGTGTGCGACAGGTATTGTCCCAATGTCCATTCATACCGCACCTATAACAAGGTTGCTCAACATGTTTTTTCTACTCATCATGCTTCTTGAAAGACTTATTTTGCATAGCCTTCCCTTTTGCTTGCTTGTTAGGATTTGTATTCCACTTTTGGTGGAATTGAGTGGACTCCCTTTTAGGGTTTGATGAGAACTTATGATTTCCACAACCATAATGATTTTTGCCTTTATATCCACCACCATGACCATGTCTACGTCCATGTCCATGTCCATTTTTACGACCATTAAATGTGGATGCATTAGCCTCAGTAAATGGCATAGCTCAAGTCGGACGTGATTGATGGTTTCTCATCAGGAGCTCATTATTTTGCTCTGCCAGTAACAAACAAGAAATCAACTCAGAGTATCTCTGAAACCCGCGCTCTTGATACTGTTGCTGCAAGAGCACATTTGAGGCGTGGAAGGTTGAAAATGTTTTTTCTAATAACTCACTATCAGTGAGATTTTGTCCACATAACATCAACCTTGAACTGATTTTAAATAAAGCCAAGTTGTACTCACTTACTGTTTTAAAATCCTGAAATCTAAGGTGAATCCATTCATCTCGTGCTCTTGGAAGTATTACTGTTCTTTGATGTTCATACCGTTCCTTCAAACATTTCCATAGAGTGAGTGGATTTTTAATAGTGAGGTATTCGGTTTTTAAATCATCATCAATATAATGACGCAGAAAAATCATTGCTTTTGCATAGTCTTGAGGGGATGCTTCATTTTCTTCTTTAATTGTGTCCCCAAGATTCATGACATCTAAATGGATTTCAGTATCCAAGATCCATGAGGGATAGTTATTGCCAGATATGTCCAACTTTGAAATGTTCGACATTTTATGAGAGCTATAAACAAATTGGAATTAGAATTAGAATTAAATATAATTTACACATGCATATCAGTCTACTTTCCCATGACATTGTTCTTTTAGAACTACATATAAATCATGGATAAAAATTGTAATTGTATTTAATTAATTAGCATGTATTTAACTCAGGATAAAAATATACCATGATGAAATAAATTTGCCAATTAAATTGATGATCAATTAGAATAACTATATATACTTCAGAATTAATACCACAATCACCAAATTTTAAACCACTGTTTTAGTGTATGTGACTATTAGAAAAAAAAAATGTAAGAATGACAAATTGTGCCCATGTAATAGCAAAGTTACTTCAATTTGAAGTGTTACCTGATTTAGATTCCTTATCAACAAAAATATGTATAATCAGTAATATCACATACTATCTTATAAATTTATGTCAGGCTATTGAGAACACTAAATTACATGTTATTAGAAAATAGTATAGTATCAATAAGTGTCTTTTTTTTTTATTATTATTATTTATTTATGCATTCTATATATATGCATGCATACAATTATATATGCATTAAATTGTACTCGTGCATGAAATAATATATGCATTTGCATTAAATATATTTTCATGCTATATGTTCGATTGTAATAAATCAAATACACATATAGATTAAATTGCATGTATCAACATACCATTAACATATCTATTGAGATTTCTAGATTTACTAACCTCTTTAGAGTAACAAGAAATCTTTTTTCCGGTTGGCTAGAGGCAATCCTGCGGATAACGTAATATAAATCAACGAAAAAACCGAACAATACTTTGATACAAGAAGAAATTTAGTAGCAAGAGAATGGAAGAATTATTTCTAATATATGGAGTTTATTCTCATTTTGTGTGTATTTACATTCATCCAAAAATCCCTATTTATACACAAAATATAATGATAATTTAATACCACTAATTAATGGAAACTCCATTATGGTAATGGTGGATTTACCACTAAATGGTGGAAAAACCATTAACCCCATTAAACTTAATAATCCCACAATGTTAATATATTTATAACAAAACCAAGTATATCCTAACTTTTTTGCAATTAATAAATGTAGACGTCTTAGTTTTACTTCTTATACACTATATCCACTACATGGAACCACTCACAAAAGGAGAGTGATGAAGCCTCCTTGCTAAGAAGCATGGATATTTCGTCTAGGGTTGTCGTACTCGTGTCGGATGATAGGTGCTCAATATTGGTCATTTTTCGCTCCTATCTTGCGATTGTTATGTCTTTACATTCCGTTACTTGGTATTTTTATCCCGTTTGTGTGTGTAAGCATTTTTCAGGAGCTTAATGAAGAAACATAGTTAATCTTGGTGAATTAACTGAGTTCGTGTTCGTTTCTATCTCGAAAAAGGAATCAAGAGGTGTGCCAGAGCAAAGAAGAGCTACCGGAGGGCAAAATGGTCATTTCCCAACATTGTTATCTCACCGAAGGGCAAAAATATTATTTCCGAACATTATTACTACAACCAAAAGCATCGGGAGTCAAAGGCGACCAGTCTAGCTCAAATATGAAAAAACGGGTTTTTACAACAAAAATGCATGATACCCTACGTCGTCAGAGGCAGATTGGACCTTAGCTACGCTTTGGTTTGTGAGCCAAAGGGGGACCCTATGCCCTAGACCTACACCCAAGCGTAGGTCAGGGATGTAGGTCCCACCTTGTGGCCACGTGATCCCTTTACGTGCAGAAGTTGTTTCAAAATTTTCCAGTTTTGTCCCTGCTTCGATATTTTAAGTGATCGGTAATTCCAGACATCTACATACAGGCTTATACACATATTTACATAAGATTTTAAAGACATTATTCATGTATTATGACATTACAGAAAAGGGCAACCATTAGGGTTTCCCTCACTTGTCTATAAATATGAGACGGTTAGGTTTAGTTGGAAAGTTCTGGTTTTGATTTTCACGCACGTTCATTCATAGAGTTCTCACGTTCAAAGTTCGGACTTGCTTCCATAGAAGAGAATCACCATTGAAGACCTAGAGATCCAGAGAAGAAGATTATGGAGAGCGTTTCTACACCGACAATGCAGTCTCTCTCCGCCATAATCAAATAACTCGGTTTCTAGAGTTTTCTCGCAAAACCCTAGCCAAGTAATATAGTTCTAGTTTTATATTCAATTGTAGAGAGAGAAAACTGTGACTATACTATGATGATTGTGTTAGATGAAAGACCGTTTTTATTCGTGGTACAAGTTTATATATTTGAATTTATTCTTGTCTTAGACTTTTCGAATGTATTTATCTTACACAATCACAATTATTCACTATGGGCTAGAACTCGGATGTTTAATCTGTAATTTTCTGCACAATGGTGGTCATAAAATTTGAAACCCTAGGTTGACATAGGCCATGCCCTGACAAACTGATATAGACATGCTTTAGTTTACTTTTTTGCATTTACTTTCTGTTAGTAGTTGGTATACACTAATCAGTTTAGTCTTGAGATGGGTTGTCGCGATCCGGTTGAGAGTAATCCTTTTTGGGGTCAAACTGCTGGCGCGGTGCGACTTGATTCACAATCAATGGATCGCCCTCATGCAATTGATATATAATCTGAACTATATTATGCGGTTAGTGGTGGAGTGAGGAAATCCTAGTTTTCTCTCTCTTTGAATCACAATCATTATTTATTATTGCTTTCTATTTTATGTTTGTTAGCATTAGATAATTCATAAAAACTAACTCTTTTTGGAAAAATATAATTCAGTATTTTTAGACTATTGAAGTAAACAATCCTCATCTCTGTGGGATCAATATTCTCCTACTCAAGCAAAACTGTCTATAATTGATTTGTGCGCTTGTAGAAGGATAAAACCTAAAGTGTCGTTTTTAACCATATATTTTGCACGCACCTGACGCCCACCATCGGACACACTTGTCCGTGTCGGACACGTGTACACACCAAAAATACGTGTCCGACACGCTAAATGGCATGTCTTGTATTTTTTAAAATTGGACACACGTATCGAACAAGTGGTGAGTCGGTTGATTTCATAAAAGATAGAGAACTTATGGAGTTGTTAATTTGGTGAATCACTTATAGAACTTGAACACCCATAATCCAATATTTGGCTTTGAAGATACTTGAATATCTTTGTTCGTCCTTATCTTGTGAGAGAAATTAGAGCACCTATTCATTTATCCACTATATAGAGAGGAACAAGATATCACCATAAAGAGCTAAAGATTTGGTATTTAAACATTCCAATCTTTGTCTTCGATCAATAATTTTTTTACAATATAATGAGGGAGAGACTAAAATATCAGATGTTAGGGGAGATGCATTTGATTTATTGGATAGTAGTGGAATGAAGAATTTTGAACATATCAGACATTTCATTTAACCTATTTGTTTATTTTTGTTTATAAGTTTATTGGTTCTTATTGTTTAAGTGATAAATAAAGAATTTGTGCAATATAATATGTATATATATAAA
Source organism: Cornus suecica (assembly GCA_963922005.1). Taxonomy (NCBI): domain Eukaryota; kingdom Viridiplantae; phylum Streptophyta; class Magnoliopsida; order Cornales; family Cornaceae; genus Cornus; species Cornus suecica. The sequence goes on along the minus strand of OY998240.1, from coordinate 14,835,441 downwards.
AAATGTTTTTTTATAAATGTATCGAAGGCGTGTTGTGTCTTACTTTTTTGGAATTTCCTGTGTCACCGTGTCCGTGTCGTGTCATGTCTGTGTCAGTGCTTCATAGCCTTCTTGCTACATAACAAAAAAGACATGCTTGCTATTTCCTAGTAACTAGAGCGCATATATGGGATATATATATATACACACACAGATAGTCACTAAGCAAGAAAATTCATATTCACTAAACATATTTCTTTTCTTTTTTTAGCTGAATATTAATTGTACCATTTATCTTAAATTTAAAAATAATACCAATTTATTACAACAATGAAAAAATAAATACAGTATCTACCTTTCTAAATAATCATTATATTAAAAAAACCTCCATACACAAAGTTCAAACTTATTTACCATAAAATATGAAAATAAAATAAAATACCTTCTATTTGCATGCAATAGGTTCAAGGAATCTTTTCTATTTTGCACCACCACCACAACAACAATAGAACATAGTCTCAAATGTGTTCCGAAGATGTGTAATCTCATTTAATTATCAGATGATAAAGCATATATATAATTATATATATGCCCACATATATATAGTTATCATTTACTCTTTTTCCCTCTATGTTTTTGGGACAAATTTGAATTGGGTGAGATATTTAATATATTTTTGGGCAGAATTTCAAATTTCTCACACATATTGCCTATTATTGAGAAAACAATAAATAATACTCACTATATACTTATATTGTTTAATGTAATTTCATTAGGAATGTGCTACAGTTCTATAGTATGTTTCATAAAGCTCCGGGTGTAATTCCATTTGTAACATTGAATTCTGATGCTTTCATGAACTACTAAGGTGTTACCTATTATATATATATATATATACTAGCATATTAGCACATGCGATGCACGTGGACCTTTAAAATTATCAATACAATAAAAAGTAAATAAACATTGATTAATAAAATATTATGCTTTAATTTAAACATCAATCTATTTCTTATGAAATTTTCTCGGGTAATGGAAAAATTAGAATTCTAGAAGTAAGAGTATTGCTTGATAGTATTTCTTATAAAAAAATTTATCGATAGGGGAAGATTTAATAAATTGTGATGATACCTCAACAAGTACAAAAAAAAAAATTTAATTGTCAATAAATACAAAATTCAACAGTTTCATATAAAAATAAAATATAAATAATTAATAAAATTATAATACAAAATCTATTATTCTATACTAAGGTTAGTAACAATAACTTCATAAGAAAATGTCTACATTTATCCAAATATCCTATATTAAGTCGTACAACACCATTTTAAGCCCACATCCACCACCAATTTATTTAATATAGATCTCTAGTTTATACATGCATTAAATTTCAAGCAGAAAAATAAATAAATATGTAAATAAATAAAAAGGTATATATTTTTTTAGCAAAATCTATCAATATAAATTTGTATGATATAAAGAAAAATAGAAAGATAGATTCAAAATATAGTAACTCAACCTGTGAACAACAAAATGGAGTAGATAATAATTGATTATAGAATTTGGGATTACATTCAAATGAAGAACTGGAACAATAAAACCAAACCTGCAAATACAAAAAAAAATAAAAAAAAATTAGTTAGTGGGAAACCAAATTATACTAAAATAAAAAAAAATAAAAAGTTAGTTAGAGAGAAACCAAATAGAAAGATAAGATTCAAAATATATTGACAAATGTGAACAACAAAATGGAGTAATCAATAATTGATTAAGATTTTGGGATTACCTTCAAATGGAAAACTGAACCAATGAAACAAGACCACTAAACACAAATGAAAAATAAAAAAATATTAGTTAGAGAGAAACTATCCTGAATGATTATTAAATAGTAATTATATATATATATATATATATATATATATATATATATATATATATATATATATATATATATGGACTATGTTTATAGATTACTTTACATTAAGTTGTAAAAGTAGAATGCGTCCACAAATTTTAAATTTATTTGAAAAATTTATTAAATATTTTTTTCTATAAAAATTCTAACCAATTCTTACTAAACATGTCACGCTCAAGGGAATCAAGTTAATTTAACATGTATCAATGTAACTCTATATTCTGTAAAAAGAGAAAATAAAAAATGAAGAAAGGAAAATTAATATATCTATATATATATATATAAAAGGAATGATCACAAAAGAGAATATACATATTATTATATTCGGCTTCATGCAGAAAAAGAAAATTAAGAGAGAGAGAGAGAGAACGGAGGATTGAACAAAAAGAAGGCTTAACAAACATCAATGCAATTTCATTAGATAATGATTTAAAGAAGGCCTTACAAACCTTGCAAGTTGCTTTTTGCAGTGATTGTTTTTTGCATGTATATATATATATATATGGTTGTGTATAGTTTAATAGATCTCCCAATGAAATTATGGAGCAACCAAATCAAACTCCAAAAAAAAAAATTCAATCTTGAAAAATTAAAGGAATAATAGAAAGAGAGACTATGCATATCGATACCTTTCCTTACCTTTTCTAAACATAATTCAAATGGTGATATACTTACATTTTATTTTGAAAAATTATTCATGGTCTAGAGCCCTTACTGTGAACTTGACTATTACCCTCATTATATGAAAAAACTCCCTTTATACTCAAATTCGTCCAATATGATGCAGAACTTGGTGGCATCAATATTATTTGTTCCTTGCATTTGATGATATAAATAATAAAAAATGAATGGAGGATTGAATAAAAAGAAGGGGTTACAAACTTAATGCAATTATTAGACAATCATTTAAGTTAGGATTTACAAACTTAATATAGGTCATGTTTGGCATAACTTTTGCTTCTGGCTTTCCGCAGAAGAAAAAGATAAGCAAAAGTTGTTTTGAGAAGCTAGTACCCACAACTTCTTTAAAACACTCTTCCAAGAGCTAGAAGTTCTTCTAAAAATTTTGTCAAACACCGTTCAAAACAGTTTTTTCCCCAGAAAACCTAAAGCAGTGTTTGAAAAGCAAATTCAAACAGGACCGTAGTCTAATAGAAAATTCATCCCATTCATTACAAATATACATGTTCTTTTAGCAAAAATAAAATTATAACTTTCAACGGAAAAAATCTTAATAAAAGAAAAAAACTTAATTTCGTTTTAACATTGGGTGAAGACATTGTAGGTGACTCTTAGTCTTGGATAGATGAAAAGTCGTAACTTTTATATTAGTTAGTGTACTCAACTTAAATAAATGGGCGGACACATTTATTAGTAAATGATGGGCAACTGAGAATTGTAATGTAAACTTGATTTATTGTTTTTGAAAAATATTTGTATAAACAAATGGGTGAAGACATTAAAGCTGGCTAGATGAAAAGTTTTGTAACCTCCCTAGTACTCAACTTAAAAGAATGGGTGGAAACATTATTGAAGTTTAATAATATCATTGAATGACTACCTTTAATGTATTTAAAAATCTATTTTTCATATTTCAAAATAATAAAAACATAGATTAGAATAAATTTGTGAATAAATACATACTAAAATTATTTATTATATATTAAGAGCTAAAGTATAATTTTTTTTTAAAAATAAATAAATAAATTATAACTCTTCAATTAATTTTATGACTCTTAGTTTTAAAATATTATTATATAAAAAAACCTATTACATAGAATGAAATTATATTTTGTAATTAAAAATAAGAAAATATGTATAGAAATAATGAAAAAGCCTTTTACTTTTATTAAACTCTTTGTATTACCATTAATGACTATCAAAATTAAATTTATAAAGCAATAATCATAAAATAACACCTTACATTTATTACTCAAAATAACACAAATTTTATTTTAAAAAATGGAAAAATATTTGGAAATATTCCAAAGCCCTTACACTTTTAGAATAGTTATAGATAGACTATAGATATATATACATATGTATATATTTACCTAATAATATGGTTGGTTAAAAATGATTTATGCATTTAAGATGGTGATAAATGCATAAGCTTAATAAACAGCCACAAGACTTAAAATAAAATCTCTTTTATTAAAATTTATAGAATTTTAAAAAGTGAGAAATGTATAAAAATATTCCAAATGACTCATACTTTTAATTGTAGTGTATATATGTATAAAATTATTTCAAATGGTTCATACTTTTAATAGTAGTGTGTATATATATATATATATGTATATATGTTATGACTATTCAACTTCTAAGTTATATTTTTCCACTAATTTCATTCTTAAATGAGGAATTTTGAAAAAAATATTTAATTGAAGTGATTTAATTAGTGAGTATTTTTTTTAATTAATAAAATAAAAAATATTTAAAAATATTTCTAGGGCCTCACACTTTTAGAATAGTTATATATATATATTCCAAATGGTTCATACTTTTAATATTAGTGTATATATATATATATGTATATATATTATGACTATATATATTATGACTATTCAACTTCTATTTTTTCATTAATTTCATTCTTAAATGAGGAATCTTGAAAAAATATTTAATTGAAGTAATTTAATTAGTGAGTATTTTTTTTAATTAATAAAATAAAAAATATTTGAAAATATTCCTAGGGCCTCACACTTTTAGAATAGTTATAGATTATAGATTATAGCTATAGATATAGATAGATATAGATTACAAAATACTACAATTAATGTCGCTACTGTAAATCTATATTGTAGTTAATACATTTTTTTGTTCAAGCATAAGAATTCAAGTCATCTTTTAGAAAGAGCGATTAATCAAATTATGATAAAATATAATTTAATAGATTGAATTAAGTAGAACACCTTACAAAGCTACAACAAAGTAACTCATTTCCAGCTGAACGAAATATATATTCAACATTCTGAAATTCGCACGGAAAATTATCTTTGCCACCACACTCCCTTCTTTCAAATTCGACATCTTTTTCGTTTTTGGTTGGGATGGGTGGTTGAATATAGCGAATTTAGTGAAGACCTCAGAGGTGTCGAATGCGAAATTCAGATCAAAAGGTACTTGATCAAGTGAGAAATCCAAACCCATGGTGACTGAAGTTGGAGCTGAAAGTATATCAGAATCCGAACTTCACGGAACATAGTCCATTGAAAAGTCACTCATTTTAAAATGGCAAAAGGGTCAAAAGGTTGGATTCAGATGTTGCTGGGAATAATTCTCATGTTTTTATTCCATGACAACAATATAAAATGTAAATTATTTTTGGTCGAGTGTGACCGGGCATAGGCAGCGGCTGTGTTGATTGCTTAGTTAAAGCCTTCTGCTTGCTCTTTTATATTTCGTGAAAATAACATACAATGACAATTTGAAAATATAAATGTGTAGACAAGGTTCAGATTATTAAAAAATATATAAATGTGTGGAAAAAGTTAACATTATTCAAAAAAAAATATAACCCAAAGGATAGACACTTCAGTAACCTAAAATATCTATTATTATCACCCCTCAGACACATTTTCATCTTCGTCATTATACTCTTCCTCATCTTCGTCATTATACTCTTCCTCATTTTCCTCAACAGACAATTCTTCATATTCACTATAATGCTCAGTGAAATCAGACCATTCTCCAGCACTAAAAAAATGATAGTCATCTTCATCCAAGAATATTTCAACTTTATTACGTTTTTCGGGCACGATCTCATATTTTGGTGTCTTCCACTCATCACACATGACTTGTGTTTCATAACCTATTTCGCATATGGGAAAACTTTGTCCGTCAGTCAGGTGAGAACCAATATATGCAACTCTATTAGCTAGAGTGTTTCCTTGGGGATATTGAAACAGTATTTCTATATCATGAAATGCTTGGAACATCTCAAAAGTTTCCCTGCATAACAATAACTTTTATATCAATCTAATTGGAAGCTATAATCTAAATTAAAGAACTCAAAACTTTTTATAAAAAACTTACTCACAACGTTCCTGGGTTGTAAGCATTGAAGGAAGAGTACACACCCATGGTGGTACACCACCACATCTTAGCACACGGACAATTGCTTTTTGGTCAAGCTCCAATATGATTTTCTTTACTTCCTGTCTCTCATAGATTATATCTTCTACCACATAATGAAGCCCAGAATAAAACTTCAAATCTGGAGGCTGCGTCAAAAAGTGACCTGTGTAGAACATCCAAGATTGTTCCCCGAGAATCTCTTAACACTGCTCCACAACTAGCTGCTATTGTCCCATCAAGATTTTCCTTTAAAACACCGGAAACGTTTAACTTGTACCATCCATCATCAGGGGCTTCCCAGAAACAAACAACTATAGGGTGTTTTAATAAAGTCGTCGAAGAACTATCCAAAACACAAATTTGTTGCTTCAACATGTAATTATAAATTCTGTTTTTATACTTTTCGGGAATCCTGTAGAAACACCACATAAAGTCCTCTACTGAGATGTATCTCAATTTGGAAACCTCAGCCACATGCCAATCACTATTACCCTTTTTGTACAACCCAAAATTTTCCAATTTTACATTGTGTTTCTGTTCAAAAAATAGATGTCGCAAACTCTGGTCTTGCTATTAAATGAGCAAAATATATATCTGTTAAATATAACATGAATTGCATGAAAACTAAACTTGTGAAGACATTGAACTTACAGAAAGATCGTTAACGTCTTCCGGCCATCCTTTCTTACTTGGAAATGCAAGAGGCATATCTATGGTGAGACATAATGGAATAGCATCATTAGAGGAAAAAATATAGCAACATATAGATAAACATTTAATCACGTAAGAAGCCAAAATCTTTATTGATAGTTTTGAGTATTCCGCACAAAAACAAAAATGAATATAGGATTCCCGAGGAGGAAGATGTAGCTAAACATAAGGCAAAACTTTAAACTACTGAATCCTGAAAGTAAAGATCTCCTTTTTCTTTGAAGGCCACCAAAGACCCTTTGAAAAATGATATATCTGGGTGGACTTCTTTATGAAGTATATTACCAATTGTTTACCTCCAAAGAAGTCTTCAAGTAATAATCACGTAACAAGGAAAGCAGTCTGTGAATCATCTATGCTTTCATTGTCCGATGACTTCGGGCCATATCGTATTATACAAAGAGCATGTTCAGATTTTGGAAAGGGTGTGTTGTAATGTCCGGGTTTTCTTTTCCGTTTTATTTGGACACATGACGACATTACTTTTTCCTTTGCATGGGTTTTCGTGCATTGGGGAGGTAACGGTTTGTGTTTCCAGGTTTGTTCCTACTATTTGAGAACTTTATATTTTTGGGCTTTAAGAGGGCCCGGGGGTTTTTTGGTGGACCTGGTGGTCGGGTTTCGCCCGAAATTATTTACTTTTATTTCCTAGCTTGCAGTGGCTTTTGCATTCACGGTATTACGTTTGGGGGTCGTTTTGATGTTTCGGAGCATTTGAAGGGGTCATTATGCAATTAGGAAGGTCAAAGGTCATCTTCCTCACCACTCACTCTCTCAACCGTGTATCTCTCTCTCGCCTCTCTACTTTTTCTCTAGTTTCCGACCTCTAGTTGCTTCAGGGTCGAACTAAAGAATCGACCTACTCGACGAGGGCTACGTTTTCGAATCGGTGTTCGTCGGCTCTGGCGATCGGATTCCAGCGTTGGGGATTTGGTCGGGCCGATGAAGGAAAGTGTGTTCCCGATGACGTTAGCTTTCCATCTATTGTTTCATTTTCTCCGTTTTCACATTTCTGTTTCGGCCGATTTGGGAGTTGAATTTCCAAACTTGAGGTAGAGGATTCTTCTCCGTTTTTTAAGCTGATTACATGAGTGTGCGTTTTTTTGCATCTCAATGTATGGTTGGGATGGCTCATGGGATATTTGTATGTCTTTCTGTGTTATAACATGTGAATGACTTAATGTGTATATGTATGTTTCTATATATATATATATATATGTGCAGTTTAGGAATTGTTTAGTTGAAAGCATGCTATTTACCGTTGCAGTTTTGTCGCATAGTTATTTGTTTGAAAAGCTTTATGTGGTGTATTTTGGTTGTTAGCATGTCTCGGTGCTAAGGATTGTAAATGTTTCAGTTACATGCTTGTTGCATTTATTCCAGTCAAAAGCATGGCATATTGCTTGTTTCGGTCTCGAGCATTTGCATGGGTCATATTTTATTCATGAGTTTGATTTTTACCAAGTTTAGGGTAGACGAGATGAAAGCATACTAGGTCTCGTGGCAATATATTGTGTGTACGCGTCTGCATACCAGGCCTCGTGGCGGTATATTGTGTGTGTTTGCATACTAGGCCTCGTGGTGGTATGTTGTGTGCGTAATCATAAACGAGAAGAAAGTATACTAGGTCTCGTGGCGGTATATTGTGTGTACGTGTGCGTACCAGGCCTCGTGGCGGTATATTGTTTCTGTATGTCTGCATAATAGGCCTTGTGGAGGTATGTTGTGTGTATGCGTGTGAGCTTGCCTATCTCGGTCATAGTTGTTAAAGGCGCGAGGCGCTAAAGGTCTTCTAGCGCCTCGGCGCTCGCCCGAGTGAAGCAAGGGGCTCAATAATATATTATTTTCATCATTTAATCAATAAATCACTTAAAAGAAAAATTGTAAATATAAGATACTTAAACTAATAATAATTTGACAAAACATTGCTAATATAATTGGTCTCAAAAAGACTCTACATCAACATGCAAATCTATTGGTATTCTACATAATTTTTTTCGTAATTTGTTATTAACGTAAAAACATATTGAACTTCTGAATTTGTAACATAAAAAAAAAAAAATCAAGCATTGATTCAAGCACTGTCAAGCATTTAATCATATAAGTGTTTTCTTACTATTTAATAAATAGAAATAAAAGAAGAAAAAAGAAACGAGAGGAGAGGAGAGGAGAGAAAAAAAAAATGAGTCAAAAAATATACGTATATATATGTGTTGTCTTACTATTTAATGGACAAAAATAAAAATAAATAAATAAACAACAACAAGAGGAGAGGAGAGGAGAGAAAAAAAGAAGTGAAAAATATACGTATCACGTATGTATATAAGTGTTGTCTAGCAGGAAAAAAAAATTAAAACAAAATAAAAATGAGAGGAGAGAGAAAAGAGAAGAAAGAAGAAGTAGAAGAAGAAGCGGAAACATACATGGTCTTCAAGCAGTGCGTCTTTTCTTCAATCATCGGTCCTTGACTCATTCATAGCGATCTTTCTTTTTTCCCTTTTTTGTTATTCTTGCCCTAATTTCTTTCTTTAAGCCCAACCCAATCCCCATATATATATATTATAATTTACCATATAATATGTATATAATAGGTTAAAGTCAAACTATTAAATATACAAAAAATCATAAAGAAAGGAAAAAGAAATAGGCACGCCCAGCGCCCCATGTGAGGTGAGCGCCTAGGCAACGCCTTTTGAAGGTCACATCGCCTAGTTCAAGGCGAGGCGCTAAGCTGGCGCCTCGCGTCGCCAAGCGCCTAGGTGCTTGCCTAGGCGCGCCTTTGACAACTATGGGTGCATTGTATGGGCATGACATTGCATGTATGAAAGCATACTAGATCATGTGGCAGTATATTGCGTATGTTTTCGTCTCCCCTGTATGTTGCATGTATGTTGCATAGGTGTTTATCTACTCACGGTATCACATATGCGATCATATATATAGATTTACATATATATATTGTTGTACATAAATGTTTACTAGTGTTATATGAGTGTCTCATTTAGTATTGAATGGGGATGTCTATACATGTATATGTGTTTACCTGTTTTTGTTTTTCTTATATGTACGGTACTTGGTCTCATATTGACATACGTGACATGGTGAGAAACGGACTCAACCTAGGTTTAGAAGCATGCACCATCGTTTTGGGTTACCACGACTTGTACGATCGGGGGATGAGGTGGATAGCGCTACCCTATTGAGCATTGTAAGCTCACCCCATTGTTCCTTAAAACTTTTCAAGAATTGAGCCGTCAACAAACGGTGTATAGCTTTGTGGATGTCGAAGTGAAGAGGACTCGCCTTCTCTTTTGTTATTTTGCCTTGCTCTATATTCTGATACTTGTATGCTATTTTGTAGAACTAGCACGTTTGCTCGGATTACGACTAGGATTGTACTATTCTTTTGGCACGGCTATGTGTGGTGATGTATACACGTATGTTTTATATATGGTGGTTCGTGTATTTACGGGATTCCATTATTTTGAATTGTTATTAAATGCTTAGGTTCATTTTAGGATGTTTTTCTTGACACCGACTTGGTTCCTGTTAGAATTATTAGTGGATGGTGGTTGTGATTTGATCATTTCCGGTGTTTGTTGATGTTAGGTTTTGCATCCGTAAGGTTCCGGGTGTTGCCGGGGAGGTTTGGAATCATTTCTAGCTATTTCGAACCAAAATGCATCCATGAACAGTGAATCACCAGCAGGCTGGGGGCAATAGAGAGTGCCAGGGACGCTCTAAAGCCCAGGAAAGTCTGTCCCTGTTGCCCGTTTCAGTCCGTTTTTTACCCAGGTTCGCTGTTTTGGAAATAACTTGAGCTACAGTTGGGATTTTTGAGCGATTCCAAGTGCGTTGGAAAACTGACTTCATGAGGATGAGTTTAAGCTTTTGAATCACTCATTTTGGAGTTGATTTGACTGAATTATGGTCGTTTGAATAGGTTTGACTTATTCGCTCTTTGGGATCTTTCACCGTTTCGCGGAGATTTTGTTTGGAGATCTCTTTGGGATGTCCAAATTATCTATGCTTTCATTGTCCGATGACTTCAGGCCATTTCGTATTATACAAAGAGCATGTTCAGATTTTGGAAAGGGTGTGTTGTAATGTCCGGGTTTTCTTTTCCGTTTTATTTGGACACATGACGACATTACTTTTTCCTTTGCATGGATTTTCGTGCATTGGGGAGGTAACGGTTTGTGTTTCCAGGTTTGTTCCTACTATTCGAGAACTTTATATTTTTGGGCTTTACGTGGGCCCGGGGGTTTTTTGGTGGACCTGGTGGTCGGGTTTCGCCCAAAATTATTTATTTTTATTTCCTAGAGTGCAGTGGTTTTTGCATTCATGGTATTACGTTTGGGGGTCGTTTTGACGTTTCGGAGCATTTGAAGGGGTCATTATGCAATTAAGAAGGTCAAAGGTCATCTTCCTCACCACTCACTCTCTCAAGCGTGTATCTCTCTCTCGCCTCTCTACTTTTTCTCTAGTTTCCGACCTCTGGTTGCTTCGGGGCCGAACTAAAGAATCGACCTACTCGACGAGGGCTACGTTTTCACATAAAGCTTGGTGAGTTTCTTCCACTTTTGAAATTTTCGTGTTTGTGTGATCTCATCCTTCTCTCCTTGTTTTCATCTACTACTCGTGATTTGAGTTTTCTTCATGTTGTGAACATTGTACATGAGGGTAAGGGCTTTGCACCGATTTTCGAATCGGTGTTCGTCGGCTCCGGCGATCGGATTCCGGCGTTGGGGATTTGGTCGGGCCGATAAAGTAAAGTGTGTTCCCGGTGACGTTAGCTTTCCATCTATTGTTTCATTTTCTCCGTTTTCACATTTCTGTTTCGGCCGATTTGGGAGTTGAACTTCCAAACTTGAGGTAGAGGATTCTTCTCCGTTTTTTAAGCTGATTACATGAGTGCACATTAAAACAATTAGAACCTATAGTTGCATCAAACTCTAAGCTCATAAGTTGTATACATAGAGCCTTTGGATCATATGTACTATTTGACTGAAGAATAACGACAAATGAGGACCAATGCATCATGAAGAAGGAAATTCATCGCAGCAAGGCCAAATCCAAGTAGGTAAGAAAGGTGGGAGCCTGGACCCAATCTCAATAAACCCAAGGCGTAAAGAGGAACCACACAGGCCCAATTCGGCCCAAACATAAATTGGCCCAAGGCCCAAAAGTGTAAAAGGAAGTAGAATCCCAACCCATTTTGGTAAAGCCCCTCCTCCTCTAAGGAAGGATCAATAGTTATCAAGGAAATAATCCTTCCCAGGCAGGGAAGATTCTGACCTAATTGTAACCCACCATCTAAAAATACAAGAGAAGGACACAGGCCCAATTCGGCCCAAACATAAATAGGCCCAAGGCCCGGAAGTGTAAAAGGAAGTAGAATCCCAACCCATTTTGGTAAAGCCCCCCTTCCTATAAGGAAGGATCAATAGTTTTAAGGAAAGAATTCTTCCCATGTAGGGAAGATTCTGACCTAATTGTAACGCACCATCTAAAAATACAAGAGAAGGGGAAAAAGAAAGGGAAATTTTAAAAAAAGACAACTTTCAAAATGTATTTACAAGAAAAGATCAACAAACAAAAATAATTATAATATTGACAAGTTGGTATAAATGTAGGACTAAAAATGCCCTCGAAAAATTGTAAATATGAAATAAAAGTTTTAAGTAGTATAGTTAAAAGTTTTACCAGATGAAATAAAAACTTATACTCCCAATCCAAACAATTCACATCCTGTGTCAAAAGTTTTACGTGGTGGAATATAAATTCCACACTAAAATCATGCGCTAAAGGGCATTATGAATCAAAGTTATATTTTTCTCTTTCTTGTAATTATTTTTTGACATTTTTCATGTAAATAATTTTTCAAAGTTTGTCATTTTATTATTGGCTCCAAAAGTTGTCATTTTTTAAATTTTCCCAAAAATAAAATCCTAAGTTGATGTATGGGCCAAATAAACACATTAAGGCCCAAGGCATAATCAACAGCCATTTTCCAACCAAGCTGCCAAGGAAGGCCTATGGGAATATATTTGTTAAGTCCGAAGACCTATCAAGGCTCAACCGAAGATCTCCAGAGCCGTCAGCAAGATGCCGAGAGCTTCGGTAGGCAACAAGGGCCTTCGGCAAAAGACATTAACTTGCTCCCTAAGAAAAGGCAAGGTCAAATAGGGAAAATAACATTAGGGTTGCGGTCAGGATAAGAAACAAATTAGTTAATCCTTGTACGGATCTCCTCTAGGGAAATGGGCCAGAGGCCCACACCTCATCTATAAATATGAAAAGATGTGTCCAAATAGGGCAAGTTTTCTTGGAGTATATAAGTACATTTTCTTGCACATGCAATTGACATTCTCAAAGAGGCTTGCATATCAAGTTTTTGATCTTTCACAACTTAAAGGCACTTGCATAAAGTCCACCATTTATTTCATTACGAACATCAATTAAAGCCTCCTTAAAGCTGGAGTCTGAGTTTTCTGTGTGTTTTTGGCGTTGAACAGAGGCTTGTATATCAATTTTTTGCTCTTACACAATTTAAACGCACTTATATAAAGTCCGATCGCTGATTTCATTACGAACTTCCATTAAAGCCTTGTTATTAGGTGTAACACAATGAACAGCACCCCTACACCATAGAGACTGAAAATACGGAAAAACAATCAGCCAAATTTAGCACATGAAAATTTAATTCTCACTTTTTTTTAATCACCTACAAAACATCCGAACTCAAACTCAAACCAAATTCAATTCCTAAAGAGTAATCCAAAAGACTTTAACAATTAAAAAACCAACAAAAACAAGATAAAAAAGACAAGATCATATGATGATGAGAGTGTAGAAAAAGTAAAGAAAAGTAGTAGTAGTAATTACTTTTATACGCGAGAAGCTCCTCCTAACCTTAAGGTTCACATACTGGATTTTCGCGCCAATTGGAGAGAATTTTGCTGATAACTGGTCCTTCATATTTTCTTTGCGCATCATATATGGTAATGCGGCCCCTATATCATTCCGAACAAGTTTAATCTTCCACATGGAATTGTTCCCAACTTTTGACTCCGAATAGGGGCACAAGGTGCAGTTGTAACTAATGCACCCCATTCCTGCCATCTCTAGGTTTTCTTCCGCTCTGTGTGGGTGGGTGGGGGCGGCGGCTTTTATTAGGCAACTGAGATACAGATTTTGCTCCAATCTTTACAAAAATTAGAAAAAAAAAAAAAGAGGGGGGAAATCAACTGATACACCAATAGAATGTGATATATATATTTAAGGATGAAAAGAACAATCAATAAGTGTTGGGCGCAAGATCCTTAAAAATTGTTAGGAACAATGATTGGACTTCAAGAGATTATGACCTTCTTTCCTTCTTTTTCTTTTAGTTCTTTTAATACGTTGGAGCTCTCTTTGTAAACGGATCACATATACACGTGAAGACTAAGTTTAAGATACACTTAAAATAGCTTTTTGCAAATGGTAATATTATCTATATATTTAAAAGAGAGAAACAAACAAAATGACATTTTCCGAGACTATTTATTCCAATTTATATTTTGAACTCCTTTTGTTAACCTACATTGTCCAAGTGTGATGCACATAAAACATCTGGAAACTAAATTCACCATGATGTCTATGCTAGAACATTATATGCACTATGTAATTACATAAACCATGATCTCTAAATATATATATATATATATATATATATATATATATATATATATATATAGCAAAATAAAATGCAATGAGAATCATGGTGAAGTAAGAAGAATAAAAAAACAAAAACAATAATCAAATATAATAAAGACTCAGGCGTGAGGAACACAATGAAATTTATTTTGGACAAATAACTGCTCATGATCTATTAGTTTTTCACATAAAATGTAATAATAACTAAACTCTAAGGTTTGTTTTTTAATTTTATTTATTTGTAAACTAGAGGATTTTAATTTATAGTACACAATATATTTTTTATTAGTTATATTTTATAATTATTCAAATAAATAAATTTGATGTAAAATATCGCACTAAGATACTCTTCATCAAAATCAAACATCAAGGGAATTTCACCTGGCACCATTACACCGTCCCAACTGCAACACTGATTTTTCCCTACTCGGCCCGTTTACAAACAAAGGTCATGTTTGGTAGGTGGTTATGGTTCCACCTAGTCTGGTCTGGTCTTGATTTTCAGGGACCAGACGATGTTTGTTTGGACTGATCTCAAATTTTGGGACCAGACCAAATGTGGTTTTTTTGGAACCACTTTTTTTTGTGGTTCCCCATGGTCAGATCTGGTCTTGGTAACCAAAATAAGATTTTTGAGACCAACGATTAAAACCACCAAAAACCAAAATTAAATAAAAATAATAACAAAATAAATTAAATAATACATAAAAATAATAATAAAAAATGAATTAAATAATATATAATAATAATAATAATAAATAAATAAATAATAAAATAATTTTATAAATAATTAAAAATTAATAAATAATATATTAAATAAAAATATTTAAAAATAAAATAAAAATAATGAATAATAAACAAAATGAATTAAATAATACATAATAATAATAATAAATTAATAAAATATATTTCAAAATAATAACAAATGAATAAATAATAATAATAATAAATAATAAAATAAATAAACATATTTAAAAATAAAATAAAAATAATAAATAATAAACAAAATTAATTAAATAATACACAATAATAATAATAATAAAAATGAATATAACAATAATAAATAAATTAATAAAATATATTTATAAATAATTAACAATGAATAAATAATAATAATAATAATAATAATAATAATAAATGAATAATATAAATAAGAAATTAAATAAAACATATTTAAAAATAAAATAAAAATAATGAATAATAAACAAAATGAATTAAATAATACATAATAATAGAAATGAATAAATTAATGAATATAATAATAAATAATAAATTAATATAATATATTTATAAATAATTTAAAATGAATAAATAATAATAAATTAATAATATAAATAAATAATTAAATAATAATAAATGAAATGAATTAAATAATGAAATAATAGTAAATAAAATGAATTAAATAATTAAATAATAATAAAGAATAAATAAATGAATAGAATATATTTATAAAGTAATATATAAATGAATAAATAATAAATTAATAAAATATATTTATAAATGAAAAATAAATAATAAATAAAGTAAAGTAAAGTAAATAATACATAAAAATAATAAATAAATATTATAATAAATAATTTTATTTTTTAAAGCGAAAAGATCATAATAAATCGTTTTATCAAATATGATCTGGTTCAATGTTTGGGAAACCGTGACCATCAGACCAGACCACTTACCAAACAGACTTTTAATTTTATGATCTAAACAAGCCAGACCAAACCAAACCGGACCGGACCAGACTAGACAAGACCGCCTACCAAACATGGCCAAAATATATTTCATGTTTTCGTTTTCTAAAAAAATGAATTATGATTTTAAATTTGTAAGGGACTTAAAAAGTAAAATCATATTTACTAATCAATTATTTTTAAAAACAAAAGTGAAAAATAGAAAGTATGTTTTGATTACAATTCATGATATAATAATGAATGATGTGGATGCATACATGAACTGACACCTATGAAGCACGGACACTTCGTCTAAGGTCACTGTATTCGTGTCTGACACACGCAAGGTTACTCGAACTGGCCGGTTCGCAATGGTAATGGGCTGAACCGGCCCGATATAACGGCCGGCATGCAGGTTCCGGCCGATATATCGGTGAACGGGGCCGATATGGACACGAGCCGATTTTGGTTGAACCGGTTCCTTAAAAAAAAAAAAAATAGAGAACCCAGTAACGAAAATTCAATAATCAGTGTATTTACACAAAACCCATAACCCTTCAAGTGAATCTAACTACGTAAAATCAAAATCAACAGGCAAATGACTAATCAATCAAAACCCATCAT
Source organism: Cornus suecica (assembly GCA_963922005.1). Classification (NCBI taxonomy): domain Eukaryota; kingdom Viridiplantae; phylum Streptophyta; class Magnoliopsida; order Cornales; family Cornaceae; genus Cornus; species Cornus suecica. The sequence goes on along the minus strand of OY998240.1, from coordinate 14,818,764 downwards.
CCTTCAAGTGAATCTAACTACGAAAAATGAATCAAAATCAACAGATACATGAAAAATCAAGAACAGTAGTACTCCTAAAATAACATATAATCACTGTGTATTTCTGTGTGTGAACATAGATATATGTATATATATATATTAAGATCATCGATAGATGTAGAATTGATTAACATATGAGTTTTAGATACAATTGGTCGATCGAGAAATACCCGATTTGAGCTATGGTAGGGGCAATGAAAGTGGCGATTAAGAGCGGAGAGTAAACACAATCGATAGGCCTTTTCGCTGTTGTGTGTGCTTTGAAGCATTGATCGTCTCAGTCCCACCCTCTCATTTATGAAGTTTTTTTTTTCCTCTTTATTTATTTATTTAATTTTTGTCCTATTTAGTTTGTGAAAATTAAAACTTTGTGACCTGGGTTACCTATAAATAAATGTTAGGTATAACCATGGTTTAGAAAACCAATGCAGTGAAAGGGTATAAAAGACATTTTGGGGATAAATATATTTTTAATCAATTCTAGGTACATATTAGTACCATATCACTACATTTTCACCACCATGTGCGAGTTTTTAAAAAATTCACGCTTACGATAACCGAAATCGTTACGTAACCCCGATATTGACTCGGTTCCGTTACACCGATACCGAAACCGTTTTTGCGAACCATGGACACACATGTCCGTATCGGATACGCGTACACGCCAAAAACGTGTCCTGAATTTTTTTTATATTAGATACACGGTGGACACGCGCATGTCTGCGTGTCGAACACGCGGTGGGTCGCTTGATTCCATAAAAGATAGATGACTTATGAAGTCGGTAATTTGGTGGATTATTTATGGAACTTCAACTCCTCTAATTCAATATTTGATTTTGAATATCTTTGTTCTTCTTCATCTTGTGAGAGAAAATGGAACACCTATTCATTTATCCAATATTTGAACAAGAATAACCTAACACCACAAAGAGCCGAAGGTTTGGTATTTTTACATTCCAATATTTGTCTTAAATAAAAAAATCTACAATATAACGAGAGGGACTGAGACGTCAGATGTTTGGGGAGATGCACTTGATTACTTGGATGATAGTGAAATAAAGAATATTAAACATGTCAGACATTTTATTTAACCTATTTGTTTCTTTTTGTTTATAAATTTGTTTGATTCGCATTGTTAAGTGATAATGAAGTATGTGTGCAATATAATATGTATATATAAAAAATATATATGTTTTTTTATAAACGTGTCGGAGGCGTGACGTGTCCTATTTTTTGGGAATTTGTCGTGTCGACGTGTCTGTGTCCCGTGTCCGTGCTTCATAAACTGACACATGTTTATTATAAAGAATTAAAAAAGTGAAAAATGATGAGTATGTTTTTTGGTATGTATATATTGAACTGATCTTAAAATTATATTTAAGAAATAAAATGGAAACTAATTAATATTATAACTTACTATTTTTTCTTCTTCATAATATTAACATGAATTTATAATCATGATTTGTAGCATTGCTCCACCTATATATATACATGTATATATATACATGTATATATTTCACACCTAGTGGCTTCGTGGGGAATTCCTCCTTTGAGAGATGAGGTCATGACCCAAGGCAACGAAATTTAATTGGATCATGAACTCTTCTCTTATGGGAGGCAATCGCCATCAAATTCTTCATTCCTCTCAAAGGTTATTGGCATGTCTATATCTGGTTTTTTTTTTTTGTAGTATATATATATATATATATTCTGTAGTAATTATAATATATATATATATAATGTTTTTTATTTTATTTTATTAATTGAATAATTCCAGATGAATTCACTTTCATGAAAACTGTTTCTCAATCCTGGTAATGGTTGTGATCATAAACTTTATTTTTATTATATATTATTTAGTATATTGTAGGCCCAACGTTCTCAGTAAAGACAAATAGATTAAAAGATAGGGCCCAAGAAGAAGCCCACGAGGCCCATTTCTGGAAGCTTCAATGGGGAAATTTGAATTTTCACCAACCACCAATTCCATAAATCAAGCCCATGAATGATGGAAGGAGAAGATTAAGCCGAATCAATCTTGACCAAATTTGAAGATATTATTTTTGTATAAATAATGGAAGAAGATCGACAAAAGGAGGATGGAATTATATATACACTTTTCTCTCTTGCAAATTATATTTCATTTTTTTCATGCTATGCTATTCTTATTCTTTTTCTCTATAGATCTTTTAGCGGAGAATAGTCTACTGTGCCACAAGGAGTTGTCAATGTTATTCTCTAGTGTTTGGAGGCCCTGGAAAGGGAAAATCGAGAATTGAAGGAAAGGCTGAACAGGGTAAACGATGGGCACCCCCTGCTAGCGATTGCATGAATGATTTAGAAGATGAGGAAGAAAGTAACCGCTAGCAGGGAAGTTCTCCCGATTGGTCTTTGGCTTCACGAAGGGCGGAGGAAACATAGCAAAACGGTGGAATACCTGAACGAGCCGAACCTCTCAACATGATGGCTAGACTCCAAAAGATCGTCGACGAGTAGGTTAAGGATCTCAGAACGCAAACACCAGCAGCATATGGTGGTTGAGATGACAACCAAAATGATCGAGTCACCGTTCAGCGAGGAGATCAAGCGACACAGGAGGCCTCATACGCATGCCGACTTTTACCAAGTTCGATGGAACGCAGGATCAGATTGAGCATCTCTTCCATGTAGAGCAGATGATGACATTAAACATAGCCGACGATGCGTTGATGTGTAAGGCCTTCTCGACTAGTCTCACGGGCCCAGCGCTATTGTGGTTTCACCAATTGCCCGGAGGATCGATCGACTGCTTTCAGAAACTCATGGAGCAATTTCTGGCCTAATACTTTGGGAACCGAAAGCAGAAGAGGACGATATCCAATATGTTCAAGATGAGAGAGATGAAAGGGGAAAACCTGAAAAGTTTCCTATCACGGTCCAATCTAGAAATGGGAATGATTCCAGCGTGCGATCAGCTGGCAGCTGTGGAAGCTTTCAAGGTGGCCGTAGAGCAGGGGACAAGTTTTCACAGATCCCTGGTGAAATCCACACCCTGAAATATGGGGCCCCTCAATTCACGAGCCTAGGGGTATCTCAGATTGGAGGAGGACGAATCTACAAGGGGACATCGATCGGCCCTCCCGAACATAGAAGGAAAGTCCAAGGACAAAATAACAAACAAAAGATGGAAGGATCCAGCAATTCCCAACCGACAACAGGAATAAAGGCCGTGATTCGAGGATTTAGAACGACTCTGGTTACACTATTCAAGGAAAACAAATTGAAAGGAATCTTTAGTAGAGTCTCAATAATATCATTCGAGTGTTTGTGCAAAAATACGCATCTACAGTGTTATTATAGATAAAAATAAATAAAAAATAAAATCTCAGATTGATTTTCAACCCAATAAACCTAAAGTGTAATTCAATCAAACCATTTATTAAGATTAAGGCCAAAAGAATCTTTTCTCGCACTGTCGCACAACTCTCGCACTCGTAGTCGGCAATACTTTTTCGCAACACCACCGGAAATTATTTTCAATTTTTTAATATTAATATATTCAATGTATTTTTCAATGATTTTTTTTAACGGTTAAATATTTTTTAAGCAAAGCCTTTTGTATAAAAGATCTTACATTTCACCTCGCAAAGCACCTCTTCAAATTTAAAGCATGTTAGGGCTGCCCGGCCCTGCATCGTCGCTGCTTCATGTGGAAGGCCCGCCCTCACTGTCTCTGGTTGCTGCTTCATGGAAAGTGCTTGCCTTGAGAAGACAAGTTACCATTGTCATTACATTTAACAAAAACAATCAAGCAAACAAGGATATTCCTACATTAAAGGAAGACTATGCTACAAGCCCTGGCCACAACAAACCATACTAGTATTTATATCTTTTATGTTATCAGAGAATGCACAAAGATTCATCTTAACAGCCACAAGTAGCAGTTTTTTTTCGGTTACATGCACAACTCCCATATTATGGGATAGAGCTTCGCGTGCCCTGGTATGGCAAACCAAAACTTTTACATAAGAGCAATGATACAACTCAGGACACTCGACTAATTGGGCGTCTCAAAACAATGATATAAGTTCTAGAGATGGCAAAGGGGCGGGTTTGGCTAAACCCTACTCCTCCCTGTTCAAAAACTATGAATACCAACTCCACCAGACTACCAGTATTCTACAACTATGAGAGGCCCACAGCTCTATGAGACACCCGACTAGTCGGTTTTTGTCAATTTTTGAATTTTCCTTTGCATTATAACTTACCGAACTCTTTGAGATTATTTGGTCCGACTCTGTACATTCCAGCTTAACGCGAGAATTTTAAGCATAAAATGCTCATCTTAGAACAGCAAGTTAAGTATCGCTGACATCAACATCATCGATATCCACACCGACCACAGAATTAAGTGTTGACATCCATGTCTGCAGCCCAGCCTCAGGGTGCTTCTTCCTTGTCGCTTCTAGCTTACCAACGGCCTGCTTTGGAACTCCACATTTCACTAGAACAATTCCAAGTGCTTTAAAAGTAGAATCATCTGGCTCAATGATGGAATTTAGCATCTCTTTAAAAGTTCCCACGGCCTTCCTGAATCTCCCATATGAAGCATACAACCCGAGCACATGATTATAACTCAACAAATCGGTCAAAAGTCCTAGTTCTTTCATCTTTTGTGCAATATCCATAGCTTCGTCAAACATTCCTATTCTCTTGTACATGCACAGCATCATCGCATATGAGAACTCATTTGCATCCCCCTTTCTCTTCAGATTCTCAAAAATATTTTCTGCTTCTGTAACCATAGATCGCTCCGTGTAGAGATCTATCATACAATTTGAAGAATATACTTCAGGGCCCATGTCAAATGCTTGAAGCATTTTGTATGTTTCCTGTGCTTCTTTCAAGTATCCAACTTTAGTGTAAAGCTTGATTAAGGAGTTATATATAACAGTATTCATGGATATACCAGCATCTTTCATTGCATCAACATATCTTAAAGCTTCTTTGACGCCTCCAATATCAGCAAATGCATTTATCAGTACACCATAAACAATAACATCAGGCCGTACATTAAATCCAATCATCTCGGTGAACACTCCCTCTGCCATGTCCAGCTGACCTAACTTCACAAAGCTCGAGATCACGGCACAATGTGGGATGCAATCATGAACCAATCCTGCCTCCTGCATTTTCCTCACATAGGGCAACGCCAAGTGTGGCAGATCAGCACTAGCAAGCACTTGGATGAGAGAATTATAACTACACTTGTCCGGGACTACGTCATATTTCTCCACATTATCAAATAAATGACATGCCTTGTCATATCTCTTGCTGATCCCATAAGCTTTGATCATCACATTGAACTCAAGAACCGTCAGCCTTTTACCCTCTTGGCAACTGATGAACACTTTCTCAGCTTCCAACACATGCCCACGCTCCCCAAATGCATCAATATTGGCAGAGTAGCACTCGGAGCTCATATTCCCTCCAAGATGGAACCTCTTGAACCATAACCATGACTTCTCAAGCATTCCAGCGTCTATATACATTCTGGTCAGAGCTGATTGGGTGAATTCATCGATCTCAAGACCCCTTCCATCCATCTCCGAAATGAGATCTTCTGCTTCACAAACCAAAAGCCTTATCGAAAACGCATACAAGAGAGTACGGTAACTCACAATGTCTGGCTCTAGAGAAGCAGCCTTCATGTCAGTGAAATACTTTGCTGCCAATTGAATATCATTGTGTTTAGCATGAAGGGAAATAAGGATATTATATGTTCTTGTATCAGGTGCACAGCGGAGCTCTTCCATTTTATGCATTAGTGAAGCCACTTCGTCTAGCTGGCCGTGGTTACCACAAATGTGAATCATTGTATTGAAAGTCACAGTATTTGGCACAATCCCATCCCTCAGCATCCTTGAAAAAGTTTTAGATGCTTCTTTAAGTTGACCAGCCTTTCCAAATGTATCAATCAGGGTATTATATGTGTATGAGCTTAAAGGAACATGTGGTTGAATATCACCATTGACGGATGCCGTTGGTGTAATAGGTTTGCCATCACCAGTTGAAGATATACCAGATGACCACTTCTTGAAAAATTGCTCAGCCTTCTCGAACTCCCCTGCCTTCTTGTATGTTTGAACGACGATACCCATGGTCACCTCATCAGGTTCCATCCCCTGTTTGTTCATCAATTCCAACCAATGAAGTGCACCCTCCTTAAGCCCACCTTTGCTATATACATCAATCAGAGTACCATAAGTCGAATTTATAGGCACAATACTACTTCTCCCCATCTCATCCCACAAACTCTCAACTAAGCTCCACCTCCGCGCTTTCCCTACAATCCTAAGCATTATATTGTAATGAATCACATTCAATTCATAGCACCCTTTTCCCTTAAACCACTCAAAAATCTCCAAAGCACGTTCCCAACTCGATTGCTCCTTCAATATTATACTCCTCTCCTTGTTACTAAGACTCTCTTCCCACGGCCTCAAAGCCTCGTCCAAATCACTAACCGTCTCCAACGCCTCCAATATTGCCGGAATACACCCACCGTATCGTACCCATTTCATCGAACACTTGGTATGCACCTTTCCCACCACACCATTTGCATTTCCTGACCCAAAATTTTCCACAAAACCCCTTTTTTTTGCAATCACACCATCAACCCTAACATTCATTCCATTTTCTCTAGATGGGTTCTTGACTAAACCTTGTGGGTCAGAACCAGAATTGTGAACAAGGTCAGTTTTTCTGTCATGGGTTTGTCTCTGAACTTTGCCAAATCTCTTGACACCTCCATTGGGAATCTCTACAACTTGGTGGGCTTTGTTTTTCTTGATGGGTTCAACTTTGTCAGGTGGGTATAGAGTGACTCCAATATTGGTGGTGGTTTTCATGGAACTCAATACATGGAAGCAATTGGTATCTACATGTTGGAATTTCACAAACATTTTTTCTTCCTAATTTCACAAACAGGTAAATGTAATCACTTTAGGAAATGTAAAGTTGATGATTACGTTGATGAAGAAGATAAGCAGGTGTTCACTTACAAAGGGCCGAATAGAGAGCAACCCACAATGTCTTCTACAGAATTGTCCCTGAAAAACCCTAGATTGAATTGAATTGTTTCCTAAAAATGTGATACTTTTGCTTTCGAGAATACTGTTTTTGTATTCTGATTGCACAAGCTTCTTTTTTTTTTTTTGAAAAGATGATTGCACAAGCTTTGTTATGAGCATGAAAAAATCACATTTGCATTGGAAATAATTTTTTGGAAAAATGACAGATGACTTAATGTTTTTGTTTCTTTCGGACCAAGAAAGAAACAAAAACATTTGATTGAAATGAGATAACTCAGATAAGTCTGTAAAAATTAAGTTTATTTTCAAAAAATAATAAATAAATAAAAAGAAGAAAATATATCGTCGTTCCATGTATTTGGTGGAGTATCAACTTGAATTGGAGTCTTCCAATGTTAACATTGAATTTTCAAGGTTAATTTAAGTAAATCCCGTATAGTTTCAAAAAAAAATCATTTTGCTCTTTTTTTATACAAAATATTTTATGTACTTATCAAATTGTATCACCCTGTCCTCTTTTTTATAATTTTGAACCAAAATACACCTGAAATTTTACAAAAAATTATTTAAAATTCAAAAAAACATATAAAATTTGAAGAAAAATATAAAAAATTCGTAAAAAATATATAAAATTAGAAAATTATAAAAATAATTCATAAAAATATATATATATAATTCGTAAATATATATATAATTCATAAAAATATATAAAATTCATAAAACAATATATAAAATTCAAAAAAAAATATAAAATTTGAAAAAACAATATCAAATTAGAAACAAACATATAAAATTAAAAAACAAAACATATAAAATTCGAAACAATATATATAAAATTTGTAAAAATGATTTAAAATTCGAAAAATGATTTAATGATTTAAAATTCAAAAAAATATATAAAATTCTAAATATATATATAAAATTTGTAAAAATATATATATAAAATTCGAAAAAACATATATAATTAGAAAAATATATATAAAATTCATAAAAAAATATATAAAATTCGTAAAAAATATATAAAATTTGAAATAAATATATAAAATTCAAAATCTATATATTCTTACTTGTATTCTCTTATAACCATAATATATTCATCTTCTTACTTGTTTTTTCAAATTTTATATGTTTTTTGAATTTTATATATTTTTTTGTGAATTTTATATATATGTTTCGAATTTTATATGTTTTTTTCGAATTATATATATTTTTTGAATTTTATATGTTTTTTTTCGAATTTTATATAATTTTTTTGAATTTTATATTTTTTTTCAAATTTCGTATTTTTTTCGAATTTTATATATATTTTTCAAATTTTATATGTTTTTTTAATTTTAAATCATTTTTCATTAAATCACAGGGGTATTTTGGTCCAAAATTATAGGGATGAGGGCAAACTGATACAATTTGATAAGTATAGGGGGGGAGGGGTTTGTATAGGATGGGGGCAATTTTTTTTTTTGAAATCATAAGGGGGTTTATTGAAATTAATCCAATATTAAATCTTGTAGTTTCAACAAGGATTCAAAATAATAAAATTGTTCTTAAAGTGATGGGAAAGAGTGATTAGATCATGTTGTATATATTTTAGGGTTATTAACATAAAAAAATTTATGATTTCAAAATCTTAACAAACACTCAGGTATTGTTTGACCTTTTGCACTTTTTATAGGTTGTACAAAACCTTCTTTTAATTCCATAAGATCCCCTATGATTTCCGCGTTTTAACATAAATCCCATAGGGTTTCAGTTTTTTGGACCTAAAATTATATCGTTTTGAGACTGAAAGGGGGTCTGTGAAAGGTTTTAAAGTGAATGGGATAATATAACAACTCAGGGGTATTTGTTAAAAAACTGAAATCATAGTAGATTTTATGTTAATAGCCCTATATTTTAATATAAGTTTTTATTATTATTATTACTATTATATTAGGACTTCCAACTTAGTATCTTTATAACACCACATTTCTTTTGATATAAAAAGAGCAATGTCTAAAAAATTAAATTTGAGTCTTGAGAGCCTATCATAACCCTAGCACAGGTAATATTTCACTATTATTTAGAGTCCGTTTCAATCGTGCTTTTGTCATTCGCAACAAAATTAAAATTGTAAGTGGTGTGAATAAAAATGAAAGAATGATTGAAATCATAAATTTGTTTATTGGTCGACATTTATAATGGAAACAATAGGAAGGCTCTAAGTTGAGGCTAATGACATACAAACTTAAAAAGAATGGTAGGCATAATTCTAATCACAGGTCGGTAGTCTCGTCTTCAATGTTTTATTGACTATATAATCTGTTTTTGTCAAATTATTATCTCCTTTTATTTCTCTCTCTTAGTATTTATCCTTAATAAGAGATTAAAACTAAATTGGTCCTACGCCTCTATATATTAATTATAAGATTTATGAATGGTTTTATGCATTACTATTTTTAGAATAAATACAATTAATATTTTAATAAAGGTATTATGTTTACAAGTTTTAAAGTTGCTTACTAATACAATAAATATTGTCAAATGCATATATCTATCCATCTATATAGATATATGTCAGTATTTATATTTATTTATCAGTGTCTCAGAATTACTTGTAAGAGTGTGAGCATCTTATAATATTCCTAAAAATCTTTTCTAATTCTTAACTAGAGTTAAATGAATCATTCAGAAGCCATGAATCATTCTGAAATTGTTCATTCACTTTTTCAAAATCAATTCGAAGTGTTCATTGCAAAATTGTGATCCTATTTTTTTATACTTTATCCATTTATCACTAACTCTTTATCAAATGCATTTTTTAATATAAGAAGATCGTCAATTCGAATGGAAAATGCATGCCCTGAGAGGGAAAGTCTCCACACCAAGGAAACAATATATACACAATTGGCGTGGGGATTTTCCTTCTCAAGATTGGCAATTCACCATTATCATTGTCAACTTCGTATCCTTCTTTATTTCCTGCTCCACGGATCATTAAAATTATATCTATGAATTCTATATCTTACTTATATATTCTGTATCATCAGTCGTACGTATAGAGTACTTCAATAAGCGCATTGTTCGATATGAATTTATTTGCAGCCATGGATAGCGAATTTCAAAACTTCATAATTATTTACAGCCACAAAAACTTAACATTCTTCAATAATTGCATGCGTGTGTGTATATATATATATATATATATATTTATATAGATATTCCTCCAAATTTTAACATTAATATTAATGATTTCCCTCCTGTCAACCAAATTCTTCGCATATATACACTTCATTTATCAAAGTAATACAATTTTCCAGCATGATTATGGACTATTTATCTTTAGGACACCTTTAAGGGAATAGTCGGAAGTTTTCTTTTGTTTTTTTGGGCACATCCATAAAATTTTTGTTGTACTTAATGTATTAATGTTTGTAACCTTAATTTTATTTTTTTAAGTGCAATATCTAAGACTTAAACTCTAGGTCTACCAATGAACTTTCTTGCCGTCCAATAAAAAATTATGTTTAGAAGTTTGAACAACAATATCAAACAATAAAATTTCTGTCATGGAAAAAAACTTCACAGTCCTATTTGGCTACATTATTCAAAGTGAGAGATAGGATAATTAAATATTATAACAAAAATTTGCTAAAAAATATAAATAAAATTGTCAATGTTAAATTTCATTAAGTTTCACTTTGGTAACATTTCTTGAAATAAATTAGATAGATGTATTTGATAAGTATCATGAAAAAGAGATTCATGGTGAGTATCAAATTTGTTCGAGATTCAGGGCAAGTTGTATGGGAAATTTAAACCAAGGACGAAATGATATAAGTTTCAATTGATAAATAAAAATATAATAACTATACTCTCGATCTCTCCTCTATTCAAAGGGAAAAAATAACCATGGTCTCCTACAAAACTCGCATTATTGAAGGAAAAACATAACTAGAATAGTCTCCTACTAAGTTATAGTGTTATTAAATGGGCAAATGGTGCTAAACACCACTATAATTTTAAAAGTGTGCAAAAACATCCTCCTTTAATTCATTTTGTGCAGATAATTCTTACTATTAATCCAAAGTGTGCACTTTAACCCCTTTAACATTGTTCCGTTCACTTTTTTGACCGAAATTTAGTCACGTGACGAGGGCAAAACACTCCTATAATTTCAGAAATGTGCATAAAATCTCCCTTTCAGTCATCGGAAAAGGCCTTGGAGGGGGTTATTTGCAAAGAATAGGGGTATTTAGAAACTATAAAAAAAAATTTCCGAACATTTTTAAAATTATAGGGATGTTTAACATCATTTGCTCATTATTAAATGCTATCTTTTCGAGAGTGTAGCATTACATTGATCATCTACTACTCAATTATAGCACTATTAAATGCGATCTTTTCGAGAGTGTGACATTACATTATTGCGATGGTTACTTCTTTTCTCTTGTTTTACAAGAAAGGCTCTCATCACTTTACTCGAATCATACAAATTAATAAATCACCGGCAAGACAGTTTTAAATATAAATAGCAACCCAAGATTATATTAAGTACAATTCATTGTAAAAAAGTACATTATTTCCTCTAAAACAGATCTACATCCGTATCTCTGAAATTAATTTAATACATTTAAAATCTATCCTACTCCAATGAGGGAAAAAAATAAATTAAAATGAAAACTAATTATATCACAACTTTACCATTTCATTGTGTTGTTTCAAATTCCTCTAACGGTCCGTAATAGTGTGCCAATCTCATGAAACGAGCTGGTAATGGAGCATGATATGTGGAGGTTCTCAATCAGGAATCCATGAGTTGTCAAAAATGCTTTTGTTTTCAATAAAGTTTTATGCTTTTTGGAATTATTTTGTGAACAGAAGTCTTTGCTAAATTTAATGGAAGATAAATTAGTAATATTATTGACTAACATATAAATAATTTTTAATTTTATAATACTGGCAAGAAGAATAAGAACTTGCGACTTTTCTCTGATCATCATTACCTTTGACATTAAGCCCTTTCAAAGTTGACCAACACTTGGGGTTAGGACATGCCGGTGACACATGAGCTACGAAGCAAAGACACTTCGACTCACAGAGCTGCACGTATCCGAAATGTGGACACGCTTCATACAAGTGTCTGATACGTGTCCATTATGATTAGAAATATTTTAAAAGTTAAATAATTTTGGACACACTTTATGAACATTTTTTAGAAGTGCACTTCAAAGACGGTTTTTATACTTAAAAGGAAGTTTTTAACACTCCAACACACGACAAAGTAATTTTTATTTAATTTTAATACAATTTAAAAATATATTATTAACCAATTAAAAAATAATATAAAACTTAAAAAAAACAACAAGAAAAAATACAAATTTCAAATCTAGATGAGTAATATTTCATGACTATATGAATAAAATAATTAAATTTATTTTATTTTAACTATTTTTAACTATCAAATAAATTATTATAATATTATTTTTTAACGTGTCCGTGCCGGGTTATATTTTGTTTTTTTTAAGACTTACCTTACCACAATGTTCTTGTCTCTATTCGTGCTTCATAGCCAAGAAGTATCATGTACGTGTGAAAGTTACCACAATAAGATTCATAAAAAAATTACAAATTGTCAATATTATTAATTTATTAATTATTATTATTTATTTAAAATTCTGTATAGGACAAAGTTGATGCAATAGTAAAATCTCTAATTCTCAAGTTCTCAATGGAGCATAATCGGATTCTCAAGCATGAAAATTAATCCTATGCAGTGTGGGTACATATTCAGTGCGGGTCCCGCGACCCATGGCAAGATTTGAACCTTTGATGCACAATAGTAGACTCCCTGTTAAGATCCCAATGATCAGACTAAAATTTTTACACCATTCGAACCATTGGATCATGTAAGACCCGTGACACCTAAATTTGAGACTCTCAATGGAGCATAATTAAATCTCAAGTATGGAAATTAATCCTCTACAGTGTGGGTACAAATACAGTGCGGGTCCCACGGGCTATGGCAAGATCTGAACCTTTGATGCATGATAGTGGGCCCCCCTGTTAGGATCCCAATGATCAGACCAAAATTTTTACACCATCTAGACCATTGGATCATGTGGGACTTGCACTTGACACCCAAACTTGAGACTCTCAATGGAGTATAATCGGATCCTCAAGTATGGAAATTAATCCTCTGCAGTGTGGGTAAATATCCAGTGCGGGTCCCACGGGCCATCACAAGATCTAAACCTTTGATACTTGATAATTGACCCCCTTGTTAGGATCTCAATAATCAGACCAAAAGTTTTACACCATCCGGACTATTGAATCATGTGAGAGTGACCCGCACTTAACATCCCAACTTGATACCCTCAATGGAGCAAAATTGGATTCTCAAGTATGGAAATTAATCCTCTGCAGTGTGGGTATAGATCCAGTGCGGGTCCCATGTGCCATGACAAGATCTGAACCTTTGATGCATGATAAATGACCCCATATTAGGATCCCAATAATTAGACCAAAATTTTTACACCATCTGGATCATTGGATCATGTGAGAGTGAGACTTGACACCTGCACTTGAGACTCTCAATAGAGCAGAATCGGATCCTCAAGGATGGAAATTAATCCTCTATAGTGTGGGTACAGATCCAGTACGGGTCCCACGTGCCATGGCAAGATCTGAACCTTTGATGCATGATAGTGGACCCCCTTGTTAGGATCTCAATGATCAAACCAAAATTTTTACACCATCCGGACTATTGGATCATGTGAGAATGAGACCCGTACTTGATATTCTCAATGGAGTAGAATCGGATCTTCAAGTATGGAAATTAATCCTCTGTAGTGTGGGTATAGATCTAGTGTAGGTCCGACGTGCCATGGCAAGATCTGAACCTTTGATGCATGATAGTGGACCCTTTGTTAGGATCCCAATAATCAGACCAAAATTTTTACACCATCCAAACCATTGGATCATGTGAGAGTGAGACTTGACACCCGCACTTGAGACTCTCAATAGAGTAGAATCGGATCCTTAAGTATAGAAATTAATCCTTTGTAGTGTGGGTACAAATCCAGTAAGGGTCCCACATGCCATGGCAAGATCTGAACCTTGGATGCATGATAGTCGACCCCCTTGTTAGGATCTCAATGATCAGACCAAAATGTTTACACCATCCGGACTATTGGATCATGTAAAAGTGAGACCCGCACTTGACACCCCAACTTGATACTCTTAATGGAGCAGAATCGGATCCTCAAGTATGGAAATTAATCCTCTGCAGTGTGGGTACAGATCTAGTACAGGCCCGATGTGCCATGGCAAGATCTGAACCTTTGATGCATGATAGTGGACCCCTTGTTAGGATCCCAATAATCAGAGCAAAATTTTTACACCATCCAAACCATTGGATCATGTGAGAGTGAGACTTAACACCCGCACCTGAAACTCTCAATAGAGCAGAATCGGATCCTCAAGTATGGAAATTAATCCTTTGTAGTGTGGGTACAAATCAAGTAAGGGTCCCACGTGCCATGGCAAGATCTGAACCTTTGATGCATGATAGTGGACCCCCTTGTTAGGATTCCAATAATCAGACAAATTTTTTTACACCATCCAAACCATTGGATCATGTGAGAGTGAGACTTGACACCCGCACTTGAGACTCTCAATAGAGCATAATCGGATCCTCAAGTATGGAAATTAATCCTTTGTAGTGTGGGTACAAATCTAGTAAGGGTCCCACATGCCATGGCAAGATCTAAACATTTGATGCATGATAGTGGACCCCCTTGTTATGATCTAAATGATCAGACCAAAATGTTTACACCATCCGGACTATTGGATCATGTGAGAGTGAGACCTGCACTTGACACCCCAACTTGATACTCTCAATGGAGCAGAATTGGATCCTCAAGTATGGAAATTAATCCTCTGCAGTGTGGGTACAAATCTAGTGCAGGTCTGACGTGTCATGGCAAGATATGAACCTTTGATGCATGATAGTGGACCCCTTGTTAGGATCCCAATAATCAGATTAAAATTTTTACACCAACCGGACCATTGGATCATGTGAAAGTGAGACTTAACACCCACACTTGAGACTCTCAATAGAGTAGAATCGGATCCTCAAGTATGAAAATTAATCCTCTGTAATGTGGGTACAGATCCAGTACAGGTCCCATGGGCCATGGTAAGATTTGAATCTTTGATACATGATAGTGGACCCCCTATTAGGATTCCAATGACCAAACCACAAATTTTACACCATCCGGACCATTGGATTATGTGGGACTCACACTTGACACCCAAACTTGAGACTCTCAATGGAGGAAAAGATATTGGGTACCCCGGGGATAATTCCACGTGGTACCCCAAACAAATAATAAAATTAGTGTAATACACGTAGGGATGGATATAATATATTATGGAATTCTATCACTTACATGTGGTATACATGAAATATTTTAATTGGTTTAGGATACCACGTCACAGTTATTCCTGGAGTAATGAATAATTTTTTTCAATGGAGATCCTTCAAGTATTTGAACTCATAATCTACTATGAATATCAACCATTCAAGTTCCAACCTTTGACTGTGGAACCAATAATGAGTAGTTATATATATTTTAATTTTTAAAAACTTT
The DNA here is from genome assembly GCA_963922005.1 of Cornus suecica. NCBI lineage: Eukaryota > Viridiplantae > Streptophyta > Magnoliopsida > Cornales > Cornaceae > Cornus > Cornus suecica. The sequence continues at coordinate 14,803,022 of OY998240.1, read as the reverse complement.
GACACTTTAAAATTCCCTCTTCATTAAATGTTCCATTTACTTGTGTCCAATAATCATCCGCTGAACTTAAGGTCTGTTTGATAACACTTAATTACCAGTGAATCTTAACGCGTTAACTGATTTTATGATATGAGCGTGTTTGATAACGTTTTATCTTATCTCTTAATGTAATAAGCACGTCTTAAAATGGATCAAAATTTTAAGCGGTAGGGCACTCATTTAACGCTTATCAATGAACACGGTAAATGCTTTAGGTTTTAAAATAATTTTTATAATGAAAATATTGCCGTGAAATAATTAGAAGACTGAACTCTCGTCTTTTTGCCATTTGAAGTTTGCGTTAGGGTTTCTGTCTGCGATGTTGTGATATCTTTGGAGTTAATCACTTTCCCAGACCATCAACGTTACAAGTACGTACAACCAATTTTACTTATTTTACTTACTAAACTATACTTTTATTTGTTAGCGATTCCAAATTCGTCATCTTTCTCATTAGGTCATGATACACGTACAAATGAACATTATGCTTGGGTATTTTCTTGTTTTATTTATATTTTTTTGGTTATATTTGATATTATTTGTATGTATGTTTTGTTAATATTTGTCACTGCACATAATAATCCATCATCCACTGATTGCATTTCATTTATACCCCTTTTTAGCGATACATATTCGTTATCTTTTTCCTGAAGATACTAAATATTAGAAAAGTAAAGCTTTATAAATTTTCTTAAAAGAATCCAAACTAAGATCACCCTGAAGTTACTGAAATAATTTTTAGAAAATCAAAGCTTTACAAATTTTCTCGAAAAATCCAAACTATGAGCACTCTACATTTACTAGAACAATTTTTATAAAAGTAAATCCTTATAAATATTCTCAAAAAATCTAAACGAGAGCACTCTGCAGTTATTGGAACAATTTCAGAAATTTATACCCACACTATTCAAAATATCAATACGTTTCATTTTCCTCTCCTAAATGTGTAACATACAACTCAAACTTTCATACATTCTAACTAAATATTTTGTAAACATCAGTAGAAGGGTACAAATTTCTATTTAAACAATTTGAATTCTTTGGAGTTAATCACTTTCCAAGACAACCAATTTTAGTTACTAAACTATACTTTTCTTTATGAATGTACTAGTCGTGTACTAATCTACTGTCTAAAAGCAAATAAATCTATGATACACATACAAATGAATATATTTGGGCATATTTTTATTTCATTTATGTTTTATTTGTAATGGTTAATTTTAATTTTATGTATGTTTCGTAAATATTTTCTCATCATCACCATTTATCATATCATTTATGGCACTTTGTTATTGAATCCAAATTCATTATCTTTTTCATTCATTCTACTCTTTTACAAGCGTATCCAATGAAAAAGATTTTATAGGTTATGATACACGTACAAATGAACATGTTTGAGCGTCTTTTTATTTCATTTATTTTGTATTTGTTGTTCTTGATTTTCTTTCATGTATGTTTTGTTAACCGTTAACATTGCCTATAGTCATTCATTATGTATGTTTTGTTAACCGTGCCTATAGAAATCACCACCGATTACCTTCCCATTTAATAGAAACAAACAATAAAACAACAATGTATTGGACAGTCTTCATGTTTATATCACTATACCAATAAAAATATGAAAAAGGTTGGCCTTATTGACATCAGTAACATAGTCACCTTGTCCTTTTTATTAGAGCACAATATGAATGGTACTGTGTGCTAAGATAAACAACATTGCCTTATATATATAATTTGATTGATGATTAGGGGAGTTGTGTACTTTATTTTTAGTTATAAAATATTTTTTTGTAGGTATGACTAGTAATGATACCGGTAGAGCTAGTTGGAAGGATCCGGATTTATATAAACTCTTCCTAGATTTGTGCCTTAAAGAAGCAAATAATGGAGGAAAGTGTGGTGGAAGTCTTAGGAAAGAGTCTTGGGATAAGATAAAAAAAATATAGTAGCTGAGAAAAAAAATGTGGATCTTAATAAAAAAACAGTTGAAAAATCAATGAGACTACATGAAGAGGAAGTACTACACATGGATAAAGTTAATGGGAAATACTGGACATGGAGATGATCCAGTGACGGACACTAAGAATTGGGGTGCAAAAAAATGGGATGATTATATAAAGGTAACTGTAATATTTTATATTTTAATTTAAATCTAATTATATGATATTTTACATTGGGATAAAATTTGATGTTGTAACAGGCAAATCCCGATGCAAAACAATTTCGTTATATTGGGTTACAATATGCTGATGAGATGAAGGCATTATTTGAGGGCATTATAGCAATTGGAAAGCAACATGGTGTCCATCTAGGTCTGGATTTCCACCGAATGACTCTTTAACTTCCCCTCTAGACACAGAAGATTCACAAAAAACACAAATTGACTTAGACTCAGATTCACATACTATTCCTTCATCTCCAAAGAAAAACACGTTACCTAAAGGAAAATGTCAGAAGAAAAACAATCCTCAATATATTGATAAACAACTACAAGCCGTTCTCAAAACAATAGAAACATGTGATGGGCCAAGCATAGAAGATTGTAGCCGAGTTTTGGATAGTATGACAATGATCCAAATAGATGACCCTTTATATATTGCAGCTTTGAGTGTTTTTTGTGAGTCTAAATCATATTGACAGGCATGGATGATGATAGCTGAAAAGACGGAAGATATAAGGGTCAATTAGTTGAAAATGAATGCCAATAAATTAGGATTTCTTTGAATTAATTACTTGATTGTTTTACTTCGTGTTTGGTAGTGAATATTCAATAATATTAGTTTCTACCAATTTCATAACTTTTAGTATTTCATGTAATTCAAAACTGATTTTATGTTGATTGATGAAAATTCTCATGTAATCTATTTTGTTTATTATTCTGTTTTGATTTATGATAATAAAATAAAATGATTCTATTAATTATTCTTTTACAGTTTTCTCATGTATAATATTATTCGAATTATTATTTAATAATAAAAATATTTTCGTTGTATTGATAGAATGGCAAGAGATGAACGACTTAATGCTTTAAAGAAAGTTGTGCTACTTTTTTTATTGAAGAAAGTAAAAAGAAAATTAATGCTTAAAAGATGAGCAGATATTGATTATTCCCTCAGCGGAGCTCGATATTTAAAAGAAATTCTTGAAGAAAATCGAGCACATTGTCATGAAATGTTACGAATGGATAAGGAATCATTTTTAAATTTGTGTAATCATTTCAAAAGTAAAGGGTGGTTGAAAGAAAGTCGTTATATTTCCACTTAAGAGAATATGACAATGTTTCTTCTAATTTTAAGCCATAACATTAGAATGCGTGTTGTGAAACGGAGATTCAACCATTCAACTCAAACGATGCACAAATATTTTCATGAAGTATTGGATGCAATGATGGTATTTTCCAAAGAAATAATCATCCCAACTGTTATATTAGGTGACTCCTTTCCTTGTAGGAAAAGTTAAACTTAGTCACCAAGTAATCATAGTTATGGTAGGAGATCAATCAGTAGACTCCTAATTGGTTTGATTGACTTGTCCTCCACTCTAGTCTCTTCTATAAATACAGGGGTCAACTCTATTGTATTGCGTACACAGAAGATAGAGAGAGAAGATATACAAATTAGTATTCTTCTTGGTGAGAGTTAGGAATAATATAGGCTTATATTATTTTGGTGATACATGCGTGAGTATACACTGTGTGTGTACGTGTGTATGATTTATGGATCATCCCTTTGTAATTCTCTCATTGATTATAGTGAAACGGTGATCTCCGTGGACGTAGGTTGATTTGGCCGAATCACGTATAAATCTTTGTGTCGATTGTTTGGTGTGTGTGTGTGTGCATTTTCTGATTTGCAGGTACACACAGCTTCAAACAGATGGTGTGAAAACCATAACAAGTGGTATAAGAGCTCCAGATTAGAGAAACCCCAAAGACCGTTCATTCTAGTCTAGATTCGTAGGATCAGAGTGCCCGAAATCGAAATTTGACACCATCAGGAGCTTACAAAGCCAACCCCATCGACCGTGCAACAAACGAAGCCTCTATGCGCCACCGCAAGCTTCGGCCGAAGATTTCACGCGCAGGTGGTTGGAAAAACCAGTCTGGCGACGCGCTTCGCTAGAGAAGACGAAGTCTTCACCGAGTACTCGAAGAAGGGTTCACCGAGTACTCGAAGAGTAAGTTACCGAGTACTCGAAGATCCAGTTATCGAGTACTTGAAGAGTGTTTTACCGAATACTTGACACTCTAGTTACCGAGTACTCGAAGGAGTGCTTACCGAGTACTCGGTCAGTTCAGCAGTGATGTCAGCGTCACGTCATCAAGGACTGTCATGTCATCAGAGGCTGCCACTCAGAATCATTTTTAAGGTTTTGAACCGTTTTAGACTCAACCGTACGATCGATTTTGCATGATTCGACTCCAAATACATCGAAAAGGCTCAGTGGGAGCTATGGAAGAAGAAAATGCAGTAATGATTGACAAGTTTGACGGTACAAACTTTACCTTTTGGAAGATACAAATTGAGAATGTATTATACCAGAAGAATTTGTATTTACCATTGGAAGGGCAGAAGACAGAATCGATGAAAGAAGAGGATTGGAAAATCCTAGATCAAAAGGTTCTCGGTACGATCAGACTGACGTTGTCAAAGTCCGTTGCTGTCAACATCAAGAATAAGAAGACAACAAGGTCTCTCATGGATGTTCTTTCGAACATGTACGAATAGCCGTCTATAGCAAACATGGTACATCTTATCAAAAGATTGGTCAATCTGAAGATGTCCTATAATGGAAAGGTCAGTGAACATCTTAATGTTCTTAATGACATTGTTAGGCAGTTGTAATCAGTTGATATGTCAATTACTGGCAAAATGAAAACGACTTTATTTTAAGCTAATTGCTAGATAGTTGGAGCGCCACAGTGGCCGCAATTAGTAGCTTTTCAGGGACAGAATCGTTACAATATGATTTCGTAGTAAGTATGATACTCATAGAAGAGATCAGAAGATAAACGTCAGACTCTTCTAATAATGTCTCAGTATTGAATGTCGACATCAGATGCAGAGGTTCGAACAGGAAGAAATACATGGCCGTTCCAACTAGAGACATGAGTCTCGATATTCCATTGAGTGTTGGAATTGTGACAAACTTGGTCATTACAGAGGCCAGTGCAGATCCCCGCAGAGTGTAGTGGATGAAAAAACTGAAGTGAATTTTGTCTCAGAATATGATGCGTTGATATGCTCTTTGGAGAACAAGACAGAGTTTTGGGTCTTGAACTCTGGAGCATCATTTCATGTCATCTCAAGTCGAGAGCTCTTTGAGATCTATGAATCCGGTAACCTTGGCGAGGTTCATCTAGGTGACGATCAGCCCTGCAGTGTTGTTGGCAAGGGTGAAGTACATATCAGGCTCAACGGATTGATATGGAAGCTAAGGGATGTGAGACACATTCCAAACTTGAGGAAAAACCTGATCTCAGTAGGCCAGTTGGCGAGTGAAGGTTATGTGACCACTTTTAGTGAAGATAAATGGAAAGTTTCCAGGGGGCCTATGACTATAACACGAGGAAAGAAAGAAGGTACATAACCACCAATTTTAGCATAGTGATTGCAGTTGTAGAAGGCAAGGAGAATCACAACTTGTGGCACTAGAGGCTAGGTCACATGAGTGAAAAGGAGCTCGCGGTCATGCTCTCGAAAGGAAAACTACCAGTGAAATTGATTGACATCGACTAATGTGAGTGTAAGCAGAAAAGAGTTAGTTTCCAGAGCAACAATAGAAGTCTCATAGTGCAGAAGCTTGAGCTAGTTCACATGGGTGTCTGGGGGACAACAATTGTCTCATCTTTTGGCGGAAAGTCCTATTTCGTGACTTTCATTGATGACCATTCCAGGAGGATATGGGTTTACTTCTTGAAACATAAATCAGAGGTGTACAATATGTTCAAGAAATGGAAAGCCATGATAGAGAACGAGATAAGGTTGAAGGTAAAGAATCTGAGATCCGACTTTGGTGGAGAAAATGAAAACTTTGGGATCAAGAACTTTTGCTATGAGAACAATATCAGATTAGAGAAGACTGTTACAAGTACACTACAACAGAATGGCGTAGCAGAATGTATGAACCGAAAAGTGACTGAGATAGCCAGAAGTATGCGCATTCAGGCAGGGTTACCGAAACAGTTCTAGGCAGAAGTAGTCAGTACAAAAACGTATCTGATTAATCATGGTCCATCATTACCATTAGAGCACAAAATACTAGAATAGGTATGAAGCGGTAAAACACATAGTGATCCTGTGTATGTTGAGATAGAAAATGTTATAGACAGTGAAAGTCCTCAGTCAGAAGAATATATTACAGACAACAATACTCAACAGGATGGTACACCGCAGACTCCGACTCCTAATTCTGTGTTTAGGAGGACTTCATGGTCGCATATGCCGAATTGGAGATACCTAAATTATTTGTTACTCACAGATGAAGATGAACCAGAATGTGATGATGAAGCATGCAATGCAGCAGATACGAGCCAGTGGGAGCTTGCGATGGAAGATGAGATGAAGTCCCTTATCTCTATCAAGATATGGAAGTTAACCGAGCTGCCGGTAGGGAAGAAAGTTCTTCATTCTTCAATTGTGAAACTTAATATCATTCATTCAAGCATTGTTGAAGTAGAGGTTTTGCATTTAGAGCTGTTAGATGGCAAATCTGTTTTCCTCCAAGGTGACCTAGATGAGGAGTTTTATATGCAGCAACCGAAAAGTCTTTCAGTAAAAGGGAAAAAGAAGACAGAAGCGACAATGGTTGCAAGACATAGTGGCCAGACGCAATAGAGGTCGTAGGTTCTGTAGAAGGCTAGATATTGCTCATGTAGTGGGAGCTATCAGCATGGTCATGTTGACCAAATTGGTGATAACAGAGGAATTAAAGTTGTGCTCAACTTTAGTGGGTCTTCAAGCTTAAAGACATAAATGACGGCACCGTAATGCACTGATAATTAATAGAGTTGATTGTTGGATGGAAAGTCGTCAAGTGAGAGATTGTTATATTAGGCGACTCCTTTCCTTATAGGGAAAGTTAAACTTAGCCACCAAGTAATCACAGTTATGGTAGGAGATCAATCAATAGACTCCTAATTGATTTGATTGACTTGTCCTCCACTCTAGTCTCTCCTATAAATATAGGGGCCAACCCTATTTTATTGTGTTCATAGAAGATAGAGATAGAGAGATAAAAGATACAGATTAGTATTCTTCTTGGTGAGAGTTATGAATAATATAGGCTTATATTATTCCGGTGATACAGGCGTGAGTATACACTGTGTGTGCGTGTGTGTATGATTTGTGGATCATCCCCTTGTAATCCTCTCATTGATTATAGTGAAACGGTGCTCTCCGTGGACGTAGGCTGATTTGGCCGAACCACGTATAAATCTTTGTATCAATTATTTGGTGTGTGTTTGTGTGCGTTTTCTGATTTGCACACACGGTTTCAAACAGAGGGTGTGGAATCCCTAACACCAACAGTATACAACCAAAATGAAACTTAAAACCAGCATCATCAATAAATATTTCAGGTAATATTTTAACTATTTTATTTACATTATTTTAATATTTGCAAAATTTGTTATCAATACATGTTTTTCAATAGGGTGTTATAGGTGCATTTGATGGGACTCTCATTCACGTGAGTGTTCCACCTAAAAAACAAGTGTTATATAGGGGAAGAAGGATAGTAGAATGTTATCAAAATGTTCTTGCAATATGTGATTTTAATATGGTTTTTACATTTATATTTGCGGGTTGGGAAGGTATAACACATGACTCTAAGGTATTAACGGAAACTATGAAAGATCGTGAAAACAATTTTCCATTTCCTACACCGGATTTAAGTTTGTATTACAGCTACTTTATATATATATATATAATTATTGTCTAATTACTAATAATATAGGATAATATTAAATAATAATAATATTTATCATACACTTTATTAATGTTTTGTCACTTTATTATGTTAGGTAAATATTATTTGTGTGATGCTGCTTATACACATACAAGAGGATTTATGGTACCTTATCGCAATGTACGATATTGGTTGGCTGACTTTCGTAACAGTGGTCGTCCGAGAACGAAGGAATAAGTGTTTAACCATGCACATTCCAAGCTAAGAAATGTGATTGAACGAGCTTTTGGAGTTTTAAAGGCTCATTTTCCTATTTTGAAAAGGATGGCGGCCTATAAATTTGGAGTGCAAAGGAATATCGTTATTGCTTGTGCAACGATTTATCTTCGAAAGACCACTATCACCGATGAACTTTTTCAACAATATGATACCGAATATTTGGATTGTGAGACTCCACCAAATATTGTTGAAGCTTCAACATCCTTTGAAACTCACAATATCGGAAGGCAATCTGATCAACTGTTTATGGTTAATATGCGCAATCAAATAACAAATGATTTATTTAATTCTCGAATTTGAATTTATATGTTTAACTTGATTTAATTGTTTTTTTTTTAAAGTTCGATTCAATTGTTTACTTTTGCATATGTAACAAGTACTATTTGAATGATGTTAAATTTTCAAGTTTGAATAAATATTTTTCTATGAGCATCTTTTTCATTAACAACATGATTAATTTTTTTATACCTATATGTATTATTTTATTAAATTCAATGTTATACAATGGTTATAATATATTAAGGGCAGAAATGTAAAATCTACAATTTTCAGACATCAGTTTCTGCATTTAACAAACAATCTTAATGCATTCAGCACTTCAAATTAAGACAGTTATCAAACAGATTTTCAAATTAGTACGTTGAGCACTTAACATTTCAAGACTTAAAAATTAGTGCTTAAAATTTTCAGTACTTAATTTTCAGTTTTATTAAACAACACCTTAGCCATTTCTTTTAATCCCAAAAATAATAAAAAAAAAACGACATTAACCCCAAGGCACTATATATATATATATATATATATATATATATATATATATTTATATATATATTTATAGTAACAAAAATTTATTACTCCCTCCGTCCTATAATAAGTGTCCACTTTGAAAAGCCAAAGCACTTTATTTGGTCAATTTACCAATTTAACCTTCAAGTATTAAAGTTATAAAACATATACACTATAAACCATCACATCACTATGGTGGGACAATGTGTAAAATTATTATTTCATTCACTAACACTACAATAAAAGTCATTCACTTAAAAAGTTAGATTACTCAAAAGGGACTTATAATTTGGGACGGAGTGAGTAATAGACTAAAATTCTTCGCTAATGTAGTACTTCCTCTGTCCCAATTTAGTTGTTTACTTTCCCTATTTTATTTGTCCCAAATTAATTGTCCAGTTTTGAATTCTAATACAATATTATCACATACTTTCCCAAACTACCCTTCTCCATTAAATTCAAAATGTAATGAACCCCACTAAAAAATAAACCTTAATTATATATGTTGGGGGCAAAATTGGAAAGAAATTAAAATAAAAGAATCATTGACTTTTTCAACATGGACAAGTAAAAAGGGATGGAGAAAGTATATAAATTAATTTTTTCATCCCGAATATTTAAAATATGGCTAGCAAATTTTTTTTGTTCTCAATGTAGTCTAAAAATACTTTTAGCAAAATTTTTTGGGTGACCATTTATAATCCATCATTAACGTATAATATCGAAATTGTAAGAATATTTTTACTCCTTTCATTTGGGTTTCGACCGCCACTAAACCCTTTGGGCCCGTTTGGGAACTTGATTTTGGTATTGGTCTTGTGATTTTGGTCTTGGGTGGTTTTAGGTAAATCTAAAACCATGTTTGGTAAGGAGTTGGTATTGGTCTTGGTATAATTATATATATATACTAATATGTATTAAAAATATATAAATATGAAAATATATATATAAAATTGGAAAAAAATATTAAAATGAATATATATATGTAATTAAAAAATATTTAAAATTCTCGAAAATAATTGAAATTCCTATTTTTTTATTCCAAAAAATATATATATAATCGAAAACAATATTTTAAAATGTTAAAATTATATATAAAATTCAAATAATATATATTAAATTCGAAAATATATATATAATTCAAAAACAAATATAAAATTCTGAAAAATTATATTATATACTGAAAGTTTTTAAAAATTTAGAAAAAAAGGATATAAAATGGGGAAAAATATACATATTCGAAAGAAATATATAAAATTCAAAAATCATATAAAAAAATATTTTATTATAAAATAATAATTATATTTTCTAAAAAAATATTTCTAGAAAATTATAAAATTTTCTCATTTTCCAGAAAATATAGAAAAGTGCGAAATATTTATAATTTTTTCCAAATTTTTTTTCTCCAACTTAATTTTCCGAAAATATTGTTTTTCATAATATATTTTTTGAAAAATATTTCTATAAAATTATAAAATTTTCGCACTTTTTATTTTTATTTTTTTGAAAAGTGCGAAATATTTAAAATTCAAAAAAATATATATAATTCAAAAAAATTAAAAAATTTTGAAAAATTATATTAAAATATGATTTTTTTCAAAATATAAAATTTTTTCCGAAAAATACTTTTTTTGCGAAAAATATATATTATGTTCTAAAATATGATATTTTGAGAAAAATATATATTATGTTTCAAAATATGATTTTTTTTTTCCGAAAAATAATTTTTTTTCCAAATATTATATATTATTTTTTTCAAAATAATTCATATTTTCGGCCATATATATATATATATATATGTAGAGAGAGAGAGAGAGAGATGTCAAAATTGGTAGCCAAAACCAAGGTTTTAATGGTTGGTTTTGAAAAACCCCAAAACCAAATCGAAAACCAACTTCTCAAACATGATTTGGTTTTCAAATCCAAAACCAAAACCAAAACCCAGCCCGAAACCAACTTCCCAAACAAACCCTATATAATTTTGAAACGTTACAAAATTACAATTCAGATGCATCACTTGCATTCAACATATATATAACTTCCAAAGGTTACAAAAGTACAATTCAGATACATCACTTGCAATGAACATTGTCAACAGCCTTACTATGTATAACACTTGAATTGAACCCCGTCAACACACCATATCTACACAATAATTAAACAAATGATTAAAACAATAAATTGATTCAATATCAGTAATTAAGAGTACAAGTTAACATTTGCAGAGGTATCACAACACCATCTTTCGCTTTAGGTGGTTCTCCCAAGAGAGAGTTAAAATTAGAGTATAAACTCCATTTGGAGCTGATTACAATTTTCATAGAAATCTAATTAAACCCTATGATCATGCCTCTCAAAAAGATCAAGAACTAGTACCACTTATATCTTTTCTATGACTATCATTAACTTTAGAGGTTGCACCACAATTAACCATAAGGTCAGAATAGGGTGGTGGTGCATGAGCAACATGGGCAGCAAAGTTGATTTCATTAGTAGCCAACGTGCATCTAACCCTTTTAATTTATGCTGTGTTCGTGTCGTGTTATCGTGTCGTATCTTATTTTTCCAGCTCTACGGGCACCGGCCTCGGCCTCGGCCCCCGGGAATGTACGTGCATGGACTGCTTCTTGAGGGTGGCACTGGACCTTTCCGGAGGGACTCAACTTGTTCAAGACCTTTCTTCACCCACTGATCTTTCTCTAGTGGTCTCATTGCTAAGAGTTGTTGAAAACACAACATAAAAAATATTGTAGAAATTAATATTTTCATGCCAAACTTGTTTTTATAAATACCCATTTGGTAAAAAAAGAAATTGGCTAAGAAACACTAGTGTCTTGTGTATGAGGAGCTAGCTAGCTAGCAAAAATGGGTGTGAGTTTGTGAAGTTAAGAGAGAGGTTGGAATGGTAATGAGAATGATGGAGATCACCTACACAGACATATATATATATATATATATATATATATATATATATATATATATATATATATATGTAGTTATATATGCATGTATAAGTCTATGTAGACACATATAGAAGTTAGCTAGCTTGATTTACAGTGAATTGCATTTGTGGGGGTTGACCATGGAGCCGCGTTTTGTTTGAAGGTTGACAAGAAATGGGGGACTTTGAATGCAAAACATTTTAATATATGTATTTTATTTATGTGTATATATGTGATATGGATTAATGTGGAGCAAGTCTAAGTTTAACTATACGTTAGGCTGCAAAACTTCAAGTTTGACCCAGACAAATTAAAGTATAAAACCAGGTTTTGATGTATTAATTGTTAGTGGTTTTGAAGGTTTTTTAACGTAATCCTAGTAACATGTATAAAACTGTTGAAATTATGGATCAATCGCAAACAATAAACAATAAAGAATCAAGAACACACAAGATTATAGGTGGTTCAGCCAATGTGACCTACTTCCATCAGAGCAGTCCTTTTGTTTTTCTTATCACCGAATTAGGGTTACAATGATATATATATACACCTAATTCATATGTACTAATAAAATACCAAAATCACCTTTTACTGTACCTCGGGAGGCCTCCGAACCCCCAACAAGTTAGTCAGCCAAGAACCTCCAATCCGCCTTTGAACCCAGGATTTATAATAACTTCTTTCCTGAATCATCAGTCATAACCTAACACCTACAATACATGATATAGTATAAATGATTCTTGAAGCTTATGATAAGGCCAGTTGGACCACCAGAGGGTCAAATTAAATGGTTAGGCTGATATTTGAGAAGACTACATATTTTAAACTTTTAATTGAAAAAATAACCTAATCGTAGAACTTTGCAGCTTCACCGCTCCATAGATAGGGCGTTATTCAATTCAATTCTATTATTTAAGGTTAAAATTGTGATTTTTTCAATTTCAAATATTTCAAAGTCTTTCAGAGGATTAAGTAGATTCCAATTACTTTTATTTTTGGTACTCCCTCCCACGTCACATATTTATAGTCTACTTTCATAATTTTATCATTTCAAAATAATTGTCAATATCTAATAAAATACAATAATGGATCCCACCACAATACAATATAATTCTATACTTTTTCATATTACCTATCTTTATTAACTTCAAACAAAAATGAATCCCACTAAAAAATAAAACTATACTATCTTATCTAATGACAAAATAAAAAACACAAAATATCTAATAAAATACTAAAAAGTCAAACTTGGACAACTTTTATGGGACATAGGTAGTATTTTAGGGTGCGTACACCAACGTGGAATGTTTTTCATATATGTTTTTCTAAGAAATAAAAAATAAAAAATAATGTTTAGTAATCCTTACTATTCTCATAATATTGGAAATAAGAAACAAATAGGTTTAATAAGATATTTATTTCACAAATTTTGTACAACACTTTTGTATGTAATAAATTAATAAAAAAAATAAGTTATGATTTAATATAATATGTACTATAATATAGCTATATTATGATATTTATTACATACTAACATAATATTTTAATTGATAATAATAATACATATATAAAGTTTGTCTTAAATAAATAGTGCATATGTGATAATAAGTGTGGGAACGCTTCCGTGCTACAATAGTGGAAGATAAACACTTTTTTAACATTTCCACTTTTCTGCATAAACATTCTTCAATAACTAAGAATGAAAACAAATTATAAAACATGATTTTTGTTTCTGATTTCACTTTTTTGGTAGGTGAGAACAGAAAAATGTGAAATATTCCAACGCACTTGCCTTTGTTATTCATTGAACATAACTTTCAGTCCATCAATTTTGTCACCAAAAATTCATATCAAGATTCAATAAAAGGTTTAAATTGTGAGCAATAATATTGTATTAAATATGTGCAAATGAAGGTTAAATTTATCTTAATGAATTGACCACGTTAGAAAAGGCTTAGTAATTAATACTTTAGGAAACATTTTGTTTCATATTAGATTTTTATTGAGTGCAAATAATGAGGACATATTAATGTGAGGATCGTTTTGGATGGGTCCCATGAATTAGTTGATGTGAAAGTACTAGTGTGTGAAATTTATCTTACTCTCTCTCTCTTTTGATCTTCAAAAGAATCATTAATACACAAACTATAAAAAAAACATAGTAATATATTCTCACGCTTAATTTGAAGTTTGATAAATATAATAATATTGCTTCTACGATATGCTAGAATTTGATAAAACATCTCAAGTATACTGAACTTTTCAAAATCTGAATAATCAAATCTGAAAAATGTAATAAATCAAAATTTGTTAAAGTGTATAATACAAAAAAACTTTGAGGAATCAAAAAAAAAAAATGCTTACACTTTTCTAAGGTGTATCGATAGATTTAGCTTTGAATATATTATGGACCTATATAAATTAAAGTTAAATTGTATAGTCTCCCACCAGGGGTGGACCATTATTTGAAAAAAAACACTGGCGGCAAATTGGGTGTGAACCAGTTTGGTTATGTAAGGTCGCCGGGTGAGCTGGATGCATCATATTAGATTTGTCAACGGTCTCCAAATACTGAAAGGTGTGCATGATACACCTCATGCAGAGTTGAAACTTGGACCTAGTATCAATGTGTAATATCATAGCGTAACAGGTATTAAATCTTTCGAAAGTGATTATCGAATATACAGTATTAACACGTGTTAAAAAAAAAAAAAAGGAGAAATGTGAAATATAAGTTTTATGGTGAGTTTAACAATTTCACATCTTACGTCAAAAGTTTTACATAGTGAGATTCGGTGCAAATATCATTGCTTTTCTTGTTGCAATTCGTTGCAAGTATCAGTGCTATTCTTGTAATTATTTTTGTTCATTGAAATTTTCTTTTGAACAAAAAAAAAAAGAAATGTCATGTTGGAAATATTAGCTCCAAAAGTTATTGTTTTTTATTTTAAATTTTCCTTTCTTTTGTGATACAATTTCGAAATTAATTTTAAAACGTGGAGAATTGCTCTAATAATTACTCACCGGCCCAACGTGGACAGGAACTGAAGCCCAAACTGTGTCGGTTTTGTTTGGTTAAAGTCACTTTCTGATTGTTATACAAAAGATGGCAATTGTGAAGTGTATATTGACATGAAATAAAGGAGTTAAATGGTTTGAACCACCCAATAATTCTATTGCATAGTATCTCTACAAAGATCACTGATAGCTACTTTTCCCAAACTACAAACTACACTTAATATCTCCCAATTCATTGATAAATAAACACATGCAACAAACAATAGAGTTAAGACACAAATGGACCTCATCACATTTCTTCTGTTGCTTTCCTTTGCCTTAACCTGCATTCATGCCCTTGTCTCCAACCGGAGGTCCGGCATGGCGAGGCTCCCACCGGGGCCTTATGCTTTTCCAGTGATCGGAAACATTTACGCACTTGCCAACAAACCCCATCGGTCACTAGCCACACTGTCCAAAACTTATGGTCCAATAATGTGTCTCAAGCTAGGCAGCATTACAAGCATAGTTGTATCATCTCCACAAATCACCAAACAAGTGCTGCAAAAACATGACCTGACCATCTCTAGCAGGACGGTCCCGGACGCTGCACACGCGCTGGACCACTCCTCGGTCTCCATCTTGTGGTTACCTGCATCAAACAGATGGCGAAAACTCAGAAAAATATGCAGAGAGTATTGTTTTCAACTCAAGTACTGGACAATAGACAAGTCCTTCGCGTTCAAAAGGTGCAACAACTACTTGAGTACGTGCACGAAAGCTGCATTAAGGGCGAGGCAGTAAATATTGGCCGAGCTGTATTCACCACTTCCCTTAATTTGCTATCGAACACTTTCTTTTCAATCGATTTGGCTCGTTATCAATCGAACTCGTCTCAGGAATTCAAGGAAATTGTGTGGGCTGTGATGGAATTAGCTGGGAAGCCTAATTTTGCAGATTATTTCCCTGTACTTAAATCGATCGACCCACAGAGGGTTCGGAAAAAGATGGTGTTTTATTTTGAAAAGTTGCTAGAGGTGTTTGAAGGAATCATCCAGCAGAGATTACAATCAGGAGATTGTTCTATGTTGGGCAATGATGTATTATAAATGCTCCTCAATCTCAGGAAAGATGACCGTACTGAGTTGAGCTGCAATGACATCAAACATTTTGCTTCTGGTGAGCAATTTTTGTAACCTTCATAATGCATTTTCTTCCACTAATCCAACTTTTTGAGTGACTTTTCCAAATCCCATGACCAATTTATTGGAACAAATCAACTTCTTAACCATTTCGGGGCCATTTTTGTCAAGAAACAAGTTCTTTTTCAATTCTAAGCACACCCTTAGTTGATTGCTTTGAATTAATTCATCCAACCAATTATTGATTCGGTGAAACAATTTTGGTTCTTAATTTACTAGAGGAAGTGAGTCCGCTAATAAGGATTAGGATTATTGTTGTTGTAGCGGATCAGTCTCATTTATTATAAGTCAGTGATTCTTTCTAGTGTTTTCATACCCCACTATAACAACAGAGGTTGATAATCAAAACTAACACTTCTATTGGTTAGGACTTATTTATTGCAGGGACAGATACAACATCAGCAGCATTAGAATGGGCAATGGCGGAGCTAATGAGAAGGCCTGAAGCAATGGCAAAAGTTCAAAATGAGCTCGAAGAAATTATTGGCAGGGATGGACTAGTTAAAGAATCGGACATCCCAAGGCTCCCTTACTTGCAAGCAGTAGTTAAAGAGACCTTCCGGTTGCACCCTGCAGCCGCATTTCTAGTTCCTCACAAGGCTGAAGCTAACATGGAAATATGTGGCTATACTGTGCCCAGAAATGCACAAGTCCTTGTTAATGTTTGGGCTATGGGGCGCGACCCGAGCATATGGTCTAACCCCAGTTCATTTTTGCCGGAAAGGTTCATAGAGCGTGAAACGAACCTTAGAGGCCAAGATTTCAAGCTCATTCCATTTGGTGCAGGGCGAAGGGCGTGCCTGGGAATGCCACTGGCCTCGCGGATGTTGCACCTAATGTTGACCTCTCTTCTGCACTCTTTCCATTGGAAGCTTGAAGAAGGGTTGAAACCAGAGGACATTGACATGAATGAGAAGTTCGGGCTTGCATTGCAGAAAGACATGCCTCTCAAGGCTATTGCAATAAGACTGTGACTATCACTACCACTTCAGGACTAGATATATCAATGCTATGTTATAGTGGAGCGAGGCAAGTGCTTGTTGCACTTCAACTCTTAAATGCACTTTTATGATTTCTATTTGCTCTCCTAAAGTGACCAAAATATATTTACTTCTAATTCACTTCAACTTTTCTTAATGTCCAAATGATCGAGTGATGTAACAATTTTTGCACTTTTTCATAATGATAACATGGTTTGCCGTATCGTCCTATTCGTAACACTTTTACAATTACGAAATATCGATATTCGTCTGATACTCACTTTTAAAAGCAGTATTATCCGAATACGTATCACCGCGGCTGTGATAGAAGCCGATTCTAATACTACAAACATCGATACCGCTAGTAGGAAACATGGTTACTACATCAGGCAACTAACAACAAAAATTCAATAGTCACTGCATCAGGCAACTAACAACCAAAATTCAATAGTCACTACATCTACCTAATTGTAAGTGTAAAAATTTGCTTACATAAACAAAAGATCTCTTTATTGAAGCTCTAATGGCCATATATATAGCCTAGCCTCATACCACTCCCCCTATTTAATAGGATCATGCTCCCAATTACATGGAGTCATGACCCACTCGGTTAGCAACTACCCTTTACCTCTTGGTAATGGGTTGTTACTTCCCATTTTTAAAGGATTGTATGGTAATGATGGGCTCATCTTACTACATAGGCTTTTGATCATGGGCTACTTAACCATTTATATATACATGGGCCTAGTCAACATTGGGCTTTACACATCGGGATTGGGCCCGTTAATTTTCACTATTTACACTAGCCCCATTCGGGTCTGGCATACGGGTTCGTGGGCTTGACCCGAATTTAACCGAAGTGACTGTTTACAGCTGTATGCGATGACATCAACGTCATTATTGCGAAGAGGCGTGTGGTTTTTGAAATTCAGAAAAGCGGCTGCCTGTTCCTCTTTCACCGTGTTTGAGGCATTGGAAACCGGTGCACCTCCTCAGCCATTTAATGACGACTGTTGGTATGTCTGAGTGTATATAAGCCTCTTTTTGGCTTCATTTCTCACTCTCATTTTCTGAATTCTTGTGTGTAGTTCTAAGCAGTAGTGTTCAAGCTTTCACCGTCGTCAATATTTTAGATGCCGAAGCTTGTTCGATCTTATTGCTGGTACATTTTGTGTAAGTTGCCATTTTCTTTTCACTATGTCTGATAGTAATACTTCAAGATCGACCGAAGGGGCAATTCCTCGGGAATACGGAGGGTCTGATGTTCCGAGCCCCCCTTCTACGGACCCATCTTCTTCATATTCGCCTTCTTCCTCTTCGCCCATACTCAGTCGCCCGAACCCACCTAGCATAGGATTTTCTGTGCCGGACCATCCTGAGGGAATTTCTGTCTCTGACACGTACAAGGGGACAGATGCATCTACTAGTCTGCCTGTTGGGGATCTGTTTATACTCATTCTGTAGGGGTAGAGACACCTGAAGTAATTCCTGTTGGGATCTCTACTGAATCAGCCCCGTTTATGGCTGAACCTCTTGAAGCCTATAAGAGGAAAGTTGTGAATATCAAAAGTCTGAGGAGGGATTGTAAAATCCCTAAGGAGGTGATCTTGAAGGAGTATGACCCTTCCTACGATTTTAGGATGGGAGACGGAGTGGGTCCAGATGAGGTGCTATTGTCTGCTCTTCAAATCAAAGCGCTCCGGTTCCCTTTTCATCCTCTATTTCATTTCATTTTCTTTACCCTAGGGATTGCCCCTCTGCAGGTTAACCCAAACTTCATTCGGATAATATCAATGTTGATTTTGATAAATAGAGATAAGAGGCTGTCATTGGGTCTGGCAGATCTGCTGCTCTGTTATAAAATTGTGGATCTGAAGGATTGTGAGGGAAGGTACAACTTTTACCCCTTCAAGGGTTGGTCCATCTTCAGCGGGACAGAAAAAACGGAGAAATACTGGAAGGAGAAGATGGTTCTGGTGAAAGGGGCATGGTTCTATCCTCATTCTAAG
Organism: Cornus suecica; assembly: GCA_963922005.1. Classification (NCBI taxonomy): domain Eukaryota; kingdom Viridiplantae; phylum Streptophyta; class Magnoliopsida; order Cornales; family Cornaceae; genus Cornus; species Cornus suecica. Next base: position 14,783,880 of record OY998240.1, on the reverse strand, counting down.
CAATGGCCGATCCCTAGAGTTTTTGGGCGTCTGACCCTTCTTACATTTTCTTTTATGCATAAGGAGTCATGCCTCTACTTTGGGTGTGATCAACTTAAGGCGGATTTTGTATATAAATTTTTAGGTTTTGATGATAGAGATATAGTGGCTCCGGATGTAGAAGCCCGTTTTGCTATGCTGAAGTCTAAAGTCTGGTCGGACCGTAAAACGTGTACTGACCTGCTTACTCCTGCCAATTTGCAGGGTATATCAAGAATAGGCGCTAGCTTCAGAAAAATGCTGAATCCGATTAGACCCGTATTCGAAGATGATGATGATGAGGTAGAAGATGTGCCACCAATGGAGAATGAACAAGTCCTTCCAAATTCTGAACCTCTAGCTGTGACTGTTGCAATGGCGGGTGAAGCATCTGGGTCTGCTCTTGTGCAGACCACTATCCCTGACTTGCTTAATTCTTCCTCTACTCGAACCAGACCTGTGGTCAAAGACAGACCCGCTAAGAGAAGGAAACATAAGGGCAAGGACAAGAGCTCAGGGTCCTCTGATCAATCTGCTCCCAGTATTACTTCAATGGCTGCGATGATAGCTTGGGCAAATGATCTCTGGACACCCGAGGAGCTTGAGGTCCAAAGAGAAGCCAATCTTGATGATATTGTTGCTCGGACTCCTGGTCTGATAATGGGGGTACGTGTTTACCTGACCTTAAGCTGCTTTCTTTGTTTTAATACGTTTTGCTGATACACTTTCCCTTGCAATATTTTTCTAGGCTCTTTTTAGCACGAGTGCCTTGTGCTTGTATTATGAGGCTAATGTTAAGGAAATTGAGCGCCTCAAGTCCGATCTGGCCGAGTGGGATGAAAAAGAGAGAGAGCTGAGGGCTCAACTAGGGGAGTTTCCTTCCAGAGTTGCTGAATTGGGGGATGAACTTGCGCAAGCAAATGAGCTGAATGTAAAATTATCCAGTGAGAAGGACAAGATTGCCTCTGATCATGAAGCTCTTTAGCATCAGTTCGGCATCTCCCAGTCTGCTCTGAGATGTGTAAAAAGGGAGGAACTGACATGCATGCGCATTATTCAAGGATTAATCGGATAGTGGCTGGGGAATTCTGGCGAAAAGGCTTTAATGCTAGAGTGAAAGATCTAGCAAAGAGGAAGATCAAGGACCCCGATGCCATTGAAGATTTCTTAGGGGTGGAGAAGCCCTATGCCAGTCCTGAACCTAGTCATGCTCAGAACCTTTTTACTGAGTTTATCAAAGGGTATCTGCCTGCTGACCCCCTCAACCCTTCTATAGAGTTCTTCCCTCCGACCGAACATGTCGATTCTTTAGGAAATGATTTCAGCGGTCCAAGCCATACTTAGGCTTTTCTATTTTTATTTGTAATGTTGTACTTTGTATTATGCCCTTCGGGCAATTTTGTAATATTCACAAGACAACAATTTTGTTTATTAATTTGACATGCTCTTCTGCCATCTCTTCAGATTATTTACTTCTGTCACTTCATATTTAATTCCTCTGATAATTTGAATCAGGCTTATTAGCCTTTGTCATTTCAATACTTGGGAATATTTTTATATTTTGATCCTCTGAAAGTGTGAGTCAGGCTTATTAACCTCTGTCATTTCAACACTTAGGAATATTTTTAATTTTGATCCTCTAAAAGTGTGAGTCAGGCTTATTAGCCTATGTCATTTCAACACTTAGGAATATTTTGATCCTCTGAAAGTGTGAGTCAGGCTTATTAGCCTCTGTCATTTCAACACTTGGGAATATTTTTAATTTGGATCATCTGAAAGTGTGAGTCAAGCTTATTAGCCTTTATCATTTCAACACTTAGGAATATTTTTAATTTTGATCCTCTGAAAGTGTGAGTCAGGCTTATTAGCCTCTGTCATTTCAACACTTAGGAATATTTTAATCCTCTGAAAGTGTGAGTCAGGCTTATTAGCCTCTGTCATTTCAACACTTGAGAATATTTTCATATTAAGGTATGGTATTTTGAATCAAGCTATTTCGACTTATTTACAAAATGAAAGGATGATCATCTTTTATTATAATAAGTAAATTACAAAAATAGCAGCATCTGACTCAACCAGAATAACAAATTTGAAAATTAAAAACAAACGAATAAGGCTAGGCTCGAATACCTGTGCCTTTTTATTCTATTCATAAAAACGTAATGAACTTGTCAAGGATAGTACCTCTTCAGCCGTGAGGCATTCTTTGAGTTGGGTTCCATATAGCCATCATTATGCCTGAGGTGATAAACCCCACGTCCTATGACTTCCATAACTATGTATGGTCCTTCCCAATTCTCCTTGAGCTTGCCGATTAATCCAATCTTCTTTCTTAGAACCATATCGCCCACCTGGAATTCACGCCTTCTGAATTTCTTGTTGAAGGCGTTTCTGGCCCTCTGATGATAGGTTGCTAGTCTGATAGCGGCCTGATCTCGTTTTTCTTCGAGCAAATCCAGCCCTTTAACAAGTTGCTGGTTGTTCAATTCCTCTTGGTACAACTCTGTTCTAGCAGTTGGCACTACTTGCTCTGTTGGAATGACTGCCTCTGTTCCATAATCCATTGAGAATGGTGTTTCTCCTGTGGGGAGTCTTGACGTTGTCCTGTAGGACCAGAGTACTTCTGGAAGTTTATCTGGCCATGCTTCTTTAAGATCTTCCAGCTTCTTCTTCAGGGTATTCAGTATTGTTCTGTTGGATCTTTCTGCTTGACCATTTCCTTGAAGGTACGCGACTGATGATGTTTTTAGCTGAATCCCATGTTCATTGCAGAACTGTCTGGTCCACCGATTATCCAGATTTGTTCCGTTATCGATTACTATTAACTTTGGCACCCCGAATCTGCAGATGATGTTTGTCCATATGAACTTGATTACATGTCTGTGAGTGATGGTGGAATAGGATTCCGCCTCGACCCATTTTGTGAAATATTCAGTCGCTATCAGCGCTTGATTTACTGATCTGAGGGCCATTGAGAGCGACCCTACTGCATTGATCCCTCATTGTGCAAATGGGTGAGGACTGAAAATGGGATTTAGTAACTCTGGTGGCAGGTGGATGAATTATCCATGGAATTGACACTTCTTGCAGCTTCTGACATAGGTTTCAGTATCTTGAGAGAGATAAGGCCAGAAATATCCCTGACTCAGGACTTTATGGGCCAATGCTCGTCCTCCAGAGTGATTTTCGCATGAACCCTCATGGATTTCTTTCATGATGGCCGATGCCTCTGAAGGTGTGAGGCATTGAAGGTATGGACCACCAAAGGATCTTCTATAAAGTTGTCCGTGCAGTAAGGCGTATCTGGCTGATTTCATGCGAATTTTCTGAGCCTTAGTTTTATCGTCAGGAAGGATGCCATTCCTGAGGTACTCTGCTATGGGGTCCATCCAACTTGGCTCATAAGGTATTACGCATACGACATCTGGCTGATTGATGCTTGGGACATTAAGGTAGTCGATCGGGGTGATTCTGGTCAAATCCTAATCATTGACGGATGCCATATTAGCCAGTCGATTTGCATTTTCATTTTCCCCCTTGGGGATCTGACTGAGTGTGTATTGCTCCAGCTTGTCTAATTCCATTTAAGCCAGCTTCTTATAGGGTTGCAGCTTCTCTCCTGCATCATACTCGCCTTGAACTTGTTTGACCACTAGCTGTGAGTCACTAAAAATCTGGAGTTTTCGGATGCATAGGCTCTGGGCTAGTCATAATCCTGCTAAGAGTGCTTCGTACTCGGCTTCGTTGTTGGTAGCAGGAAACTCTAGTCGGATTGACTGTTGGATACGGGTTTCGTCCGATGTTATAATTTCGAGCCCGATTTTTGAACCCGCTGATCCAACTGAGCCATCTACGTAAAGTGTCCACTAGGGTTCATCTGACTCGATCAGAGTTGACTCTGGTTTTGCTTCGAGGAGAAAGTCAGCTAAAGCTTGACCTTTAAGTGTTGTTCTTGGTACATATGTAATGTCGAACGTTCCGAGCTCCAGCACCCATCTAGTGATTCTTCCAGTCAGATCTGGCTTGGTCATAATGGATTTTATGGGCAAGGTGGTTGGTACCAGAATTGGATGGGTTTCAAAATAATGCCTTAAATGTCTCTTTGTGTTGATCAGCGAAAGAACGACTCATTCTGCCATAGTATATCTGGTTTCAGCATCGGATAAAGACTTACTGTAGAAGAAGACTGGCTTCTGGCATTTTCTATCATCCTTCACTAATGCTGCACTGGTTGAAGCTGCTGATACCACAAGGTATAGATGTAATGGCTCTCTAGGGCTTGGTGAGGTGAGGATTGGTGGATTCTGGAGATACTACTTCAATTTTTGAAGGGCCTCAACTTTTTTTGGTCCCCATAAGCTTCATTTTCCTCCTCTGATTACTTGAAAGAATGGTTTGCATCGATCTGTCAGTAGGGATATAAATCGGCTCAGCGCAACTACTCTTCCTGTCAGGATCTAGATCTCCTTTTGCGTCTTTGGCTCTTCACAGCTTATCAGAGCCTTGACATGTGAGGGGCTGGCTTCAATTCCTGTTCGGTTAACGATATGGTCGAGGAACTGCTCGGATGAGACCCCGAACGAGCATTTGGCTGTGTTTAACTTCATCCCATATTTTCTGAGTGCATCGAACACTTCCTCGAGATGCCTGAGGTGGTCGTCTTTCCTTCTGCTTTTTACCATTGTGTCATCTATGTAGGCTTCAACCGTGATCCCCATCCGACTTTTGAATATCCTTCTGACAAGCCTCTGATAAGTGGCACCTGCATTTTTTAGTCCAAAAGGCATTACTTTGTAGCAGTACGTACCTTCCTCAGTTATAAAGGATATTTTTTCCTCATCGGCTTGATTCATCGGGATTTGGTTGTAGCCAGAGTATGCGTTAAGAAATGAGAGTCTCTTATATCTTGATGTGGCATCAACCATCTGATCGATTTTAGGCAGAGGAAAACAATCTTTTGGGCAGCCTTTGTTTAAGTTGGTGAAGTCCACACAGACCCTCCATTTCCCATTCTTCTTTCTGACTACCACCACATTTAATAGCCATGATGGATACTTGACTTCCCTTATGAATCCAGCTTCTGGCAACTTTCCCACCTCCTCGGATATGATTCGGTTCATTTCTACACCGAACCTCCTCTGCTTTTGCCTCACCGGTCTGACCTCTGGATCTACGTTCAAATTATGCTGAGCGATTGAGGGATCTATGCCTGGTATTTCAAGATGAGACCAAGCGAATATGTCTGAATTTTGTTGGAGGAAGTGGATCGACTCATGTTTTTATTCTTTCTGGAGGTATGAACCAATAAATGTGACTTTTGTGTGATCTGTCTGACTAACATTCACCTCTTTTAGGGGCTCCATGGTTCCCTGATTTTCCTGACCCTCAAAGGAAGGGTCTGACTGTAATTGCTATTTTTTGTTGTACTAGGACTTTTCTGATGCTTCCATCGCTTGTTTATTCTTAGGATTCAGATCCTTCAGAGTTATTGAATAACATTCTTTTGTTGCTACTTGGTCTCCAGGGATATCTGTCACATCCACTCCATTCGGGTCAAGACATCACATAACCTGATGGAGAGTTGAAGGAACTCCTTGCATCTAGCCTCGTCCCATCAGTAGGTTGTATGATGGCTTGACGTCCACCACTACAAAGCTCTTTTTCAGGGTTTGACGTGCTGCCGATACTGACAACTGGACTACTCTTATTGGCTCAACACGTCATCCATCAAAACCAGCCAGAGGTGTCCGAGCTGGACATAGCTGCGACACATCAATCCCAATTTTGTCGAAGGTCCACTTGGTCATGATGTTGGTGCTGCTTCCTGGATCAATTATCACACGTTTGATCAAACAATTAGCTACCAAAATAGTAATCACTAGAGGATCTTCGTGGGGTGTCTGAACATTCTGCATATCGGCTTTCGAAAACGTAATTCTTAACTCTCCTTGGATGGTGTTTGTTTGAGAAATTTCACCAATATGCCTGAGTTTATGTGACCTTCATAGCTTTGACCTTCGGCATCCCTCAGACTCAAGGTCCTCTTCGCCTCCTTGGACCATGTGGATGACCCTCACTGGTTGTCCTGTTGTAGAGTTGTTCTGTGGTGTCCGATTCGACCTGTCTGGCCTTGGCTGGTCCTTCATTAAGTAATCTGCAAGTTCCCCTTTGGCGATCATCGCCTCGACCTGCTTTCAGAGGTTCCTGTAGTCATTTGTATGATGCCCATACTCAATGTGGAAGGCGCAGTGTTTGGTCATGTCCTTCAACTCCATTGGTTGTCTGATCGGTGGAGGTGGTCTGAAAATCCCTTTACTTTTGTTTTCTTGAAAGAGTTTTCCCAGGTTGGTCTTGAGCGGAGTTGTTCTTTCTTCTGTCCGCTGACGCTTATCTGGTAGTCTAGATGATGAGGTCTGTTGGGATGGCCCGGGTCGTTGAGGCCTCTGATCCTTCATTCTTTCTTTGGATTTTACCTCAACTATTACCAGTGTGGCCCTTCTTTGCCTGACTGCTTCCTCTTCTTCTATTCTGAGATATCCTTGTGCTTTGGAATTGAGCTCGCCGATGTTGACAGGGGGGAGTTTCACTAACGAAGAATGGAATTTTGTGCCAGGGATGACTGCCATATGGAATGCCTCTACTACTGACAACTGGTCACAGTCATCAATATAGGACATCTCTACGTTGAATTTGGATAAAAAGCTCTTGAGGCTTTCTCCTTTCTCTTGTGTCATGGTCAAAAGGCTTGATATCGTCTTTCTCTGCCTTTGGTTGCTGAAGTATTGACCGATGAAATGCCTGCAAAGGTCATTCCAGCTGCTGATGGACCCGGGGGACTGCTTCCTGAACCATAGAAATGGTGCTTCTGTCAAACTGGTTGAAAATACCTTGCATAGAAGTGCTTGGTTTCTCCCATATACGGTTATTTTAGTCTGCACTTGGTAGATGTGATCGAGTGGATCCTTCGTACCATCGTAGAGTGTGAAAATTGGTAGCACAAACTTCCTCGGGAATTCTGTTGCCTCAATCTCTTATGTAAATGGAGATTGGGTCATATCTGTTGTTGCATGGATGGCCAGATCATCAGGGGTCTGCATCTTTAAATCCTTCATCACATCTCTTTGGATCTTGACAGCCATTTCATGCAGGTCATTCAGGGTCAGGACATGCATCGTCGGGACCTCCCTCGTTATGGGATGGGAAGATTCTTCTTCTTCCCTTGGCACTTTGTCTACTCGGGTGGCTGATGCGTTTCGCCCATGATGAGAATTAGGGGGCTTTGGTTCATTATTCGTTGGTTGCTCTGTACCATCGGCTGGATTGGAACTTCGGAGGGGAAACAACCCCTGAGCCACCCGATGGATTAGCTCAACATTCTGCTGTTCAAGGGCGGCGTTTCTTTACTCTACAGCTTCCAATCGCCTCATGACTTCTTCGAACCCAACTTCATTATTTGTGGACCGAGTAGATACCATGTTTTGCCGAATAAGAATGAAAATGTGGAAAATAATATCGTTCTCACTGACAGCGCCAAATGTAAGTGTAAAAATTGGCTTACATAAAAAAAAGATCTCTTTATTGAGGCTCTAATGGCCATATATATAGCCTAGCTCCATACCACTCTCCCTATTTAATAGGATCATGCTCCCAATTACATGGAGTCATGACCCACTCGGTTAGCAACTACCCTCTACCTCTTGATAATGGGTTGTTACTTCCCATTTTTAAAAGATTGTATGGTAATGATGGGCTCATCTTACTAAATAGGCCTTTGATCATGGGTTACTTAACCATTTATATATATATGGGCCTAGCCAACATTGGGCTTTACACATCGGGATTGGGCCCGTTAATTTTCACTATTTACACTAATGAACTACGCATTTATGGAACTCTCAAGACATTTACAAAAGAGGGATTTCTAATTTAAGCCACTAAAATGCAACTCACATATAACTATACTTTTACCGCAACAGTAGGGACAAGACAACTGGGAATAGTAGCAATGTAAGTGTTAAGGTTTATTAAGTCACAATAATTTTAAAATCTATACATGTGCTTTTATAATCTTCTGTATAAATAAACCACCACAAATATATACAATATACAGCCAAAGGCAAAAACCTTCCACACTGCACTGTTTCAAAATGATAACATCATATGATGATTTAAATTTTTAGCATTTAAGAGTATATTTAGTCTAATACATTAAAGGTAAATGGTAGAATTAATATTCTAACTAAAATAAATAACATTTTTGTAATTTAAAGAATTAAGAAATATAATAGTAAGAGTATAATAGAATTTTATAATAGAATTTGGGCAAATTGGTTTTTTGCACTTTACCATATAAGAGGGTTAAATGCAAGGTGGAAATATAAAAAGTTTGGAGGGCAAAAGGGTAAAAAGTTTGGAGGGCAAGCCTATGGTGCAAAAAAATGAAAGTTTAGGGGGCTAAATTTAGTTGAGGGGATATAGTAGGGAAATAAAGTAAACTTGAGGGGGGTTTATTTTATAATTTGAATAATTGAAAGGTAAATTGATAAATTGACCAAATAAAGTGGCATTGACTTTTATTATTTTGGAATGGATTGAATAATGAATGTGAACCCTTAAATTGGGACGGATGGAATCTTTTTTATTTTAAATTTTCCTTTCTTTTCTGATACAATTTGGAAATTAATTTTAAAACGTGGAGAATTGCTTTCATAATTACACACCGGCTCAACGTGGACAGGAACTGAAACCCAAACTGTGTCGGTTTTGTTTGGTTAAAGTCACTTTCTGATTGTTATACAAAAGATGGCAATTGTGAAGTGTATATTGACATGAAATAAAGGAGTTAAATGGTTTGAACCACCCAATAATTCTATTGCATAGTATCTCTACAAAGATCACTGATAGCTACTTTTCCCAAACTACAAACTACACTTAATATCTCCCAATTCATTGATAAATAAACACATGCAACAAACAATAGAGTTAAGACACAAATGGACCACATCACATTTCTTCTGTTGCTTTCCTTAGCCTTAACCTGCATTCATGCCCTTGTCTCCAACCGGAGGTCCGGCGCGGCGAAGTTCCCACTGGGGCCTTATGCTTTTCCGGTGATCGGAAACATTTTCGCACTTGGCAACAAACCCCATGAGTCACTAGCCACCCTGTCCAAAACTTATGGTCCAATAATGTGTCTCAAGCTAGGCAGCATTACAAGCATAGTTGTATCATCTCCACAAACCCCAGTTCATTTTTGCCGGAAAGGTTCTTAGAGCGTGAAACGAACCTTAGAGGCCAAGATTTCGAGTTCATTCCATTTGGTGCAGGGCGAAGGGCGTGCCTGGGAATGCCACTGGCCTCGTGGATGTTGCATCTCATGTTGGCCTCTCTTCTGCACTCTTTCCATTGGAAGCTTGAAGAAGGGTTGAAACCAGAGGACATTGACATGAATGAGAAGTTTGGGCTTGCATTGCAGAAAGCCATGCCTCTCAAGGCTATGGCTGTGACTATTGTTGAAAAGTAAACTTGATAATCCATATCCATTGAAAGCTCCATTCACCACATGCATGCACCACTCCAAAAGTCAAGATTTGTTGCACCAAAACCATATGTGAGATTTGCATGCTCATATCTTCCAAAGTCAAGAATGACTGCAAATGAATATTTGCTTTGTTAGTTTCTATCTTTCAATTTTATATATATAGGTGTATGGTATTGTATTGATATAAGGAAATAAGCTAGAAATAAATAGAGTGTGAGAGTCGAGAGAAAGTTTGTACTCTGTTTATGTGTTTGAAATAAAAGATTGTGTTTTTCATATATTTGAGAGTGATCCTGAGTTATTACAATCACCATAAGTGATTTTCAACATGGTATCAGAGCTAGAGTGAAGCTTGAGCAAGCCCAGAAGTGAAGAATAAAAACAGAGCCGAACCTTTCGAAGCCTATTTGTGAGCTATAGGTGTTCAAACCACAACTTTGAGCATAGATCTAGCTTCTTTGTTCCCGCAGGAAGGTAACGGCGAAAAGAACGCGGCGAAACTCCTCCAAACGCGCCACCACAAGGTCGGAGAATGAATCCCACGCGCAGCCACGCGCCTAAGTCATCTTCAACCTTTGGACGCGCATGTAGCCTATGCGCTGCCACGTCAGCAGTGACATCATCCCTTGCCATGCCACCCTGCCACATCACCTTGCCACGCCACCCTGCCACATCAGCACAGTGCCATGTCAGCACAATGCCACGTCATCAAATTTCTGGAAAATTACCAATTTGCCCCTCGTTGGTATTTTGTCCTTTCCGGGCTCATTTTAACTCCGATTTGAGCAAACGAAGAGTCGTTTTTGACTAAACGAAATGCTTCGGACGCAACCGTGCAGTCGGTTTGACCAGATTCAACACCAATTTTCAGAACTAAGAACCTCAAGTGCTTAAGTAAATCCGATGGCGTCCTGTAGCAACTTTTTCTAGCCCCAGCTTTCGCGATTGGATAAAACCAATTACGAGAATTGGTCTATCCAAATGAAAGTCCTTCTTGCCTCACAAAATTTGTGGGACTTTATCGAGACCGGTTATGACGAGCCAATTTCAAAAGAAAATGAAGATTGATTGAGCGATACCCAAAAGGTTGTGCTCAAATAAGCCCGAAAGAAGGACAAGAAGGCGTTGTACCTGCTTTATCAAAGTTTCGATGAAGCAAGTTTTGAAAAGATCTCAACCATCAACACTGCCAAGCAAGCATGGAAAACTCTTCGAAAAGCACATCGAGGAATTGAAAAAACAGTTAAAGTTCGACTCCAAATTCTAAGGGGTGAATTTGAACTGTTGCAAATGAAAGACACATAGTCAATTTCTGAGTACTTTACCAGAACATTGACTATTGTGAATCAAATTAGAAGATATGGCAACAAGATTGAAGATGTTCGTGTGCTTGAAAAGATTATGCGCTCCCTCAACTCAAAGTTCGAGCATGTAGTTGTTGCTATTGAAGAATCAAAGGACCTCGATGCAATGACAGTAGACGAGCTAATGGCCATGCTATAAATTCACTTACAAATAATCAACAAGAAATGTAAACTCACCACCCAAAGGAATCCACCAAAGGGATACAGAGTTAGAATTAAGAAGAACTCCTTCTTCTCAAAGTGCCCAAAGGCTTAAATATATTATCATTCATCAAAAGCCCTCTCAATTACATCAGATCAAGCTTATATAGGGAAGGTTTGGAATAAGTCTCTAGTCATAGGAGAGTCCCAAAACATATTACACAATAATCAAACAAAGAAAATGATTTGACTCACAACTTACTAGACATAATTAAATACTTAGGGACTTACAATACCATTGAAGAAGCTCAAAAAATGTGGAAAACAAACATTAAAATCCCTCAAAGAAAGTTAGACCCGAAATGAACTTGAACAGTCCAAAAATCAGCAATTTCCAGCTTGTAGATCAGCAAAACTCACTTTACCAAAATGGCCATAACTTCTTCTAGAAAATTCGAAATTGAGCTCTGTTTTTTTTGTTAGAAAGTAGACTTCCAGTTCTTTCCAAGCATATATGGCACGACTTCTAGTTCATCTCCATCTGAGAACGCCACAGCTTCAAAGTCGACCCAAAAACTGCTAAAACTCCAGTAGCTACTGCTTTAAAAAAACAATATGTGTCATTCTCCCCTGGTTGAAAAAAGACTCGGTCCTCGAGTCCATCTGATCATTATCAAGGTATGGAGATAGATCAGAAACATTGAAAGTTGCCGAAACATTGTAGTGACATGGTAACTCAATTTTGTACGCATTGTCACCAATCCGCTGAAGTACTTTAAATGGACCATCAGCTCTAGGCTACAATTTTCCATGATGTCCACGAGGAAATCGTTCCTTGTGAAGATGAATCCATACCAAATCCCATTCTTGGAATGTTGCCGGCTTCCTATGCTTGTTAGCCCTCTTTTAATATTTTTCATCGTGCTTGATTATTTGATCCCGAATCTGCTCATGCATTTGTTTTATGTATTTATCTTGCTCCTCTGCATCGCCACTGAAATGATGGGTAATAGGGAGAGGAGCCAAATCCAAAGGACTGATTGGATTTCTACCATAAACAACCTTGAAAGGACTCGAACCTGTAGTTTGGCTAGTAGACCGATTGTATGCAAATTCAGATTGAGCCAAAATAAGATCCCACTGACGAAGATTTTTGCCAACTAAACTCCTTAAAAGATTTCCCAAGCTTCTATTAACAACTTCTGTCTGCCCATCCGTTTGAGGGTGATGGGAAGAGCTAAACTGAAGAGTAGTTCCAAGCTTTCTCCATAGAGTACACCAAAAATGACTCATGAACTTAGAACACTACAAGAATTTTGGCTTTTAGAGACAATCCCTTAGTGACGGTTTAACAAACTGTCACTAAAGAGCTATTATTCGTGACGGAAAAATTAAACCGTCACTACTTTTCCATTATTAGGGACGGTCAACAAACATGTCACTAAAGGGTCATTATTAGTGACGGTCTAAAATCCCCTTGTCTCTAAAGACCGTATTATTAGTGACAGTTTTCTAGACTGTCACTAAAAGGCATATTTACTGTGCCTAAAACTTTAAAAATATAATATTTTACCCTTATAACGAATTTTTTGCATGAAAATATCGAGAGAGACTTATTTGGTGGGAACAAAAATATAGCGATTTATTAGTTTTGTAAGACCAATTCGTCTTTCGATCTCTACTATACCATTTCATAGATTTGTCCTAATTTCATTCACGTACTCACTCATCTTATCGATTCACTTATTCATAATTATCTATCACATCGAGTCATGGACTATGAAAAAGTTAATTATGCCTTCACAGAATGATTCACCCATATATGTACAAAGAAGTTCTTAACTCGGCAAGGAAACTAGTGGAAAAAAACAAACCCCAAGTACTGGTCTTTTCTCTATTATCTCCTAAAATTAGGAATGTTATTTACTTTGATATATAGAAGCATAAACATATATGTTGGTGATGTGAATTCTCAAGATGAATTAGCATGTTTTGTAAAACACTATTGACAATACCAACTCGATCCAAATTAACTATACGAACAAGTGTAAATATTTTTTAAATTATTCAAATTTTGTAGATTTTCACAATCCTAATTATATGATAATATGAACTTTGTATTCCTCATTTAAAAATTAATGATATAATAAATGAGATTATATTTGGATATTATTAAATATTTTATTAATTTTATTTGATATAAATCCAATGATCTTTTATAAAAAATACCTTCCAAAGTGTAAGAATTTTGATTTATAATATATATTATTGCTCAAATATTTTATTTTTTAAAATTTTTCTTTAATCATTTTATTTTTTATTATATAATATTTTAAATTATTAAAATATAAATTTTTATTAATCAACTTTTCATTATTATAGGACTATGGAATTACTTCTACATATTATTATTTATTATGCATTTTAGCTTTTTTAAGTTAATTTTTTTATAATATTATAATTATTATCTTATTTTTCAAAATATGAATTTTTTTTATAGTAAAAAATTGAGTTTTTCATTAAAATAATAATAAATAATCGGGTAGATAATCCCCTCCAAAATTTTGATTACTCTCACGAAAAAAACCAAAAGATACTTTGGCCCTAAAAAATCAAAAATACCACATTAGCGACAGACCTTTAAAGACACTATTGAAAACCATCCCTAAAGATTCATCTTTAGTGACTAATTTTAAACCATGCCAAAAGCCCAAAATTGGAGAAAGCCAAAAGTTGGGCTTCTTTAAGCGCCAACAATTACTGCTAACAAGCTAGGAAAATTTCATTGGCGCCATACATGGCATAAGGAAAAAAAATTGAAAAAGAAAAAGAAAAAGAAAGATAAGAGTTGTATGGTTGATAGAGCTCCACGCCAGTCAATACAATATCAACCATTACTTCTTAGACTTTTTGATCGTCTCCTTGTTCTTGTCAACAGTACACCTCACCCCTTAACACGCCCTCTCTCTCATGGTGACCAACACACCCTCAGGTCCCTCACCTCTCACGGTCTTCACATCACATGCTAGGGTTTGAAACAGGGCAGATCGAGGAACAACTACAAGAAGGAAAACTATTTGTCGACCTATTTCTCTTTAAATCCAGGTATGATCTACTGCTCTCTCTCTATATATATATCTCTATATAATATATGTATATATATGTATGTGTGTATATTGAAGATGATAATGCCCTAGAGCTTTCGGTTTGGGTTTTTTTTTTTTTTTGGGCTTTCACGCTGATCTCGTGTAATTGAAAATTGTAGTTCAAAATAGTTAATTCGTTGATTATACAATATGTTCAATATCCAATATATATAGTTTAATATCAAAATTCAGAAATTTGCAAATTTGAATCATATCAAATTTCGGGCTTTTGGATTTGGATTCTGTTTTAGAGTTTACAAGTAGAAGGATTGAGTTAAGCTAAGGTTAGTAGTTTTGGTTGAATGTGATGTTAGAATTGGACTGGGATGTAAATGATTCTAGCCGAGCAGTGGCTTGTTTGTGTTCGCCACCACTGTAGATGTTGTATCCCCATTGTATCAGTAACCCCTTACTGAAGTCGTAGTTGTTTGAGGGAATCAACCTTCTGTTGGTATAAGAAGTTGCTGTGATATGGTTTATGTGTTGATTTTTATATGAAGTGTAATGACTATCATGTGTTCTGCAATTTTACAACAATATGCAGACAAATTATGTATAAATATGCTATTAACATGATGAGTATGGTGATATTATATTCTTCCATAAATATATGTATATTGAAGATAATGATGCCCTATAGCTTTCGGTTATTTTTTCAATTTTTTTCCTGCTGATTTAGAAGTTTCATTTGATCCCTTGCAATTCAGCGAAAATTCGATAGTTTAAAGTAGTTGATTCGTTGATTAAACAATTCTTTCAATTTGGCGTCACAAATAATCTATCTAAATTTCTGTCTTAATTTCTATGGCAGCTTAAAATTTCTACAAGATAATAAACAAATTAATAGGATAATTTGGCCATCATGTAAGACAATGAAGTGGCAAAACAAATTCCCAACACACACTCGCAAGGAACTCATAGAACTATACCCAAGAAAATCCCCATCCAACGGTTGCAATGAGCTCATAAAACTATATTATGGAACAATGACATAAATGCTTAAGTACCACCCAGGGAAAAAAATAGAGGCGAAGAAGAGGTTGCACTAATACTAAAGAATCTACTATTGTAGCAAATCAAATGAACTTTCGTCAAAAGAGGAAGACTAGAAACTAAAGAATGAAAGAATGAAAATATGAACATGAAGAGTTGAAATCAACAGTTTGACAAGTTTATTTGTGCTTTATCCTTCCAAAGTGGCTTAGAGATGGCATTCGGTTCAAATTTTTGCATACAATTGAGTCGTCCCTAGTCAATTTTCTTGGGTAGGATAACTTGATCTTCATGTTTATTTATCTCTTTCTATACATGTTTTGACTACTCAATTTTCTTCAAGCTATGATAAATGGGCAAAAATTTATATCTGGGAAACAATTTTTTCTTTTCCTTTTTTTTTTTACTTTGATGGTAATAGGTGGAATTGGTTTGTTTTAGGGGGTAAAATTAATTTTGTCTATAGGGGTACATCTGCATTAGATAAGCAAAAGGCATCTTTCAAGTCATTGGCAGCTACCTTTACTTTTTCTATATAGGTTGGCTACATTGTTCCTAATCGAAAGCGTGTATCATTATCTTACGAAGAGGCATCTCGGAAAAGGTTTGAGAGAGGCGAAGAAAGATCTCAGAAATTGGAGGAAGAAGTGGCAAATTTACGGCTTCAACATGAGAAAACAAATAAAATGTTAGAGATGTTGGTTGCACAAACTCAACAACAACCACCACCATGGGTCAACAATTATCAGCAGCCACCACCATGGTAGTATCAACAATCGTCAGCACCGCCATGGTTCCAGTACTCTCAGCACCACCAGTCTACACCATCACCACCACCACCAACAACAACAGGAGTCGTCACTGCCACCACCACATGATTGCCAAATGATCATATTTAGAGGGGGGAGATCACTTGTTGTAAGTCTGAACTAATTTCTAGACTACTAATCTTCTTTTTTTGTTGTGAAACTCTTGTGTGTTGGATGAGCAGTCTATTTTTTGTACATGGTGCTCATGTGTAGGTGTTGGATGAGTAGGATAGTTTTTTGTACATGTTGCTCATGTGTAGGAGTTGGATGAGCAGGATAGTTTTTTGTACATGTTGGATGGGCAGCCTATTTTTTGTACATGGTGCTCATGTGTAGGTGTTGGATGAGGAGGATAGTTTGTTGTACATGTTGCTCGTGTAGGAGTTGGATGAGCAGGATAGTTTTTTGTACATGTTAGATGAGCAACCTATTTTTGGTACATGTTGCTCACTTGTAGGTGTTGGATGGAGCAGCCTATTTTTTGTACATGTTGCTCCTTTATAGGTGTTGCTTTAATGTAAACATCTAATGGATTTATGAAATTTTATTATTTTATTGTATTGTGTTAAATTTATATTTGTTATTTATTTTATAAATTTGGTATTTTCAATTTCATGATTTATATTGCTGAAAAATAAGCTATTAGGGATAGTTTAGAATGCAAAATCATATCAAAAAAAATATTATAAATGATGGTCAAAACGTCTCTAATAAGTATTTGAGACAGTTAAAATAATTATTTTTGACATTCTAAAACCGTGGCAAATAAATTTTTGTGACGGTTTGTAAACGTCTCCAATAAATATTTGAGACAGTTAAAATAATTATTTGAGACACTTTAAAACCGTGGCAAATGAATTTTTGTGACGGTTTCTAAGCGTCTCCAATAAATATTTAAGACAATTAAAATAATTATTTGAGACACTCTAAAACCGTGGCAAATAAATATTTGTGACGGTTATAGCGTCACTAATAATACAACAAATAGTCCCAAAAAGTCCTTCATTAGGGACGGTATAATTAGTGACGGTATACAGCGTCGCTAATAGTAAAATTAATAGCAACGGTCGAAACCGTCCCTAAAACTGCCTTATTAGCGATGCTCAAAAAATACCGTCCCAAAAGAGTATTTAAGACGCGCGTATTAGGAACGGTCCATTTTGACTTTTAGCGACAGTTTCAGGACTTTTAGAGACAGTTTTGACCGTCTCAAAAACCCCATTTTCTTGTAGTGGAATCCCGGTCGGAAGTAATTGTCTTAGGTATACCGTGCAACCTTACCACCTCCCGAAAGTAAAGTTTAGCCACATTAGTTGCATCTAAAGTGTTGTTGCATGGTATAAAATGAGCCATCTTAGAGAAGCGATCAACAATCACCATGATAGAGTCCTTGTGCCTTTGAGTTCGAGGCAAACCCAAAACAAAATCTAGACTCACATCTTCCCAAGGAACTGTTGGTACCGGAAGTGGTGTGTATAACCCCGTGTTTTGACCATGACTCTTAACAAGATGACAAGTTCGGCAACGCTCCACATGACGTATAACATCTCTTTCAAGCCTAGGCCAATAAAAATTTTCTTTCACAAGAGCAAGTGTCTTATCTCTTCCAAAATGCCCAGCAAGTCCTCCACCATGAGCTTCAATAAGAATAGCTTCCTTTAGAGAACATTTGGGAATGCACAAACGGTTATCCTTAAAAAGAAAACCATTATGCAATAAGAACTTGTGAAATGGACCTTTTAAGCATTCTTTCCAAATCTGCCCGAAAGAAGAATCATCTTTGTAGAGATCTTTAAGCACTTCAAACCCTAAAACCTTCACTTGCATTATTGTTAACAATGAATGTGGACGGCTCAAAGCATCAACCACTTTATTAAGCACACCAGATTTATGCTTTATAACAAAGACAAATGATTGAAGAAACTCAACCCATTTAGCATGCCGGCTGTTAAGTTTGTGTTGGCCATTGATAAACTTCAAGGCTTCATGATCTGAAAAGAGAATAAATTCCTTAGCCATGAGATAATGTCTCCAATGGTCCAAGGCTCTAACAATTGCATATAACTCATTGTCATAAGTAGAGTAGTTCTTGCGAGATTGATTCAACTTTTCACTAAAGAAGGCAATGGGTCTACCTTCTTGGCTCAAAATTTCTCCAATTCCCACATTTGAAGCATCACAATCAACTTTAAAAACTTTTTCAAAATCGGGTAGTGCAAGGACCGGAGCCTCGGTAACCTTTTTCTTTATAACTTCAAAGCTTTTTTGTGCTTCTTCTGACCACTTATACTTTCTGCCCTTTAAACAGTCGGTAATAAGAGCAATGATTGTGCTGAATCCTTTGATAAATAGTCGATAAAATGATGTAAGCCCATGAAAACTTCGCACATCATGAAGGGACTTAGGAATTGGCAAGCTTTCAATTGCTTCCACCTTGCTTGGATCCATCTTTATGCCGTCTTCCGATACAACATAACCTAAAAAGATTAGGCTATTTGTAAAGAAATGACATTTATTCATGTTGGCATACAACTTTTGCTCCCTTAGAACTTTGAAAACTTGTTGGAGATGCTCTAAATGTTGGTCCTGCATCATGCTATAAGCAAGAATATCGTCAAAATAAACCACAACAAATCTGCCCATAAATGGTTTAAAGACATGATTCATAAGGCGCATAAAAGTATTAGGAGCATTGGATAGGCCGAAAGGCATAACCATCCATTCATAGAGTCCATCCCTTGTTTTGAAAGCTGTTTTCCATTCATCTCCTGGCCTCATTCGAATTTGATGATAGCCACTACGAAGATCTATCTTGGAAAATATAGAAGCACCATGAAGTTGATCAAGTAGATCATCAAGACGAGGAATAGGAAAGCGGTACTTGATAGTTATTTTTTTTACCGCTCTACTATCGATACACATGCGCCAAGTTCCATCTTTTTTTGGCACTAGAAGAGCCGGGACAGCGCACGGGCTCATGCTTTCCCTCACTAAACCCTTAGCCAAAAGCTCATCAACTTGCCTTTGAAGCTCCTCATACTCCTTTGGATTCATTCTATAAGTTGGCTTGTTCGGTAAAACGACACCAGGCACAAGCTCAATATAGTGTTGAATGTTTCTTAGGGGAGGAAGACCGGATGGAACTTCTTCCTAAATTACATCTCGAAATTCTTGAAGAAATGGGTTCATTTGTAAAGGGACAACTTGTTTGGATTCATTTTCTTCAATCACCACAAGTGGATAGGCCTCTTCAATCTCTTCCATAGCCTTGTCAATTTTAGATTTAGAAAGCAAGTTGTTGGCTTCTACTTTTGCATGTTCAAAATTTATTTCTTTCTTTGAAGGCCCCAAAATAATTTTAGCACCATCCTTTGTGAAAGAGTATGTATTTTTGAACCCATCATGCTTGATTTTTCTATCATATTGCCATGGTCTTCCAAGAAGTAAATGACAAGCATCCATATGAATCACATCACATAACACTTTATCTTTATAATTTTTTCCAATAGAAAATTCAACAAGACATCTCTTTGTTACTTTTACCTCATTTCCTTTCCGAAGCCATGAAAGTTTGTATGGTTGGGGGTGCTTTTCCATTTTCAGCCCGAGTTTCTCCACCATTGTTGTAGCCACCACATTTTTGCAACTCCCACCATCAATAATCACGTCACAAACTTTGCCATGAGAGGTACACCTTGTATGGAAAATATTATTTCACCGTCATTCGTCACCATCTTGAACTTGATCAACATTCAAGTTTCGCCGAACAACTAAAGATTCTCCATAATCTTCATAGGTAATCTCTTCTTCCTCTGATCCTTCATTGGAATTGGATGAGTCGCCGTTGATTTCTTCATTTATATCTTCTTCAACTAATGAGATAATCTTGCGGTTAGGATAATCAGCAGCAATATGTTCTAATCCTTGACATTTGAAACACTGGCGAGAACTCGAACTAGAGGTACTTGGACAAGTCGAAACAGCCCCCACATCACGCTTAGAACTTGAATTTGGGCTGAAATCTTAGTTGTTAAAGAGGACTTCGAGGCAGAAACACTTCCCCGATTCGAGTAACTCCCTTGATTAAAAGATTTAAAGCTGCGTCCTTTGTCTCTTTGTTGACGTTCCACCTTGAGTGCAAGTTTACAAACATCACCATAAGTCCAATAAGGCTGTAGTTGAACAACATCACTGATTTCAGATTTAAGACCTCCAAGAAAACGAGCAATGGTTTGTTCTTCCGGCTCGGATATGTCACACTTCATCATAAGATTTTCGAATTCAGCAATGTAGTCCTCAACTGAAATTTATTTTTGCTTGAAGTTGTGAAATTGAAGAAAAGAATCTTGTCGATAGTTCTCGGGCAAAAATTTTCTCTTCAATTCCTTCTTCATTTTTTTCCCAAGTTACAATTCTACTCTTTCCTTCACGAACGCGTTGCTTCTTAAGGTGTTCCCACGAAATGGAGGCATGCTTCTTCAACTTGATAGCAACCAACTTCACTCTGCGGTGCTCTGAAATTTCTTTGAAGTCAAAAATTCTTTCAATGGTGTTAAGCCAATCAATAAACTCATCCGGTTGTTGTCTTTCTTCAAACTCCGGAATTTCGACCTTTATGTCAAATTCCCGTTTGGCATCATAGTTTCTTCGAACTTGCTGACGTGGATTCGCCTCTTCACTTGATGCAATAGTTGGTGTGTTATGGAAGGGATTAACATCATCATCTTCATCACTTGATGTCCCATGGTTTGATCCATGATTAGCTTCCTCACGACCCAATGGTTCATAGCGTTGTAAACGCTGCTGTAGTTGTTCCACTTGTCTCATTAGATCATCTACCTCAACGTCTCTTAGGTCTCTTTCACGAGCAACCGGCTCTTGATTGTTTGGCCTGCGACGACGAGGACCAGCCATCTGAAACCAAAGCTCTGATACCAATTTGACGTTGGAAAATAGAGAAGGTATAGGAGGAAACACAAGAGAAATAAAATAAATGTAAACTCACCACCCAAAGGAATCCACCAAAGGGATACAGAGTTAGAATTAAGAAGAACTCTTTCTTCTCAAAGTGCCCAAAGGCTCAAATATATTATCATTCATCAAAATCCCTCTCAATTACATTAGATCAAGCTTATATAGGGAAGGTTTGGAATAAGTCTCTAGTCATAGGAGAGTCCCAAAACAGATTACACAATAATCAAACAAAAAAATGAAAAGACTTTAGACTTCTTTGACTCACAACTTACTGACATAATTAAATACTTAGGGACTTAAAATACCATTGAAGAAGCTCAAAAAATGTGGAAAACAAACATTAAAATCCCTCAAAGAAAGTTAGACCCGAAATGAACTTGAACAGTCCAAAAATCAGCAATTTCCAGCTTGTAGATCAGCAAAACTCACTTTACCAAAATGGCCATAACTTCTTCTAGAAGATTCGAAATTGAGCTCTGTTTTTTTTGTTAGAAATTAGACTTCCAGTTCTTTCCAAGCATATATGGCACGACTTCTAATTCCTCTCCATCTGAGAACGCCACAGCTTCAAAGTCGACCCAAAAACTGCTAAAACTCCAGTAGCTATTGCTTTAAAAAAACAATTTGTGTCAAAGAATACCTCAGGTACTCTAGAGCAAGCTCTTCAGTCAAATCTAACATTTAAAGAAAATAAAAAAGAGCGATGAGGAAGTTCGCAAAGAGGCCGAGGTAGAGGTCGTGGCTATCGAGGACGAGGTGCTAGATCCAGAGGCGGTGGTGGAAGGACCATTTCCAATACCGAAAGAAATAATCAAGGCGGAAGAAATCAATCTTTTAGAGGACAAGGACAAGAAAGAGGATGAGGCCGTGGAAACAACTTCAATTATCGCCAGAATTATGACAAAAACAATGTGCAATGCTATAATTGCAACAAGTATGGACACTACAATAACGAATGCAGAGGAAAGGCAGTTGTTGAAGGAGGCGAACAAGTAAATTTTGTCGAGAAAGAAGAAAATGAGCCGAGATCAATGCTGCTGATGGCTCAAAATGAAAATACCGATGACGAAGGTATATGGTATCTAGATTCAGGAGCCAACAGTCACATGTCTGGAAACAGACACATGTTTGTCGAGCTTGACGAGACTAGGCAAGGGCAAGTCTCATTTGGTGATTTCACAAAAATTCCAGTAAAATGAAAGGGCAATATTCTGATCAAGCTCAAGAATGGAGACCATGACTTCATATCCAATGTTTACTATGTTCCAGATATAAAGAATAATATTTTGAGTCTCGGACAGCTCATGGAGAAAGGATACGACATCAACATGAAGGATTTGTGTTTAATAATTAAAGATACAAATGAAAATCTCATTGCCCAGATAAAGATGTCAAAGAATAGGATGTTTCCTATTCACATCCAGCATGATGCAGCAAAGTGTTTAAGTGCGGTTGTTGAAGACAAAGACTGGCTATGGCATTTGAGATACAGACATCTCAACTTTGAAGGCCCGAAGCTGCTCGCAAGCAAGCAGATGGTGAAGGGACTACCCTACATCAACCATCCTAATGAAGTATGTGAATGTTGTGTACTTCAAAAACATCACAAACTAAGCTTTGCTAAAGAAGTCAGATGGCGATCAACAAATCTGCTGGAACTCATTCACACAGATGTGTGTGGTCCATTGAAGCCAATATCATATGGAAAAAATAGGTATTTACTTACCTTCACTGATGATTATAGCAAAAAGACATGGGTGTACTTCTTACAGAAAAAATCATAAGTATTTGACAAGTTCCAAGAGTTTAAAGCTCTTGTTGAGAAGCAGAGCGGCCACAATATCAAGACGTTGCGGTCAGATCAATAAGGAGAATATATATTGAATGCATTCCAGAATTACTGCAAAGAGCAAGGCATCCGACAGCAAACAACACCATCCTATACACCTCAGCTAAATGGTGTTTCTAAAAGGAAGAATCGCACAATCTTGGACATGGTCAGAAGTATGCTGAAAGGAATGTCAATGCCCAAGGAATTTTGGGCGGAAGCGGTATCTTGTGCTATCCATCTGCTGAATAGGTGTCCAACTAGAAGACTCCAGTTCAAGACACCTAAAGAAACCAGGAGTTCATACAAGCCGAGCTTCAATCACCTAAGAATTTTTGGATGTATTGCTTACACCGAGATTCCAGAAGCCAGAAGAACCAAGCTCGACGACAAAGGACAAAAATGTATCTTTATCGGCTATGGTGACAGAACAATGGGATATAAGTTGTTTAATCTCATCATCAAGGAAGTAATTATGAGCTGGGACGTGATCTTTGAAGAAAATGAAGCTTGGAGTTTGGATCAGAAGTAAGATGGAAAAACCAAGGAGCTTGTACTTGAAGAAGTAGAAAAAGAAGTTGCAATGGAGCCACAAATTCTACCACATCAATCTCCTGTACATGCAAGAAATGATCCTTCATTGTCATCATTACCAGATGAAAGATCAAGTGAAAGACCTAGAAAAGTGAGAAGCCTAAGGGAACATATGAAGCCACTGAAGAAGATCAAGACCAAAATTTGCTATGCTTTTTTTTGGATAGTGATCCTGTCAGCTTCACAGAAGCCATCCAAGAGAAAAAGTGGAAGTCAGAATGGATGAAGAAATTAGGGCCATAGACAAGAATGACACATGGGAGCTGTGTAGTCTATCAAAAGGTCAAAAGCCTATTGGAGTCAAATGGGTCTACAAGAAAAAAAAGAATGAAAAAGGCGAAGTTCAGAGATACAAAGCTCGTCTGGTTACAAAAGGCTACAAACAGAGATAAGGACAAAACTATGGTGAAGTATTTGCTCATGTTTCCCGATTAGAGACAATCAGGCTGATGATATCTATTGCTGCTCAGAATAGATGGAAGTTGTATCAACTTGATATGAAGCCAACATTGTTGAACGGATTCCTAGAAGAAGAAATCTATGTCGAACAACCGCTGGGATATACAAATGACATACATGAAGACAAGGTGTACAAGTTGAAGAAAGCTCTTCATGGACTGAAGCAAGCTCCACGTGCATGGAATACAAGAATTGACAAATATTTCCATGATAATGGGTTTGAGAAATGTCCATATGAGCATGCATTGTACCTGAAGAAAGGTCCAGAAGGAAGAGTATTATTTGCAGGTCTGTATGTTGATGATTTAATCTTCATAGGAAACAACCCAGCCATGTTTGAAGAATTCAAGAAAACCATGATTCAAGAATTTGAGATGACAAACATAGGTCAGATGTCACACTTTCTTGGAATTGAAGTGAAACAGAATGCTGATGGAATCTCGATATGCCAAAGTAGATATGCAAAGGAGATTCTCAAGAAGTTCAGAATGGAATCATGCAATCCAGTATCAACTCCGGTGGAAAGTAGCATGGAACTCAGAAAAAATGAAAGCGGAGGAAATGTTGATTTAACATACTTCAAAAGTTTAGTTGGAAGTCTTCAGTACCTGACTTGTACCAGACCATATATACTCTATGGAGTTGGATTGATCAATACATACATGGAGAAACCAGATCTGTCACATCTAAATGCTGCAAAGAGAATACTCCGCTACATCAAAGGTACGATCAATGATGACTTGCTATATACCTCACTGATGAATTAAGATTCACTGGTTATTCAGATAATGATTGGGGTAGAGATTTAGATAAAAGAAAAAGCACAACTGGATTTGTGTTTTTCATTGGAGATACAACATTCACATGGTCATCCAATAAACAACCGATAGTAACGCTATCATTATGCGAAGCTGAATACGTAGCAACCAGCTCAATTGTGTGTCATGTTATTTGGTTAAGAAATGTGTTGGAGCATTTGTGTTTTCCACAAGAAAAACCTACAGAGATTTTCATTGATAATCGTTCAGCAATTGCACTTGCAAAGAATCCAGTCTTCCATGAACGAAGCAAACATATTAATACACGGTATCATTCCATCAGGGAACATGTGTATAACAGAGAAGTGGAATTAATATCTTGCAAGACAAATGATCAAATTGCAGATATTTTTACAAAGCCATTAAAGTAAGACATGTTCAACAGACTGAAAATGATGTTAAGAATGCAGAAGTGTGGAGAATCAAGTTTAAGGGGGAATGTTGAAAGTAAACTTGATAATCCATATCCACTGAAAGCTCTATTCACCACATGCATGCACCACCCCAAAGGTCAAGATTTGCTGCACCAAAACCATGCGTGAGATTTGCATGCTCATATCTTCCAAAGTCAAGAATGGCTGCAAATGACGATTTGCTTTGTCAATTTCTATCTTTCAATTATATATATATAGGTGTATGGTAATGAATTGATATAAGGAAAGAAGCTAGAAATAAATAGAATGTGAGAGTCGAGAGAAAGTTTGTACTCTATTTATGTGTTTGAAATAAAAGATTGTGTTTTTCATATATTTGAGGGTGATCCTCGATTATTATAATCACCATAAGTGATTTTCAACAACTATCACTACCACTTCAGGACTAGATATATCAATGCTATGTTATAGTGGAGCGAGGCAAGTGCTTGTTGCACTTCAACTCTTAAATACGCTTTTATGATTTCTATTTGCTCTCCTAAAGTGACCAAAATATATTTACTTCTAATTCACTTCAACTTTTCTTCATCTCCAAATGATTGAGTGATGTAACAATTTTTGCACTTTTTCGTAATGATAGCATGGTTTCCGTATCGTCCGATTCGTAATATTTTTGGAAGGTGCTGATACAGTTATGAAATATCGATACTCGTCTGATACTCACTTTTAAAAACAGTATTGTCCGAGTGCGTTATACCATCACCGCGGCCGTGATAGAAGCCGATACTAATACTACAAACATCGATACCGCTGGTAAAAAACATGGTTACTACATCAGGAAACTAACAACCAAAATTCAATAGTCACTACATCTGCCTAATGAACTACGCATTTATGGAACTCTCAAGACATTTACAAAACAGGGGTTTCTAATTTAAGCCACTAAAATGCAACTCACACATAACTATACTTTTACCGCAACAATGGGGACATGTACAACTGGAAATGTTAAGGTTTATGAAGTCACAATAATTTCAAAATCTATATATGTGCTTTCACAATCTTCTATATGAATAAACCACCACAAATATATACAATATACAGCCAAAGGCAAAAACCTCCCACACTGCACTGTTTCAAAAATGATAACATCATATGATTATTTAAATCTTTCTTTAACACAGTTTAAATCTTTAGTTTTGTTGGGAGTCTCAAAACAATCTTTAACACTATAGGACAATAAGATTGTTCCACCATAAATCTTTCGTTTTGTTGGGAGTCTCAAAACAATCTCAAAACTATTTTGTTGGGAGTCTCAAAATAGTTCGGGCTTGCATTGCAGAAAGCCATGCCTCTCAAGGCTATTGCAATAAAACTACTGTGACTATCACTCCAATTTCAGGACTAGATACATCAATGCTATGTTATGGTGGAACAAGGCAAGTGTTTGTTGCACTTCAACTATTAAATGCCCTATTATGATTTCTATTTGCTCTCCTAAAGTGGCCAAAATAAATTTCTCTCTAATTCACTTCAACTTTTCTTTATGTCTGAATGCTCGAGTGATGTAACAATTTTTGCACTTTTTCATAATGATAGCATGGATTGCCGTATCATCCTGTAATGCTTTTGGAAGGTATTGATACAATTATGAAACATCGATACTCGTCTGATACTCACTTTCAAAACAGTATTGTCCGAGTCCGTTATACCATTACCGCGACCGTGACAAAAGCAAATACTAATACTACAAGCATCGATACTGCGACTACAAAGCATGGTCACTATATCAGGCAACTTACAACCAAAATTCAATAGTCACTACATCTGCCTACTGAAATATGCATTTATGGAACTCTCAAGACACTTGCAAAAGAGGGGCTTCTAATTTAAGCCACTAAAATGCAACTTTTACCATAACAATAGGGACATTTACAACTGGGAATAGTAGCAATGTAAATGTTAAGTTGCAACTTTGTAATTTCAAAATCTATACCTGTGTTTCACCATCTTATATATGAAAAAACAACCATAAATATATAATATATACAACCAAAGCCAAAAACCTCCCACACTTCACTGCTTAATAATGATAACATCATACCATCGTTTAAATCTTTCATAAACACATTTTTCTTCATCTACTTTTGTAGGTGGAGACTCAAAACAATCTTTAACATCTTTAGGACAATAATTAATGTGTACTATGAAACATCAACACAAATCAATATATTTGAGTAGTTAGCTGTATCATAATTATGAGATAAATAAAGAGACGTTGGCCGAGTGCCCCCAATTTTTGGAATTATTCATTAATAATTGTAAACGCGTACCTACTCAGTAATATAGGTTTGGAGATGTTTTGAGAGAAAACAAAGGGGTCCATGGGGTCCACGTCCCTTGTTCCTTCCCATGACAATGATCTTTCACAATTGAGACTCAGATGACTTTAATCACCCAACAATTCTAGTCCACATCAATCTGACCCAGGTACTATCCTCACATTTAATATGGATGGATGCAAATTGTAGTTAGATGATGAGGTCCCCTACCGGACGATATCGATCTTGAAATGTAAGTATGAGACGGATACCAACGCTATATTGACGTGTTTCTAAAATCGTTCGGAACCAGACGATATATTACCGAATTCGAGACACAATGAACCTTGTCCCACCACATGAATGTGGCAGCATTGGGTTGAAGACTTGAGCCTATAAGTCACTACTCAATTAACAATAGAAACCAATGGACTACCTCACAATTTTGCTTGTGTTGTCCTTGGTGTCAACATGCATTCATGCCCATTTCTCCAACACATTTCGCCGGGGGACCAGCCCAGCCAGATTCCTACCAGGCCCTTATGCTTTTCCAGTGCAAGTTGTGTTTGCTATATTCTCTCCTTCCCACCTATATATATGGGTGTATGACGGTGTTGTAAATATCAAAAAATAGGAAAAACACAAATTAGTGAGAGAAGCAAACAAGAGAGATCCTGCAATAACAAATTGCAGAAGAGAAATAGTGAATGATATCAAATTTGTGAGAGTGAGTTTGTAGCCACAAATTGAAGGTTTGTAATTCCATTATTTTCATATAGTGGAAGTTTTGCCGGACTAACAGTCCCGTGATTTTTCCCTTCACCCAAAGGGTTTTCCACGTAAAAATTCTTGGTGTTCTGTGTGTGTGATTTGTGTGTGAAATTGTTTGTGTGAGTAAATAACCCAAAAATCCCAACAAAGTGGTATCAGAGCATTTAGGTTCGGTTGTGTTACTCACTAGAAATTTTCACCACTGCAGCACCAACCCAAACAGATCCGACAACCACCCCACCTTGTTGCCGATCTGAAAAACCATCGCTTCGACCACCATCCCACGTGTCGTCCTTGGAGCTAAACACCCCATATCACCAGCCGACGTTGTGATAAGTGCACAAAATAGAGTAATTTACCTAGCATAATGTCCTCATATGTACATATTTTCATTTCATGCAGGGGTTGATTTACAAAAGAAAAGAAAAAGAAAGCAAGAATGATAAAAATGAAGAAAAAGAAAAAGTTGGTGGGGGAGAATGTAATAAATGCATATATATATATGTGTGTGTGTGTGTGTGTAGTAATATGAGGGAGTGTGATAGTGACAAGGTGGTTGGAAAATCATTAATGAAATTGATGAAATTGAAGTTGGTGGATCTGCAGTAAAATGGTGTGCAATTTCAAAGAGCATTAATAGCACAAGTGGCCAAGTAGCAAACCAAATGTCTATATATACCTTCACAAATCATATGCGAGAGGGAGGTTGAGGAGTGAGAGCTGAGAGAATATTGTACCATTTTCATATTTTTTGTAACTTTTTCTCTATTAATGAAATTTTATTCTATTACCTTGTTTTATTTTCCTATCAATATGCTAGCTTAAAACTCTTCTCAAGGGGGTGATGAAGCCACCATGGGTAAGATATAAATAATTTTTTATTTTATTTCGTATTGTTTAATTATATTCCCGAAAGTATTCATTTTATGAATCTCAATGACAAAAACCTTACAATAGAGGTTGGAAGCTAAAAATAGAAGGAGGATTTTCTGTGATTACCAATTAATGAAAATACGGGGAATGCCTACTACTATTTACATTTTATTTAAACCAAAACATTAGAGGGAGGATTCTTCGTGATTACCAATTAATGGAAATATGGGGAATACCTACCAATATCTATGTTTATGTTTAATAGGTTGGAGGAGAATTTTCAATGTAAATATATAATATTATTTATATAGACCCGGGTGGTGGATTCTCTTTCCTTGAAATCTTTTCCACCATTTGATAATTTTCTTTACTTGTTTTAGTTAACTATTCAAAAATCCAAAAATTGTTTTAAGTTATTTATGTTTATTCCTGAAAGTACAAGTTTTGGATCCGAGACTCGAAACGAGTTCCACGTTGAGAGTGGTTCGACCCTGCTTATTGTTATACTATTTTTAAGTGAAGTATTAGTAGGTATAAATTCTTGTTGACCAGGGTGTGGTGAAACAACGACACAATATCATCAAACCGCAACCCGTCAAATGGCGTCGTTGTCGCTTCAATATTGAATTCGGAGTAAGAGATCCTCATCCAAAATTTTCCGGGAACCCACCCGAAATTTCTATCCCTCCATTTATTTTAATTTGTTTCTATTTTTTTTTATTTTCTATTAATTAAAAAAAAAATTCATCCGTGACCACAATGTTGTACTGCAGTTTAATCCAAATTGGGTTTGGATTTAAGTGACTTTCATAGTTTTATTCTAATGAAAAAAAAATGATTAAAAGTTAGCAATAGACCCCAGCTTTTACTATAGACAGTTTGAAAAAAATATAAAAAAATGAAAAAGGTTTCTTGACTCCACTTTTGGTTCCTTTACTGATGATGATTACATTTAGTAGTGTGACATGCATTTAGTTGGTGTTTGTCCCATATATACTAACATTTTTTGGTTCCTATACATAGATTTAACATTTTGAATAAATTCCACACCTGTTCCACATATATTAACCTTTTTATTTTATTTTTTTTCATTTCTTTCTTGTGCCCAAGGAATTTTGGGCTGAAGCGGTATCTTGTGTTGTCTATCTGCTGAATAGGTGTCCAACCAAAAGACTCCAATTCAAGACACCTAAAGAAACCTGGAGTTCATATAAGCCGAGTGTCAATCACCTTAGAATTTTTGGATTTATTGCTTACACCAAGATTCCAGAAGCCAGAAGAACCAAGCTCGACGACAAAGGACATAAATGTATCTTTATCGGCTATGGTAACAGAACAATGGGATATAAGTTGTTTAATCCCATCACCAAGGAAGTAATTATGAGCTGGGACGTGATCTTTGAAGAAAATGAAGCTTGGAGTTGGGATCAGAATGAAGATGGAAAAACCCAGGAGCTTGAACTTGAAGAAGATGAAGAAATAGAAAAAGAAGTTGCAATGGAGCCACAAATTCTACCACATCAATCTCCTATACCTGCAAGAAATGATCCTTCATTGTCATCATTACCAGATGAAAGATCAAGTGAAAGACCCAGAAAAGTGAGAAGCTTGAGGGAACTATATGAAGCCACTGAAAAATATCAAGACCAGAATTTTCAATGCTTATTTCTGGATAATGATCCTGTCAGCTTCATAGAAGTCATCCAAGAGAAGAAGTGGAAGTCAGCAATGGATGAAGAAATCAGGGCCATAAACAAGAATGACACATGAGAGTTGTGTAGTCTACCAAAAGCTCAAAAGCCTATTGGAGTCAAATGGGTCTACAAGACAAAGGAGAATGAAAAATGAGAAGTTCAGAGATACAAAGCTCGCCTGTTGCAAAAGGCTACAAATAGAGACAAAGACTAGACTATGGTGAAGTATTTGATCCTGTTGCCCGATTAGAGACAATCAGGCTGATGATATCTATTGCTGCTCAGAATAGATGGAAGTTGTACCAATTTGATGTGAAGTCAGCATTTTTGAACGGATTCCTAGAAGAAGAAATCTATGTCGAACAACCGCTGGGATATACAAATGACAGACATGAAGACAAGGTGTACAAGTTGAAGAAAGCTCTTTATGGACTGAAGCAAGCTCCACGTGCATGGAATACAAGAATTGAGAAGTATTTCCATGATAATGGGTTCGAGAAATGTCCATATGAGCATGCATTGTACCTGAAGAAAGGTCCAGAAGGAAGCGAACTATTTGCAGGTCTGTATGTTGATGATTTAATCTTCATAGGAAACAACCCAGCCATGTTTGAAGAATTTAAGAAAACCATGATTCAAGAATTCGAGATGACAGACATAGGTCAAATGTCACACTTTCTTGGAATTGAAGTGAAGCAGAATGCTGAAGGAATCTCGATTTGCCAAAGTAGATATGCAAAGGAGATTCTCAAAAAGTTCAAAATGGAATCATGTAATCCAGTATCAACTCCGGTGGAAAGCAGTGTGGAACTCAGAAAGAATGAAGACGGAGGAAATGTTGATCCAACATACTTCAAAAGTTTAGTTAGAAGTCTTCGGTACCTGACTTGTACTAGACTTGATATACTTTTTGGAGTTGGACTGATTAACAGATACATGGAGGAACCAAATCAGTCACATCTAAATGTTGCAAAGAGAATACTCCACTACATCAAAGGTACGATCAATGATGGCTTGCTATATACCTCAACTGATGAATTAAGATTCACTGGTTATTCAGATAGTGATTGGGGTAGAGATTTAGATGAAAAAAAAGCACAACTGGACTTGTGTTTTTCATTGGAGATACAACATTCACATGGTCATCCAAAAAACAACCAATAGTAACGCTACCATCATGCGAAGCTGAATACGTAGCAGCCAACTCAACTGTGTGTCATGTTATTTGGTTGAGAAATGTGTCATAGCATTTGTGTTTTCCGCAAGAAAAACGTACAGTGATTTTCATTGATAATCGTTCAGTAATTGTACTTGCAAAGAATCCAATCTTCCATGAACGAAACAAACATATTGATACACGGTATCATTCCATCAGGGAGCATGTGCTGAACAAAGAAGTGGAATT
Organism: Cornus suecica; assembly: GCA_963922005.1. Lineage (NCBI taxonomy): Eukaryota > Viridiplantae > Streptophyta > Magnoliopsida > Cornales > Cornaceae > Cornus > Cornus suecica. Next base: position 14,751,757 of record OY998240.1, on the reverse strand, counting down.
AATATCTTGCAAGACAAATAATCAAATTGCAAATATTTTAAAAAAGCAATTGAAGCAAGACATGTTCAATAGACTGAAGATGAAGTTAGGAATGCAGAAGTGTGGAGAATCAAGTTTAAGGGGGAATGTTGAAAAGTAAACTTAATAATCCATATCCATTGAAAGCTCCATTCACCACATGCATGCATCACCCCAAAGGTCAAGATTTGTTGCATATCTTCCAAAGTCAAGAATGGCTACAAATGAAGATTTTCTTTGTCAGTTTCTATCTTTCAATTCTATATATATAGGTGTATGGTATTGTATTGATATAAGAAAAGAAACTAGAAATAAATAGTGTGAGAGTCGAGAGAAAGTTTGTACTCTGTTTATGTGTTTGAAATAAAAGATTGTGTTTTTCATATATTTGAGAGTAGTGATCCTGGGTTATTACAATCACCGTAATTGATTTTCAACAACTATCACTACCACTTCAGGACTAGATATATCAATGCTATGTTATAGTGGAGCGAGGCAAGTGCTTGTTGCACTCCAACTCTTAAATGCACTTTTATGATTTCTATTTGCTCTCCTAAAGTGACCAAAATATATTTACTTCTAATTCACTTCAACTTTTCTTCATCTCCAAATGATCGAGTGATGTAACAATTTTTGCACTTTTTCATAATGATAGCATGGTTTCTCGTATCGTCCGATTCGTAACATTTTTGGAAGGTGCCAATACAGTTATGAAATATCGATACTCGTCTGATACTCACTTTTAAAAGCAGTATTGTCCTAGTGCGTTATACCATCACCGCGGTCGTGATAGAAGCCGATACTAATACTACAAACATCGATACCGCTGGTTGGAAACATGGTTACTACATCAGGCAACTAAGAACCAAAATTCAATAGTCACTACATCTGCCTAATGAACTACGCATTTATGGAACTCTCAAGACATTTACAAAACAGGGGTTTCTAATTTAAGCCACTAAAATGCAACTCACACAGAACTATACTTTTACCGCAACAATGGGGACATGTACAACTGGAAATGTTAAGGTTTATGAAGTCACAATAATTTCAAAATCTATATATGTGCTTTCACAATCTTCTATATGAATAAACCACCACAAATATATACAATATACAGCCAAAGGCAAAAACCTCCCACACTGCATTGTTTCAAAAATGATAACATCAGATCATTTAAATCTTTCTTTAACACATTTTAAATCTTTAGTTTTGTTGGGAGTCTCAAAACAATCTTTAACACTTTAGGACAATAATTAATGTGGCAGCATTAAATATCCTTGGTGTGGCAGCATTGGGTTGAAGACTTGAGCCTATAAGTAACTACTCAATTAACAATGGAAACCAATGGACTACCTCACATTTTTGCTTGTGTTGTCCTTGGTGTCGGCATGCATTCATTCCCTATTCTCCAACACATTTAGGCGGAGGACCAGCTCAGCCAGATTCCCACCCGGCCCTTATGCTTTTCCGGTGATCGGAAACATCTTAGCACTAGGCAATAAACCCCATGAGTCACTAACCACCCTGTCCAAAACTTATGGTCCTATTATTCGTCTCAAGCTAGGCAGCCTAACTACTATAGTTGTATCATCCCCCGAAACTGCCAAAGAAGTGCTGCAAAAACATGACCTCACCTTCTCTAGCCGGGTAATCCCAGATGCCTTGCACGCGCTCGACCACCCCACGCTCTCCATGGCATGGTTGCCAGCTTCAAACCAGTGGCGAAAACTCCGAAAGATATGCAAAGAGCACTTGTTTTCAACTCAAGTCCTAGATGCTAGCCAAAGCCTCCGACGAAAAAAGGTGCAAGAACTACTTGACTACGTGCAAGAGAGCTGCATAAGAGGTCAGACTGTGGATATTGGCCGAGCTGCCTTTACCACATCCCTTAATTTGCTCTCAAACACTTTCTTCTCGGTGAATTTGGCTCAGTATCAAGCTAACTCGTCTCAAGAATTAAAGGACATTGTGTGGGCTGTGATGGAACTTATTGGGAAGCCTAATATTGCTGACTATTTCCCTGTGCTTAAACTGATCGACCCACAAAGTATTCGGCGAAAGATGAAATACTATCTTGAAAGGTTGCTAGAGATAATTGAAGGAATTATCAACCACAGGTTGCAATCAAAAGGTTCCTGTGTGTTGGCCAATGATGTACTAGAGACCCTACTCAATCTCAGCAAAGACAATGATGTTGGGTTCAGCTCGAATGAGATGACGTATTTGCTTCTGGAGAGTAATCCTTTAATTTTTTTTTAATGGTATACTTCATCACCCCAACAATGAACTTCTTCGAGTTCACTTTGATTAGTTTAGTGGGATGATGAACCCATGAAGAAGAAGTTCCTACCTGTCTCATATTAGTTGTCCACTATTGCAACTTTATTTGTCCCAAATTACTTGTCCAGTTTTGAATTCCAATTCAATTTAACCACCCACTTTCCCCAACTACCCTTATTCCACTAACTTCAAATAAATACCGGACTCCACCATAATTATATATTATTAAGGACAAAATTGGAAATTACACACTAGTCAACCTCAATCCATAAAATACTAAAAAATTCAAATTGGACAAGTAATGTAGGACGGTGGGAGTATAACATTTTTAGATTAGAAAAATAGGATAGATCCTGGAAATGGAATCATGGCCAGAAATGGGCCTCCTTCACAATAATTGTGGCAACGAACTTTTTAATTAAGTTAAATACCACTGACATTTCCTTAAAAATATTCTAATCCTACACAGACTTTTTTTATATTCACTATTTTCACTCGGACCCTCTCAAAATTGAATTTTGTCCCACAAATCCCCCTCCGTCTCCACGTCGTTAAACTGTGCCGTTAATCACCCTGTGAATTGTTTATTTTGCCCTCAAAATGATATAAAATGACCTGCATATTCTTCTTATTCTTCAATTTGGGCATCTCAAAACCCTAACCTAATTTATATATAGAGAGAGATTGGAAGTGGGAAATTGGGAGAGAGATTGAAGATGGGGATTGTATATATTGCATACCCATATATACATACATATATATATATATATATGTTGCTATATATACCCATATACACCGTATATATACCCGTGTATATATATATAGTTGCTATATATATACCCGTATATACATATATATACCCGTATATATGTGTGTGTGTATATATATGTATAGATATATATATATATATATATATATATATGTGTGCGTCTGTGTGCAGGGAGGTATGTGTGTGTGTGTGTGTGTGTGTGTGTGTGTGTGTGTGTGTGTGAGAGAGAGAGAGAGAGAATTAAATAAATTTAAAATGTTTTTTTGATTTTATATTTATTTTCGAATTTAGTATTTTTTTTTAAAAATTTAATATATATATATATTTTGAAATTTATATTTATTTTCAAATTTTATAATTTTTTATGTTTTTTTCGAATTTTATAATTATTTTCGAAATTTAATATATATTTTAAAATTTTTATGTTTTTTGCAATTTTTATATTTATTTTCGAAATTTAATATGTTTTTTTGAAAAAAAAATAATTTCGAAATATATATATATTTTTAATATTATATTTATTTTCGAATTTATAATATTTTTCAAATTTTAAAATATATTTTTTTGAATTTTATATATATTTTGAAAATTTAATACAATTTTTTTGAATTTTAAATATTTCTTTCAAATTTTATATATTATTTTTGAACTTTATAATTTAGGTATGTTTATTGAAATTTAAATATTTTTTTGAATCTATATATTTTTCCCTTTTTATATATTTTCAGATTTTAATATAATTTTTCAAAATTCTATATTTTTTTTGAATTTTATATTTTTTTTGCATTTTCAGATTTTATATAATTTTTTTGAATTTTAAATATTTCTTTCAAATTTTATATATTATTTTTGAATTTTATAATTTATATATTTTTTCAAATTTTATATATATTTTCGTAAAATATATATATATATATATATTTTCATAATATATATATATATATTTTGGGTATATGGATAATTTCATACTTTATATATTATCCTAATGTAACAAGTGAAATTTTAGGGGTGCTACTGCAATTTATCCTTTTTTTAAATATATGTCGAAGGGAAAATTAATAATTTCACAATAAAACGTCAAGAGGTCTATCAAAGGAATTTGTGTGGGAATACTCAATATCAAGGGGGTCCGTGTGGAATTAGGATTTCTTTGAGGGGGTGTCGGTGGGAATAACCCTTTTAATTATGCCCAACAAAAGGGGCCTTAGTGCAAAACCTTAACTATTCAGAATCATTCAATGCTCCGAACCTAGATCCTCTGTTGTTTCATCATGTATGGGTTGTAGCTAGTGAACCTAAATCTTCTTCTCTGTTGTTTCATCATGTAGTTTGATAAATAATTTTTTATAATCCTATAAATTGTCTTGTGCCTTTACATTGCATATACAACAACTACACTAACTATGCTAAAATTTTATACCTTGGTGTTGCATTTTGTCGTGAAGTTGTTGCATTAGAAAACACGAAGGGTGCACAGGATTCATTCCGCACACTTCAATCTCTTGGATGAAGTGAGTCTCGCAGTGGATCAGTTTATCCATGAGAGAAGTCACAATGGTCTCAATGTTTTTCATAGAGGGATATGCACATGCTTATTAGATACTGATGTGATAAAGGTTAAAACCGATTGTTCATAAAACTAACAGTTCTGTTTGCTAGGACTTGTTTATTGCAGGGACTGATACAACAGCAGCGACATTGGAATGGGCAATGGCAGAGCTAATAAAAAGGCCCGAGACAATGGCAAAAGCCCGCAATGAGGTCAACGAAGCAATTGGCAGGGATGGAATAGTTCAAGAATCAGACATCCCGAGGCTTCCTTACTTGCAGGCTGTAGTAAAAGAAACCTTCCGCTTGCACCCAGTTGGCCCATTGCTAGTTCCTCACAAGGCTGAAGCTGATTCAGAAATATGCGGTTACACTGTGCCCAAAAATGCACAAGTCCTTGTTAATGTTTGGGGTATGGGGAGGGATCCAAGCATATGGTCGCACCCATGTTCATTTTTGCCGGAAAGGTTCTTAGAGCGTGAAACGGACTTCAGAGGCCAAGATTTCGAACTAATTCCCTTTGGCGCGGGACGGAGGATGTGCCCCGGAATGCCGTTAGCCTCTCGGATGGTGCACCTCATGTTGGCCTCTCTATTGCAGTCTTTCGACTGGAAGCTTGAAGAAGGGGTGAAACCAGAAGAGATTGACATGAATGAGAAGATTGGGCTTACATTGCAGAAAGCCGTGCCTCTCAAGGCTATTGCAATCAAGCTTTGACAGTCTGTACCCTTGAAACTTCCCCTGAAATATGTACCAATGGTATGTTATAGTGTGGGAAAGGCAGGTCCTTGTTGCACTTGAGCTATTAAGTGGCTTTTTTTTATATTTTTTTTTTGCTTTCCCATAATATCTAAAATAAAATCTTCAATGTTTACTAATCCTGAATCTCTCAAAGGATCTACAAATTTCTGCAATTCCATGATACTAGTAGTAAACACAAAAATTAAATTTTCCCCCGATGCTAAGCAACTAAATATACTTCACACTTTCCTATATTAATAGTCAATTCATATCCTAATCAGAATATATTTCACACTTTCCCATGTAAATTTAATCTTGCCAGTAGTAATAAGGAACAGAAAATTGCAAATAGCATTCGAATTCCAAAGTTGCGAATAGCAAATATATTTTACTGTCTAATTATACGCAACTCTATAATTTCAAAATATATACATATGCTTTTACGTATATCAGTAAACCTGCAAATGTATAAAGTGCGGACTTAAAATCAAGCCAAAACCCTAACATTTAAATGTTTGATAATGATAGATACCGTACTCCATTAAAAAACTTCGTAAACATATTTTTCCACCTACTTTTGCCGGTGGAGTCCCAAAGCAGTCTAAAAGTTTTCACACCTTTAGCACAAGAATTATAGACCAATATCAAAACATGGTCCACCGCATTTTAGGGATTTATGAGAAAACTCTTTAACAATTCCATCTCTTGTTTTTCCCTAGTTTAGCCAAGAAAGGTCCAAGGAGGTTAAGAAACCTTATCTTCAGTGAACTCTTAATGCTCCGTATACATATGAAGGAACAAATGGATAAATCAAGTTGTAGAGAAACATCTATAAAATTAAATATATGTGAATTTTTTTTTCAACTGCATTTATATCACAAGTCTTAAGAGGCCAGTAAAATGGCAAACGTTTTAAGCTGTGTCATGTTCTAGACAGGGGCGGAGCCATGTATTGGGCTAAGGGGGGAATGGCCCCTCCCACAATTTTCAAAAATTGCTTTTACTACCACAAACAATTGTATTTTATATGAATAAGTCCATAAAAATTGCATATGGCCCCTCTCAAAATTTTCAAAAATACTTCTACTATCCCAAAAAATTATTATATTTTATGAATAACTTCATAAAAATTGCATATGGCCTCCCAAGATTTTTTAAAATTTCTTTAATAAGCAACAAAATTATATATAATTATAAAATAAACTAACAAAAAATTGCATCTGCCACCCTAACTATTATTCTTGGCTCCGCCCCTGATTGTAGAATCCTTTACCAGAGCAAGTTATTGGATTTTATATAAGACAAACAAACGTCTAAAGAATGTGTAGCATGATTTCCTATATGTTTTATACATATTCTTTTTCTGAAAGTCGGTGGGTTATTGTAATAGTCAAAATAAATTCATCACCCAACTAAGGATGGGTCACATGACTGATGGGCCGACAACTGATGGGCCGAAGACGGATGGGCCGGAAACAAGTGAGGTAAAGAAATAATGGGCCTATGGAAAATTCTAGAAAATAAGTGATCCATAAGTTAAATAATTGTCTTATTTATGGATTATAGAGTCCATAAGGAAAAGAAGGTTTTATTAAATCCCTTGATTTAAGGGATTTGATAAACTTGGGGAAGGGGTTTGACCCATTGACCAAGTTGTGTATAAATAGGGGATAAAATATTGAATAAATGATCCAATTTTTATCTCAATTATTATTGTGTATTTTTATGCATCTACACAATTGGCGCCGTCTGTGGGAAACTTTATTATTGAAATCTTTTTCAATAAGCTTCTTATCCTCTACAGAAAGCTAAGATTCATACCATCAATGGCGGTGATCACCCGTTCACACCAGACTGATTTACCTCCAAACGGAGCCCAGCAACCTGAAGATCCGATCAGGCGAGCCCTGGAAGAGATAACTGCCGAGTTGGAGAGGCAGAACGCTGAGCTAGTTGCAAAACTGGCTCAACTTCAGAACCCGCAGGAAGTCCAAAATGATGAACAGTCCGGCCAAAAGGATCGATCCATAGGCCACCAGTCGGAAATGGACAACCACCATGAAAACTTCAACAATGATCGGGAAGAGCACGCGGAATCATCCCTACAGGTGCTCGGGGGGCGAAATCCCTAAGAGATCCTGACCATGAGGAAGTTAGAGGAGATTATGACCAGATTCCAAAAGGTGGTGCTGAAGGATCTAAAGGTACAGACCCCTATCGATCTAGCATCCGAGGCATCCATTGATGCCGTACAGACTCCGTTCACCGTAGCAATCACAAGTGTGCCCTACCCGGCGAGGGTCAGACTACCAAAGTTCACCCTGTTCGACAACACGAAAGATCCGACGGAGCACATCTACCACGTGCATACTAAGATGAATGTCTACAACGAAAACGAAGCCCTACTCTGCAAAGTTTTCCCCAACAGCCTGACCGAAGTGGCCCTGCTCTGGTTCAGAAAGCAGCCACCCCGATCCATTGGAAGCTGGCTTAGACTCTGTAAACTATTCATCGCCCAGTACTTCGGCAATAAAAGACAAAAGAAGACCATCTCAAGCCTATTCACCATGATTTAGGAGAAAGGCAAGTCCCTCAAAGGTTTTGTCTCGAGATTCAATGTCGAGATGTCTTCCATTGATAATTGCGACCAGCATTCGGCCGTCGAAGCCTTCAGAATGACCCCGATCCCTGGAACCAAGTTTTATCAGTCCTTGGTCAAGAGGCCACCTGCTGACATCGGATAACTCAATTCCAGAGCACAAGGGCATCTCCGAATAGAAGAGGAGTTGGTCATGCACCAAATAAGAACAACCTTTGCAACAGTAGAGGCAAGGGCATCCGAACCTTCCAGGGTAAAGGATCGGGCACCTGACCGGAAGCGACTGAGCGCTCCTCCTGCACCCTCCCCAGTCCCAGAGAAACGCCAGAGGTTTGAGGATAAGGTCACCCCCTTAAAAGTAACCCTGGCCAAACTATACCAGGAGACAAAGGGTAAAGGAATCTACCAGTCACTACCACCCATTAGACAGCCGTTGGACCAAAGAGATATGTCGAGGCACTATGCCTTCCATGGCGAATACGTGAACCACACCAACTAATGCAGAAGTCTAAGGAGACAGGTGGAAGCCATGATAGCAAAAGGAGAGTTGACCGAGTATGTTGTCAAGGAAGGAACCCGAACAGATTAAATGATGCATACACCTGCCAAGGGGGCTATGGGACAACCCGTGCGGGTCATTCACATGGTTCATGGAGGACCAAGTCGGTCAGAGATAGAAGAGGCCTGGAGGTCCCAAATGCGACAAGCTTAGAAACTGCAAAGGGTTGGGGAAGTCAGCGAGTTTAAAAGCCCAAAAGAGGACGCCCGGATAATTTTCACTTCTGCGGATATGTGAAGCATTCAAACACAACATGATGACCCTTTGGTTATCTCCCTCATGGTATCGAATTGCTTGATCAAGAGGGTGATGGTTGACCCTGGGAGCAGAGCCAACATTACCACCAAATGGGCCTTTGAGAAGTTAGAAATCAACCCTCAAGAGATTATACCTTCCAGAAGCCCGATAGCAGGATTTGATGGCAAAAGAGTGGAACCAGTGGGAGAGATCCAACTGCCAGTGACAGCAGCAAGGCGTACGCTCCGAGAAACTTTTGTGGTAGTGGATGTCAAACCTTCTTATAATCTCCTTATGGGAAGGGGTTGGATCCATCGGATGCATGGAGTCCCTTCAACCATGCATAAAGTCATGCGGTGTATTGACCTGAACGGAGTTGACGTGATTGATATCAGGGGCGATCAGATGGCAGCGAAGGAGTGTTATGCCGTTACCATGAAAAGTCTAAAGAGAAAGGCGGAACCAGAATGGGGTCACAATCCAAGGCGTTGCCCGAAGACAAATAACAATTACAGGAAGAGGGTGCGGGGTCATGGATAACAGTTGAACCTTTGCTTGAAATACAGATCTGCCCCGATCATCCTGAAAGATTGACTTATATCGATTCCGGCCTCAACACTCAAGAACAAGAAGAAATGAAGGACCTATTGTGTTCCAACGCCGACGTATTTACCTGGGGCCATATGTATATGACTGGCATCGATCCGTCAATAGCACAACACTTCCTCAACATAGATCCCAGTATGAAGCCTATCAGACAGAAGCAAAGGTGGATGGGAGCTCACAGAAACCAAATCATAACTGAGGAAGTTGATCGGCTCCTCCAAGCAGGATTCATTAAGGAGGTACAGTATCCGTCCTGGCTGGCAAACGTTGTGGTGGTATAGAAAAAGAATGGGAAGTGGAGGGTGTGTGTGGACTTCACTGATCTGAACAAAGCATGCCCGAAAGACTGTTTCCCCTTGCCAAAGATCGATCAGATGGTAGATGCCACTGCAGGGTTTGAGCGCTTGAGTTTTTTGGATGCGTACTCTGGATATAACCAGATACGAATGAATCCCGATGACGAGGAAAAAGTGACATTCATCACCGAATCAGGTACATATTGTTACACAGTTATGCCTTTCGGACTAAAAAATGCAGGTGCAACCTTTCATAGGTTGGTGAACAAAGTTTTCCAGGGCGTGATGGGATCCACCATAGAAGTTTATATTGATAACACGGTGGTTAAAAGTAAAGCAAAAGGCGATCACCTGACCGATCTGCAGCAGGTGTTCGATACCCTCAGAAAGTACAAGATGAAGCTCAACCCCTCCAAATGTTCCTTCGGAGTGGCTTCGGGCCAATTCCTAGGACACATAGTCGATCGGACGGGAATACAAGCTAGTCCAGCGTAAGTCAAAGCCCTTGTAGAGACAGTAGAACCAAGGTCCCGGAAGAAGATCCAGGTGCTAACAGGAAGGGTAGCGGCCCTCAACCGTTTCATTTCTCGATTAACCGATCGGTGCAGGCTGTTCTTTCAAGCTATAAAGGTGGCAAAAGGAGAGGTATGGGGACCGGAGCAATTAGAGGCTCTAAAGAAACTCAAGAGCTATATGGGAATGCCTCTTATACTGACAACCCTAGAAGCAGATGAGCCGCTACACCTGTATCTAGCTATATCTTCAACGTCTACCAGCGCCGCTCTGGTCAAGGAGGGCAAGGGGTACCAGACACCAGTCTTCTACACCAGCAAAGCCCTTGCTGATGCAGAAACTCATTACACAAAGCAGGAGAAGCTGGTACTATCATTGGTCAATGCAAAGCGATGTCTTCGGCATTATTTTGAAGCACATCCGTTCATAGTGCCAACTGCAACCCTGATCAGATCAATAATGGCAAAATCTGAGTTATCGGGGAGGGTATCCAAATGGGCAATTGAACTCGGGATTTTTGACATAACCTATGTTCCCCGAACTGCAATTAAAGGCAAAGCAGTATTTGATTTCTTGCTAGAAACAGAAACTACAGACTCCTTGGAAGAAAGTGAACCTGGCTTATGGATTGTGTTCATAGATGGATCCTCAATTGCCAATGGAGCAGGGATCAGTGTGGAGCTCGTGACACCAGATGGCACTGAAATCCAGCAATCCGTTCGATTGGAGTTTCCAGCCTCCAATAACGAAGCCGAATATGAAGCCCTCCTTTCAGGAATTCGGTTCGCCCGAAGCCTTCAAGTACAGAAAGCAGAGATTCGAAGTGACTCCCAGTTGGTCATACGCTAGTTAAATAGGGAGTATGAAACCTGAGAGCCGAAAATGGAAGCGTACAGGGATTTTGTTCTAAAAGAGGCCGAAGGGTTCCAACAAATAACCTTTGAATAAATTCCTAAAGGAGATAATTCCGTAGCAGATTATCTGGCTAACCAGGCCTCCGCGACAGGAGAAAGTATGACTCGCACTGTACCAATAGATTTCATCGTCCGATCCAGCTTGGAGCCCCCCTAAGAAGTAATGGTCATTCCATGGGAGTCGAGTTGGATGGATCCTATAGTATATTATTTGAGAACTAGTGCATTGCCTGAGTCAAAATCAAAAGCCCGGAAGATAAGAATGAAGGCAACCAGATATGCTCTCTACAACGGCCAACTATACCACAAGTCTTTCTCCGGGCCATATTTGAGATGTCTCACGCCCTACGAAGCTTCGACAGTCATGGAAGAGATTCATGCAGGAGCCTGTGGCAATCATTCCGGAGGAAGATCCTTAGCTCATAAAGTTCTCACCCAGGGATACTTCTGGCCCTATCTGGCAAGGGACGCTGAAGTCTACACCCGACACTGTAAAAAGTTCCAATTTCATGGAGATGCCATTCATCCACCACCGGAGTTACTGAACCCAATAATTGTCCCTCACCCCTTTGCCCGATGGGGTATGGATATTGAGGGTCTTCTCCCGCAAACGATACGATCTACCACACATGTTCTCTTGGCTACGGACTACTTTACCAAATGGGTAGAAGCCGAGGTGTACTCCACTATCATAGGAAGCCATGCTACCAATTTGGATAACAGGAAAGTTCAAGCATTCCTGGCAAAGCATGGGATCAACCAGAATACTTCTTCCGTCAGCTATCCACAGGGAAACGGGCAAGCTGAAAGAACAAACAGAACTATTTTTGATACACTAAGGAAAAAGCTTAAAGACGCAAAAGGGGCATGGTTGGAAAAATTGCCTGAGGTATTATGGTCCTATCGGACTACTCCGAGGCAACCCACTGGGGAGACCCATTTCGCCATGGCTTATGGGGCCAAAGCAGTTATCCCGACCGAGCTAAGAGTACCTACTTTAAGAAGCTAAGCCTAAGAAGAAGGCCCGAACAATCGGAATCTAGCACATGATCTGGATCTCTTATAAGAAATAAGGGAAGTTGCCCGGATAAGGTTGGCTGCCTATCAGCAACAAGTCAGGGCACGGTTCAATTAGAAAGTCAAAAGGAGAGAGTTCCAGGTAGGCGATATGGTACTTCGAAGAAAGATTGGGATTGTAGGTAAATTGTGAGAGACATGGGAAGGACCGTACACAGTAGTTGAGGTCATCGAACGCGGAGCTTATCGGGTACGGAAGAACGAGACAGGCCGCATCGAGTCCAACTCTCAGAACGCTTATCGGCTGAAGAGGTATTATCCTTAGGAAGTTTCTTTTTTGTTAAAACATTAAAGCTGTGTCTCTCTTATGACACCTTTTTCTGATAATAATAAAGCATTTGTGCCCGATGTCGACACCTCTGCTTCATGATTCTCAAGTTCATTTCAATAAAAAATACATTCTATCTTTATACGAGTGTTCCATGTTTTATAAAAAATTTCCTAAAGGTTTGAGTTCAAACCTGATTTGAACTAACCAGAGGATAATAGTAAGCCTCAGAGGCCAGAAGCCTGAAGGCTCCATGTTTAATTAAAATTTTCCTAAGGGTTTGAGTTCAAACCTGATTTGAACTAACCAAATGATAACATCAAGCCTCAGGGGCCAGATGCCCAAAGGCTCCATGTTTAATTAAACTTTTCCTAAGGGTTTGAGTTCAAACCTGATTTGAACTAACCAGAGAATAACAGCAAGCCTCAGGGGCCAGATGCCCGAAGGCTCCATGTTTAAATAAATTTTTCCTAAGGGTTTGAGTTCAAACCTGATTTGAACTGACCAGAGGACAAGTACAAGCCTCAGGGGTCATGTGCCCGAAAGGCTGTATTATTTTCATAAAATGTTAAAGTTCAAATATGAACTAGCCAAATGACAAAAAGCAAGTATAAGGGGCCATATGCCCGAAAGCTAAAAAAATTGCAGGAAAACAAGAATGAAAACAAACACTGAGATGGGAAAATCCTTTTTCATTAAATAAAAAGGAAAATTACAAAAAAAATACCCTTCTGAAAAAGGGTAAGTACAGATAAACTTATAAACCTATTCTACTGATCAGGGGGATGATATTCCTCTCCCTTCAAAATTGCAGTGAACCGCTTCTCGTTTTCGGAGGCGGAAGGGTTTTTGTAGGGCATAGGCACTCCCATGTAGGCATCAAATTCCTCTGCAATCTTGAACTCTCGAGCTTTCAGAGGAATATGCTCCAATTCATGCCTCTATCGCCAAGCTCTGGCCGATCGGAGATCACAGATGACGCAGTATCGGTTATACATATCAAGACCTCCTAGGCGGCACACTTCTACTTTGGCCCATTCAAGAGCCAGGAGGTTCTCTGATTCTTCCTTTTCAGCTGCCATTTTAATGTTAGCTGCCCTCGCTTCTTCCAGCTCAGTAGCTAGAGCTAGTTTTTCAGCCATCAGAGCCCGCTTCTCTACCTCGCTAGTCTCCATAAGGATCTTCTGCTCCGAGACGGTCTGGCGAAGTCCATCTGCCTCCTTGACTAGTGCAGCCCGGTGGGCATCATTCTACTTGATCTGGGCCTTTATACTGGCCATTTCCTTAACATCAGACTCAATGATGTTGTTGTAAACCTGAACCCCATAGAGAAGCTGCACGAAGTAGACATGTCAGTACATAATGTGGCAAATAATCGATAAACCAAGTTCCAAAAACAAAGAACAAAGTGTATACCTCCATAACCATTATGGAAGTCTTCTTTACCAGATCAGTCCTGGAGATTTTGGACTGAGCGGCCCTGTCAGCTGGAGTCCAGATCTATTTTTCCATAGCCCGAAGAGCTTCCGCCTGGGTAAGGGTAATTTAATCGGCGCAGACCGGAGTCCCATATGGCAGAAAAAACTTCGGTTCCCAGGGAATGGAAGTATGGGATACCTCAGGAGCTTTAGGGGCATTGCTTGTAGAAGCATTATCGGCTTGAGTTCTGGCCCTCTTGCTGGCCAATCCGCCGCCCGTACTAGACCGGGTCCTGATAACTGGAGGATTTGCTGGAGCTACCAGATTCTGTGCTGGGGGTGCTACCGGGTTCTGAACAGGAGGAGGTACCGAAGCCGCTGGCGATGCTGTTAAAAGTGGTACAACATCAACCAGGGTGACCCCTTCGGGAACTTGAGGGCATCTGGTAGAAAGAGGTTTGTCCGAAAAGTCCATCCTGTCAATAGCAGCGCCCAAATTAGAAACCGACTCTAGATTTTCCAAAGTCAGCAGGTCAGTAGCAGATTGGGCTTTGCCCCAGACATGGGTTTTCAGGAGGCCTATACGTTGTTTTATGAAAGTAAGGGGAATGACCCTATCCTCATAACCCAGAAATTTGTAGGAATAATCCCCCCGATGAAGATCACAGTGTTCGCAAAGGCAATAAACTTTATGAAGAGGACGGTAGATGGGCAGACGGATGGCACCGAAAGTACTTGGGATCAGGAATATACACGAAAAAGGGTAAGACCAGTTGCCACTCACAACTACCATTCTTTCCTTCCATCCCTTGTCAGACTTTTCGGTGTCAGTACAAATGCTCCTGCCTTGGAAGGGAAAAAGATTGTATCTACCCTTACTCACTCTAGCGTTCTGGAAAAAGTAACAAAGGAGCAGATCGGCTAAACCTAAGTTGAAGTCCAGGTCCCTATTGTACAACAGAAGCATAGATATAATCCTAAGGTTGTTCGGGTTCAGCTGAAGGGGATGTAAGCCTAGCATGAAGAACACATAGTGAAAAGAAAGGGTGAAGGGGGAACCTTAAAACCTTAAGGTGAGAGGCCGATAGTAGAATGCTACCGGGTGTTAGTCCCTGACTCGTAGTAAAGTCTAGGTAGCCTGAGTAAGGGGATACATCAACATCCCCAGGTACTTGGGTCTCAACCCGAAGGTGTCTAACGTCTACTTCAGGTCGGACTCTCTTAAGTAGGGCCACTATAAACGGATCAGAGGGCTTGGGATTCACATATTCATTCGTTGATGAACATGGAAGATCAGTGTTTTGGGGAGTTTTTTTTTAGGCTCCCTGGCGATTGGACTGGGGACTATCGCTACTGGTAGGATCTGTACCAGTAGTAGAAGACAAGACGACTTCTTCAACCGACCGGGTATCGTCGCTATCAGACATAGTGATAAGTTCATTTTACATACATATTTTATCCCCAAATGTATATTTGTTATTAGGTAAAACTATTTATTTTAATTAATTTAGAAGTGTAATAATGATAAGTGCACAAAACTTAATTTTTATAATAAAATTGTTGAATAAATCATTTTCAATGTCATTAAATTACATCTACATTTATGTCTTTCATTTATAGGTGTAAAGTGAGAAATGAATCAAATGCACATGGATTAAAGTTGGATGAATCAAATGCACATGGATGAAAGTTGGAAGATTCAAATGCACATGGAAAAAGAACAAAATGTGATGGAAAGTTATGAAAAAGAAAAGAAAAGAATATTTCATTTATATTTACAAGTTGTAATTTGATTCCAATATTTCTCTATAAATATGGATACATCTTGAAGAAGAGTGGGAGGAAAAAAAGAGGAAAAAGAAGGAAGAGAGCAAGAAGGACACCAAAGAGGAGGAGAATTTATCTTCAATTCCGGGTTTTATTGTTCTTACTTTGTTATTTTCTTTTTAAGCATGTGTAACTAAATCCTCAACTAAAGTTGAGGATGAAACCACCATTTATGAAATAAATTTCTTTTAGCCTTTTATCAATTTCCATGTGTATGGTTTAAATACTTATGATTTTCGCTTCATAGTATTAATTGTTTTAAATTCCTTTCACTATAAATATTATGTATTTATAGTAGTTAAGAATTCTTATCACAATTAATCAAGCTTGGATTTGATGAGTTTATAAGTAAAAATCTTTGATCTTATGTGATCCATTAAATTGCATACATAGGATGCTTAGAATTTTACACTTTAAAGCGAAGGAAAATCTATTTCTTGAAAATATATTTCATTAGTGCGTTATTGTTAAATCTTAAGAAAGTAATAAGATTGATTTCTAAATTACTACTCTAAAATTAGAATTGATAAAAGAATAATTCGAAGTTTATAGATTAGTGGTGGTGGATTCCGATACCTTAGTATTTTCTCCCTATTATTCTCGCTTTAATTATTTGTATTTCGATATTGCATGTTTAGTATAAAAATCACTTCAACAAACAAACTTTGAGAAACTAGGTTAGTTTTAGATTAATTTGAGTTTAATTAAGTTCTCTTTAAAGCATTTCCTTGGGTTCGACCTCGTTCTTGCATAACCTAAACTACAATTGATTCGTGCACTTGCGAGTAATAATTTAAAACACACCAAGTTTTTGGCGCCGTTGCCGGGGAATAGCAAAAAGAAACTAATTAAATTGAAGTTGATTTAATTCTTCTACTAGTTGTTTTTTAAAAAAAAAAATAGATTTTAGAAGCTACTGTTTTGCTTCAATCTACTCCTTCGAAAAAAAAAAAATTAAAAAAAAAAAAAAACAATTTGCAGCAGCTTATGTTGTTGTAACAGTTCCTACTAGCTTTGGAATTGTTGTAAGTTGTAACAACAATTTTTAGAATCTCTCCTTAATACTGTTTTTAAAAATAAAAAAAAATTCAAAAACTACTGTAGCATTTCGGCTACTGTATCAAAAATAAAATAAAAACTGTAAAAAAAAAAAATTATAAATTTTTTTTATAAGCTACTGTTTTGTTTAGGAAAAAAAAACATTTTGTCTTTCTAATTATGATAGTACTGTAGTAAGGTAGTGTTTCTTCACTTTTGAATTTAGAGATTGTGTTTTTTTATTAGTGATAACAAATTAAAAAAAATAAAAAAATAATAATTTGAAAATTACTGTAGCAACTCGGCTACTGTAGCAAATTTTAGTTATTTTCTTTATTCTTAGCTTAAGTTTAGAATTAGTGCTTGTTTATTATTTTTATTTATTTTTGTTTGTTTTATTATTTGTTTTATTTTAATTAAGTAATTGATACTTTTTAATTTTGTAGGTAGTATTTTATTTTCTTTGGAGATCGCCTTGAGTAAGCTTATATCGGGATTTCTTTGTGTCATCTTCAATAGCATTACTGCGGAATCCACGTAAGTACCACTATCTTTAGTAAATAGTATTTTTTTTTTTTTTAGATTAGGTGAACATAGTTTTTATATAAGTGAAATTTTGCATGCTACCTTTAGGATAGAATAACACTAGAAATAACATTTAGGTACACACTTTCTTCAAATTTATTTTTATTTTTTATTTTATTTTATCTCGTTTATTTATTTCTTTATTTATTTATAATAAAAAAAAAAGTTCACACACTCACTCCCTTTACTTTTATTTTTGTTGACTTGTTTGTATGTGTATTTTTAATTTAGCATTTTGCATAAATTTTTTTAGTAAGGGCATTAACCCTCTAACAAGATAAGGATTGGATTTCATCACCAATTCCTTGCCCATTAGGTTAAAAATCTCCTTACATTTGTATACCCTTGGCTAAATTTAGTTTAATTTAAAATCAAGTAAATGTTGGCCAATAGGTTTTCATATAGCTCATAGGATCCTCTTGGATATTGTTAAACTTTTGTTAACTCCAGTGAGTTACTATCAAATTGATAAACGGTAGGACAGTTCTGTCTAGGAGTGTGGTTGACGCGGCATTAAGCAGGCCTAGTGTCTCGCCACACTTTCCTGGGAACTACTTCGTTGTTAGTTTGATGGTCCTTAACTGGTCATCCACTAGTTTTCTCTGAAAGGAGTAGGAACTGTCTAACTAGGTGAAGATTATTTTGGAATTAGTCTTAATAATCTCTCATATAAGAAATTAAAAAAAAAATAGAAATCACTACCCTTGAATTAAATTTCAGATAAAGAAAATATTTGTTTGGGTGGTGTATTTTATTATTGTGAAAAAAATAATAATAAATAAACTTTTCGAGAAAGCGTGAGAGTTCTCATTTGGGAACAGGTCTATTGAGCTTAATATTTTTATGAGCCGACAAACACCATATTTTTATGAGCCGACAACCACCATATTCTGAGGATATGGTTTAAGTTTTCCCATAAAGGTTATTTAATATATATATATATATATATATACATATGCATTTGCAATTATGCGGTCATGGGCTTTAAAAGAAAATCTAAAGCACATAACCTCAGGGGCCTGTGTAATAGTCAAAATAAATTCATGACCCAACTAAGGATGGGCCACAAGACTGATGGGCCGAAGACAGATGGGCCGGAAACAAGTGGGCTAAAGAAATAATGGACCTATGAAAAATTCTAGAAAATAAGTGATCCATAAGTTAAAGAATTGTCTTATTTATGGATTGTAGAGTCCATAAGGAAAAAAAAGGTTTTATCAAATCCCTTGATTTAAGGGATTTGATAAACTTAGGGAAGGGGTTTGACCCAGACCAAATTGTGTATAAATAGGGGATAAAATATTGAATAAATGATTCAATTTTTACCCCAATTATTATTGTGTATTTTTCTACATCTACGGTTATATATTAATTATCCTCAACCCATTTTCACAATAGGAACTAATGTATAATTATTACAAACAATATTAAAAAACATTATTCATATACTTCTACACCAGTTCTTATACCGAAGATAGGACTCTATGTCACGCCCCAAATTCCTAGGACTCCGAAACCCGAGCCTAAGAGCTAAGAGAGTGAATGCGGAAGAAAAATAAACGAGAACCAACGACATTCAGTCAACAAACAACCACAAAAGGGTAAAAATGCTCTAATACAATGTTGTCGCGCCCCTAAAATTCCCAAATCTCTAATCTAGAGAATCAGCGAATCTCCAAAGGGTGACGTAAGTCAAGCGACCGCTAGAGTCAACAATAAGAAAGGAAATACATGGAATAACAATGAAAACTATACTCCATGCCAAATAGAATACTATAACTTAATAGTATCCTCTGATACCAACTGACACGCTCCTAAATCCCTAAGACTCCCGAACTGGGACATCCAAGGAATTCAGGATGTGATCCTTAATACAAATGACCAACTATGATATCATTAACCATGAAAATGTATGGAATAATGATAAAAGATGGTATATTCCATACCCAAATGACTAATAAAACTAAGCAGCGGAATCTAACGAAAATCCGGCAGAGTTCCATTTGTAAATGGAACATCCGGATACACAACCACAACACAAGAACCTGCCAATAACAATTCGATAATAACCATGGCTTCCAAGCCCCACATTCATCAATCCTACTAGGGCCGAGGTAGTGGAAAGAATCCAAGACCTCTCCAAACCCTCTAAAATCAACAGAGCCACAAATGCTCGAATAAGAATACAGAAAAGCGTCTAGCTGCACAAAATAGATACAATAACATCCTAAAAGAATAAATACAAAAAATATTTGATACACCGATAGGGATATGCCAACAGACTGGCTCCCAAAAGAAATACATAATAATCCCACAAAACATGGGTAAAGAAGCTGACAGAAGAATACTACCGTCCCCAAACCCAGTCGTGCTGCAACCGTAACCGCATCACCCTCCGCAACTCCAAAACCTGTAACAAGAAACTAAAGAAAACTGTCGTTTCACTGCCTCCTGCTCATAGCTGTATGTTTCCTGCAACCTGGTGTGGGAATACCAGGGGGCAAATGAAATACCCCTGTGAGCAAATAAGCTTAGTGGGAAAGGATACTCTAACTACCACATCCTCTAATAGTTTAGGTAATGCTAACCCATCCAGTGAGATACATAGCCTATAACATAACCCAATCACGAAAACCCAAAGTACGTGTTCACATGCTACCGTAAATGAATATATATAAGTATATATGGGATATATATATATATATATATATTTATGCGTGTGTATATATATATACATATAAGTACACAATAAGAGTCTATAAGATACAACTAAGACTCGTACTCCAAGTACGAACACCAGTAGTCTACACTACTCTCACCAACATACACTAAGTACACGACCCTAAGGTCCAATCTAACAAATCATCCAGCGTTCACGACGCTAACAAGAAACTCCAAACAGAGGGAATCACACTTACCTTTAATATCCACAAGGATCGAAATCCACCACTAGTACCAAGGAATACTCATAACTCACTCCCCTAGAACACAGGAGGAAAAACACTCACGTCCTTGCGTACTAACACAATCATCGTCTATATATATATATAATAAACATCATCTCATTCCTAAGGAAAATCTACCTCTCAAAGGCTAGATCACCTCAATCATATCACCATACCATAAATCAAATCGACCTCATAATGCTATCATCAATAGGGTCAATCACATCACTAACACTCTCACTGTAGGCGAGGGAAACCACTCAACCAAATCACTAAGAGTACACGAACTCAACTCACCAGAACGACCACCTCAGGGTCACCGAAGCAAAGCGAAGGAAAATACTTCCCAATGCTAAACCAACAGATAACCGAGACAACAATGTCAAGGCTAAACCACCACAAGTGTTTAGTGAGAACACCCGGACAAAATAAACCAATCCACTCGGTATCCATGCCCCTAACACGTGTGACAACTCAAATCACCTAAGTGGTGACATCAACAATAAAGAAAGTGAAAGGCAACAATATATGTGTGCACTGAACAACACAAAGCCTCATACAGAGACCTAGAAATGATAGGAAGTAAAGGTGAAACAATGGAACACCTTTCAAAACTCTACAGGATGAGATATTGAGAAAGAGGTCTCGAAATCTCAGAATCCCAAGAAAAGTAATAAAATAGTTTTCCTTTTAAGAAACCACATAGTAAAAATGACCGTCTTGCCCCCGGTCTCCATCAGTTGCCATCACCGGCTTTTAGAGTTAAGATTCTTTTCAAAGAAGATCCTAAGATCAGTTTATAACTGTTAAAACTTTTCATTTCCACGGGGGTAGGCGAAAACGGGTTTTTCCTTTTAAATATAAAGAGTTTGTTTCAAGGTTTAGAAAACACCGTTTTCGAAATGACAGCCACATAAGAATGAACAACTCCACAGATTCCTATAATGCCCAAAATGACAGTAAAGGAAGAATAACACATTAGACTCACGGAAGACAACCATCCGTTTCCAACTCCACAAAATCAAATGACAACACATGGAAGAGGTTCGGCACCATGCCGTAACCAACTAATCTAGGAATGACATACAAGTCAACGACCACGTACTAGTGTACAAAACACAGTACAAGGAATGCTTAGGGGAATGAACTAAGCACAAGAACCGAGACTGTCAAGCTACGGTACCTCGAGTACTAAATAAAGTCACTCAACCGTAACCTCTTCTCACCAATCAAACTCTCAACTACAGTTGATAACTCATTTCTTAAAAGGTGGAAGACACCTAAAGGTCCATACTACAACTCACAACCTCATCACCCGCTTTCTCGAAGGCCCCAATTCATAACTGATACTAAAATCAATTTCGGATCTTAAATCTCTAACAAGGTCACCCGACTAACCACAATCACCAAACTATTAACCACAATCATAGGACCATTAACCACATTCTCTAAGGCCTCAACTCAAAATCAAGCCTACGGTCCACCACTAGCCTCAACTAGCCACATAGATCACTATGCCAATACAAATAACCTCCCCCAAAGGCACTAAAGTATACAACAAGTATAAAGATATACGTTTTATTTATACTTATTAATAATTACAACATTTAAAGTCTTGTTTCACATTATTCATTTTCAACTGAGCATTTATAAAATATGAATTTAATTTACAATATTCATAAATAGCATGCTCCAACATCACATGTAATCTAGCACATATACATGTCAAACGAGATCACATAAATGGTATGCAGTGTAATGTGACTCGACCCTCCCCGTGATACTCACACACAACACACCCTTCCCAAGGGCAACGGATACACACTCTGTCCACTCATCAAGTAGTGTAGAGTTACCATACCGACTCTTCCCAAGTGATTTTGACACTTCTCACTTTCAACAAGGAATACGGTTGCACGAGAGCCCAACTTGCAACTCCGTGCGCCATGACTACAAAAGTGAAGAACATAAGCCTCCATCCGGACTCTTAACTCACATTTGCCGTCTTTTTAGTTCCGTAGGCGTGATACCTCCTGGCCAGTTGTTGTGATGATCCGACACAAAGACACCCATACTTGAGTACACAACCCATATATATCAACATCGTGATTTGACACTACACGACATTCCCAATAGGCACCCCGGGCCTCAACATAAATATGTAATGCATCATATTTATGTAAATATCCACATGATAACATCAACATAAATCTCAAATCTCTCTACATGCTTTAAAAATACAATAAAACATTTAAATCATATGAAAACAATTTCATATACATTTCATATTCTCAAAAATATATATTTTATTTAATTCCTTAGAAAATATATTCAATTTCCCTTATCATGCCTTTAAAATAAATTAAAGCAATTAATTCACGTATCGTAGGGGAAACCTAGCATGGCGTCTAAGTATTCGCGCCCCTTACGTCCACATATCCACTAGTCCATTTAATTATCAAGGGAAATTCTAAGCCGTCTATTCATATTCAATTTAAATAAGAATTTAATTAATCTAGTAGGAATTAATTTAATTAATTTTCTTAAATTAATCCCTAAGTCCAATTCCGATTCTAAGCAAATTATAGATATTTAAATTAACGATTTAATATATCTATATTAAATTAAATAAGGGTTTTGGACCCCTAAACTAATTCAATAATGCGGAGTAAGAAATATAATTTCCCACCTGGAATACGCTTACAGAATAGCCGTTTCGGGCCCACCGTGAACAGTACCGACACCCGAATATAACGCCCACCGACCAAAGTCGTCCGAAAAATATTTCACATATATCGAAATGTCCGTCTTGACAACCTATACGATATATACTAACCTCATTAATAATAGGTTAATTAATTTGAGTAAATCTAAATTAACCCAAACGAAAACAATAACCTATAAACGCGATTTCCGGGAAAATCGTTCAACGTAAAATTACGAAATTAAAGTATGATGAATACTACGTATATACGAAGCTACTCACCAAAAATCGGCCCAAACCGATCACCGGAAGGTTGCCGAAAAAATAGCTGAAGCTCCGGCCTGACTCCCCTGTCGCGCGGACAACACCACCCCTGCGCGAACCAGCTGCCGCGACCCACCTCCAGCCGCGTCGTCCACCGTCGCGCCACCAGCGCCGCCGAGCCCTGCCATAGCCGCCGCTGCTCCTGGCCGGCACCGCGTCTGCTATGGCGACCAGCTGCGACCACCGCCGCGCCTCTCTCTAGCCGGTTCCTCTTTCTCTCTCTCTCTGTCGGCGACCATGGAGAATGGAGAAGGCAAACTGCTTTGGTCGTGCGTGAAGAGGAAGAAAGAAGATGGAGCAACGTGCGTGTAGGAGAAGATAGATGCAGATCTGTCATGTATATGCATATACATATATATGCGAAATCACAAAAGCAACCCTCGACTTATCCATAATTGCGAAATAACTCCCAAGACTATATATATGTATAATTACAATTAAATATATATATATATACAGTAAATCCCAATAAATATCGAGAACGTCCAAACATAATCTCGTAAGCCCAAAATAATAACGGGACGTCCAATTAATTATACCGGGTTAGAAACCCAAACGTCGGAACACTAAACGCCCGATCCAATTAAAACGCGTCGTCATTCAATCGAAACACTAATCATTAAACGTTGAATAAACTAACGTCGAAATGAGACCGTGTAATTGACAACAAGAATTCGCGTAGTCGTCAAAGAGAAACCGTAAAGTCATCCAGTCAACTTTAAAAGTAAACGCGAAAAATTTACACGCGAAATACCAAGAATAATATGAACGTCATGAACATGTGACATCATAACCGAAATTAAATTAAATATAATTTCAGGAAAAAAGAAAATAACACGGGATGTTACACTCTATTTATAGTCCTAAACAAATATTCAGTCAAGAACTGGTGTAGAAGTATTGTAAGCATAAATTTTGAAACACATCATTCATATGACGAAATACAAATAACTATGAGAAGATTTTTCCATAGAGTTGAGTCATAAATAAAATAAATGATTACTGTATAAGTCACATGAAACAGTAGCACAAAAGCAAAATATAAGTCATACCATAGTTGTCAAAGGCGCGTCGGCGCTCACCTCACATGGGGCGTTGGGCGCGCCTATTTCTTTTTCTGTTCTTTGTGATTTTTTGTATGTTTAATAGTTTGACTTTGACTTATTAAATATATATTATATGGTATATTATAATATATATGGGGATTGGGTTGGGCTTAAAGAAAGAAATTAGGGTAAGAATAAAAAAAAGGGAAAAAGAAAGATTGCCGTGAATGAGTCGAGGACTGATGACTGAGGCAAAGGCGCATTGCTTGACGACCACGTATGTATCCACTTCTTCTTATTCTTCTTCTCCTTTGCTTATTCTCACCTCTCTTTTTTCTCTCATCTCCTCTCGTTTCTATTTTGTTTTTTTTTTGCCAAACAACACTTATATACATACGTGATACATATATTTTTTTCACTCCTTTTTTTCTCTCTTCTCTCCTCTCCTCTCCTCTCATTGTTGGTTTTTTTTATTTTTTTTGTCTATTAAATAATAAGACAACACATATATATACGTATATTTTTTCTCTCCTCTCCTCTCCTCTCCTTTCGTTTCTTTCTTCGTCTTTTTTCTGTTTTATTAAATAGTAAGACAACACTTAAATGGTTGAATGCTTGACAGTGCTTGAATAAGTGCTTGATTTTTTTTATATTGTTTTTTCATGTTACAAATTCAGAAGTTCAATATGTTTTTACATTAATTACAAATTATGAAAAAAATGATATAGAATACCAAAGTTATAGATTTGCATGTTGATGTAGAATCGTTTTGAGACCAATTATATTAGCAATGTTTTGTCAAATTCTTATTAGTTTAAATATCTTATATTTGCTAATTTTCATTTAAGTGATTTATTGATTAAATGGTGAAAATAATATATTATTGAACGTCTTGTTTCACTCGGGCGAGTGCCTCGCGCCTAGGCACTAGAAGACCTATAGCGCCTTGGGACGCCTCACGCCTCTGACAACTATGAGTCATACATATAATATGGAGTGTATTAGGTCATATTGACAGGTTTGAAACATATATAAGCCTGAAACACTAAATTGGCTTATTAAGCCATCTAATTATTAAATATTCTTCTGCATTAAGCGGTATATTATCCCTAAATCTAATTATCCCCCACTTTGTGAAGTTATTGATTTGTTTAATACAGAAACTACAAAACCATGATCTAATTTAACAACCCAGATAACTTTACCTAGCATAAATGGTACTGCGAACTTAAAGGTAATCAAAATATAATCCATAAATCAAATCAACAACAAGCAAATAATTGCATATGAACAAGAAGATGCAAGATAGAGACAAGAGCAAAAAAAACCCTAATTAATTGCAAAAACATGAGTGGGTTTTACATACCATACAGTACTGGGCACAAATAAATATAAAATGGAAGTTGTATATTAATATTTTAATCAAAATTATGTAACTCTACAAATAAATATAAAATGAAAGTTGTATATTAATATTTTAATCAAAATTATATAACTCTACACATAAATATAAAATGGAAGTTATATATTAATATTTCAATCAAAATTATATTACTCTACAAATAAATATAAAATAAAAGTTATATATTAATATTTCATTCAAAATTATATAACTCTACAAATAAATATAAAATGGAAGTTATATATTAATATTTTAATCAAAAATATATCACTGTACAAATAAATATAAAATGGAAGTTATATATTAATATTTTAATCAAAATTATATCACTCTACTAATAAATATAGAGAGAGTATAGTTAATCCATTATTGTTTTTATATAATTTTGATTAAAATGTTAATATATAACTTCCATTTTATATTTATTTGTAAAGCTATAAAATTTTGATTAAAATAATAATATATAATTTCAATTTTATATTTATTTGTATAGTTATATAATTTTGATTAAATTTTCATTTTATATTTATTTGTAGAGAGGGAAAATAGTATATATATATATATAGTGAGAGAGAGAGAGGGAGAGAATATATGTAAGTTTTAAAAGGTATATATATATATATATATATATTTGTAAGGATGAAAAGTGTTGGAGCGAGGGAAAGAATAAAAGAATGGTGGGTGGATTAGTGGGACATGTATCCCATTTTTTGGCCTTTGGATTAGGGCCGCGGAAAGCAGTAGAGGTTCCTCTCCCGGAGAGGATCCATGTCCGTGCTGAGTTTGGTTATGTATAATATAGATAGATATAGATATAACAACACACATAAGGAGAAAATATAATAAATAAAAAATTCTGAAACCTATTTTAACTTTTTTAAGAGATTAGATAACAAGAAAAGGAGATTTTTTACTACTATATTTTTTTAGTAAAGTAGCTTATCAAAAAAAAAATAAATTAAAACAAGGGTAAAATTAATTCACTATTATTTTATTTTGATTTTTCGTGCTAAGTAACTTCTCGCTTACAATCGATAGTTATTACAATGAATACTCTTATTATTATTTGTAAGATAAAATAATTTAATTAATTTTATAAAAAAGCCTTTTATCTCTTACATATAATTATTATTCAAATAAAAAAAAGTTACTGCAAAATATTATTTATGCACTAAAATATTCTTCATCAATATCAAATTTTAGTGGAATTTCCACTACCATATTACTAGTTATTCCAAATTGCTTTCTCCCTACTCATATTTGTTGAAAAGTCTTAACATAATATTGACATTGTCGACCACCTCATTGTCAATAAACTCATCCTCATCTTAAAATGTTGCATCTCCGAAAAACATCAAAAGTTCAAAACTAATCTTATATACTTTGACCATAAAATATTTTTATCAACATATTATATCATATAAATAGATCTCACGGTAAAATCAATGAGAGAGTCAATGAAATAATGTGCTAAATCTGAGAAATACACAGCGTAAAAAAGATGACAATCATAATCACTATGTAATTAAATCAAAGACCATGGGAGATCAACGGGTTTTATTCTAATTCTATTGCTGATAAAATTAAAATAATTCGGTTTCTTTATTCTTTTTTTGAATTTACAAATTACTCTTTTTTTTCACCTCTCAAAACTAAAATGTGTTTGTGCTTAACTTTTTATTTTAATAATATATCTCTCTCTCTTATTTATTAATGTTATCTACTTTCTAACTCTTTAATAAGATAAAAATATCTACTTTCTAACTCTTTAATAAGATAAAAACAGTCATTCAATACATATATAATCAATATTTAAAAAAAAAAAAATCTGTACAATTAATAAAAGTAAAACTAATTTAGGTAAATTACAATTTTGTTGGATAGTTAACCGAATGTCTGTTTTTTTGTCTCCTCACTTCACTTTCGATCACTTTCCCTATTATTTAAATAAAATAGAGAAAATTCCTTCTCTCTATATATGTATCTAAGGATATAAATTTTCATAACTGTTTTGAGAGGTGCAGATATTGTTGGTTTACGCCAATACTCCTCCGATGCTCACTTTTAAAACTGGTATTATTCGAATCGATTACACCTTACCGCGACAGTAAACGAATACCGCAATAGCAAATCATGATAAAAATATAAATACGTGTTCCAGATAAAATTATAAAAGGAAAAAAAAAACATAAAAGACAAAATAAAAACTATACGGGATACTTGGTTGAAAATTGACGCCGGACAGAATATAGATTATTCTGCAGGCTAGTGCAATAGGTACTTTGCAAAGGAAAAACAAGATAATTTCGACCCAAAATTCAGAGAACACTCTGGAATTTAGTAAAATGATTTATAATCAAGAATCAATTTAAAACAACCCACAAGCCGGGTTTAAATAGCTGAAAATCAAGAATTATTGTCATGCCCCGAATTCCTAAGACTCCGAAACCCGAGCCTAAGAGCTAGGGGAGTGAATGCAGAAGTAAAAAGAAACTGGAACAAATGACATTCAGTCATCAAACACCCAAAAAAAGGTAAGAATGACACATTCTGATACCCTACTATCACGCCCCTAGAATTCCCGAAACTCTAATCTAGAGAATCAGCGAATCTCCAAAGGGTGACGTAAGTCAAGCGACTACTAGAGTCAAGAATGACAAGAAGATACATGGAGTAACAATGAAAAATATACTCCATGCCAAATAGAATACTAGAACTCAATAGTATCTTCAGATACAAACAGACACGCTCCTAAATTCCTAAGACTCCCGAACAGGGACATCCAAGGAATCCAGGATGTGATCCTTAACATGAATGACCAACTAAGACATCATTAACCGTGAAGACATATGGGTTAATGATAGATATGGTATATTTCATACCCAAATGGATAATAAACTAAGCAGAGGAATCTAACGAAAATTCGGCAGAGTTCCGTTTGTAAATGGAACATCCGGACAACAACCACAACACAAGAACCTGCCAATAGCAATTCAATAATCACAATGGCTTCCAAGCCCCACATTCATCAATCCTACTAGGGCCGAGGTAGTGGAAAGAAACCAAAACCCCTCCAAACCCTCTAAACTGAACAGAGCCACAAATGCTCGAATAGGAATACAAGAAATGCACCTAGTTGTGCAAAATAAATACAATAACCTCCTGAAAGAATAAATACAGGAAATAAAGGATACATCAATAGGGATATGCCAACAAACTGACTCCCAAAAGAAAATACATAACAATCCCATAACAATGGGGAGAGAAGCTAACAGTAAATACCTATCGGCCCCAAACCAGTCGTACTGCAACCATAACCGCATCACCAGCGCGACTCCAAACCTGTAACACGGAAACAAGATAAAACTGTCGTTGCACTGCATCCTGCTCATAGCCGTATATTTCCTGCAACCTGGTGTGGGAATACCAGGGGGCAAATGAAATACCCCTGTGAGCAAATAAGCTTAGTGGGAAAGGATACTCTAACTACCACATCCTCTAATAGTTTAGGTAATGCTAAACCACCCAATGAGATACATAGCCCACAACATAACCCAGCCACGAAAACCTAAGGTACGTGCTCATATACTATCGTACGTAAGTATATAGGGGACATATATATATATACATATATATATATAAATACACAACATGAGCCTATAGGATATGACTAAGACTCGTACTCCAAGTATCAACACCGGTAGTCTACACTACTCTCACCAACGTAGATTAGGTACACGATACGAGGATCCAATCTAACAATTCCTCAATTACTCACAACACAATTAATAAAATCCAACAGAGGGAAAACACACTCACCTCTAATATCCACAAGGATCATAATCCACCACTAGTACCAAGGAATACTCATAACTCACTCCTCGAGAACACAGGAGGAAAAATACTCACGTCCTTGCATACTAACACAATCATCGTCTATATATATATATATTGTAAATGTACAATATATATATATAATACAAACCTCATCCCATTCCTAAGGAAAATCTACCTCTCAAAGGCTAGATCACCTCAATCATATCACCATACCATAAATCATATTGACCTCATAATACTATCATTGATAGGGTCAATCACATCACTAACGCTCTCACTGTAGGCGAGGAAAAACAAACCAATCTAATCACTAAGAGTACACGAACTCAACTCACAAGAACGACCACCCAATGGTCACCGAAACAAAGCAAAGGAAAAGACTTCCCAATGCTAAATGAATAGATAACCGAGACAACAATGTCAAGGTTAAAACACCACAAGTGTTTAAGGAGAACACCTGGACAAGGAACCCAATCCACTCGGTATCCATGCCCATAACATGTGGAACAACTCGAATCACCTAAGTGGTGACGTCAAAAGCGACAACACTATATATGTGCACTGAACAACAACTAGCCTCATACCCGAGACATAGAAATGATAGGAATCAAAGGTGAAACAATGGAACACCTTTCAAAACTCTACATGATGAGATATTGAGAAAGAAGTCTCGAAATCTCATAATCTCAAGACAAGTAATAGAATAGTTTTTCCTTTTAAGAAACCACATAGTAAAAATGACCGTCTTGCCCCCGGTCTCCGTCAGTTGCCCCCGGTCTCCGTCAGTTGCCATCACCGGCTTTTAGAAGTTAAAAATCTTTTTAAAGAAGATCCTAAGATCATTTTATAAAGTGTTAAAGCTTTTTATTTCTACGGGGGTAGGCGAAAACGGGTTTTTCCTTTTAAATATAAAGAGTTTAGAAAACACCGTTTCCGAAAGACAGTCGAATAATGGCGAACACAACTCTACAGATTCCTATAATGCCCAAAAGGACAGCAAATGAAGAACGACACGTTGGACTCACGGAAGACAACCATCCGTTTCCAACTCCGCAATGATACCACATGGAAGAGGTTCGGCACAACGCCGTAACCAACGAATCCCGGAATGTAATACAAGTCAACGACCACGTACTAGTGTACAAAACGCAGTACAAGGAATACTTAGGGGAATGAACTAAGCATAAGAACCAACACTACAGTACCTCGAGTACTTAATAGAACTCAGCCATAACCTCTTCTCACCAATCAAAACCTCAACTACAGTTGATAACTCATTTCCTCAAAAGGTGAAAGACACCTAAAGTCCATACTACAACTCACAAGCTCATCACCTGCCTTCTCTAATGCCCCAATTCATAACTGATACTAACATCAATCTCAGACCTCAAATCTCTAACAAGGTCACACAGCTAACCACAATCACCAAACTACTAACCACAGTCACAAGACTACTAACCACAATCACAATTAACAATCCTCTCTAAGGCCACAAATCAAAACCAACTCCACAAACCACTACTAGCCTCAACTGGCCATATAGATCACTACGTCCATACACTTAACCTCCCCCAAGGGTACTAAGGTATACAACAACAATATAAATATATTCGTTTCATTTATACTCATTAATAATTACCACATTTAAAGTCTTGTTTTACATTATTCATTTTCAACTGAGCATTTATAAAATATGAATTTAATTTACAATATATTCATAAATAACATGCTCCAACATCACATGTAATATAGCACATATACATGTTAAACGAGATCACATAAAGGGTATGCAGTGTAATGTGACTCGACACTCCCAGTGATACTCACACACAACACACCCTTCCCAAGGGTAACGGATACAAACTGTCCACTCATCATAGTGTAGAGTTACCACACCGACTCTTCCCAAGTGATTTTGACACTTCTTACTTTCAACAAGGAAGACGGTTGCACGAGAGCCCAACTTGCAACTCCGTGCGCTATAACTACCCTTGAGTCAAGAACATGAGCCTCTACCTGGACTCCTAACTCACATTTGCCGGCTTTTTAGTTCCGTAGGCGTGATACCTCCTGGCCAGTTGTTGTGATGATCCGACACAAAGACACCCATACTTGAGTACACAACTCATACATATCAACATCGTGATTTGACACTACACGACATTCTCAACAGGCACCCCAGGCCTCAACATAAATATGTAATACACCATATTTATGAAAATACCAACATGGTAAATATCAACATAAGTCTGAAATCTCTTTTCATGCTTTAAAATGCAATAAAACAATTAAATCATATGAAAATAATTTCATATACCATTCATGTTCTCCAAAAATATATTTTCTTTAATTCTTTAGAAAATATTTCAATTTCCCTTATCATTCATTCAAAATAAATTATACAATTAATTCACGTATAATAAGAGGAACCTAGCATGGCGTCTAAGTCTCTCAAATCCAACGCTTACAAATTTCTCTAGCCCATTTAATTATCCAGGAAATTTCTAAGTCGTCTATTCCTATTCAATTCAATTAGGAATATATTTAATCTCATATGGAATAATTTAATTAATTTTCTTAAAATTAATTTCTAAATCCTACGCCGATTCTACCCAAATATATATATTTAAATTGGAAATTTAATATATCTATATTAAATTAAATAAGGGTTTACACCCCTAAACTACTTCAATAATGCGGAGTGAGAAATATAATTTCCCACCTAATTATACGTTACCGAACAGTCCGAAACAACACAGTATCGGCGCCCGAACACGAAGCCTACCGACCAAAATCGTTCAAAACTTATTTCGAATATATCGAAATGTCCGTCTCGACAACCTATACGATATATACGAAGCCCATTAATAATCGGTTAATTAAATTGGGTAAATCTAAAATAACCCAAACGAAATCTATAACCTATAAATGCGATTTCCGAGCAAACCATTCATCATAAATTCATGAAATTAATATATGACGAATACCATGTATATACGGAGCTACTCACCAAAAATAGGCTCAAACTGATCACCGGAATGTCACCAAAAAAATGGCCGAAGCCTGGCCGATTCGCCCCTATCGTGCGGACTGCTCCGCCCCTGCACGACTGCGCCACTAGCCGCAGCTCCTCGCCGACCCTGCGCTGCCGTCTAGCCCAACCGACGACCACCACAAGCTCGCCGACCCAAGCCTGTTCCAGCCGTCTCTGCACCCAACCAGCCGACGCCTGTTACGGCGACTACCATGCCGCATCAGCTCTTCAGCCGGACTCTCTCCCTACGAACCAGCCTCCCCTCTCTCTCTCTTGCTCGCCGGCCATAGAGGAGGAGAAGAAGAATAGTAGTCGTGCATGATGCGTGAAGGAGAAGATGTGGTCTGCACGATCCTTCTCTCTCTCAATAGACAGATATACATATATATCTATATATAACCTAATTGCAAAAGCAACCCTCTAAATGTCCATAATTGTGAAATAACCCCTACTAAAATATATATATATATATATAATTAAATATATATATATATATACAATAAACCCCAATAATTATCGGGAACGCCCAAACATAGTCTCGTAAGCCCGAATTAATAACGGGACGCCCAATTAAATACATCGGGGTAGAAACCCAAACGTCGGAAAACTAAATGCCCGATCTAATTAAAACGCGTCGTCATTCAATCGAAACACTAATCATTAAACGTCGAATAAACTAACGTCGAAACGAGACCGTGTAATTGACAACAAGAATTCGCGTAGTCGTCAAAGAGAAACCGTAAAGCCATCCAGTCGACTTTAAAAGTAAACGCGAAAAATTTACACGCGAAATACCAAGAATAATATGAACGTCATGAACATGTGACGTCATAACCGAAATTAAATTAAATATAATTTCAGGAAAAAGGAAAATAACACGGGGTGTTACAATTTTACCAAAAATAGCAAAACCCTAAAAGTCTTACCAAAACGAAATACGGAAAGAAATCAAAAGATTGCTAAAAATCTGGCCAAAATCGGGTTCAGAATCAATTCCTAATTAACAAATAGAAAATTACCATAAGTAGTAAAAATTAACTAAAAATAAAGATTTGAAAAGGAAAACAGCAGATCATGATTTCCTGCCATCCTTGCGCTGATCCTCCTGCATCAGTCACCCCGGGTTGGAAAGAACTCGTCCTCGAGTTCACAACAGTATCAGCAGAATCCGCAAAACAAGGACTCGGGTGTTTCACATTAAAGACATCAGATGTTTTCAAGTGACTAGGGAGACACAACCTGTATGCGTTGTCATTAATCTTCTGCAATATCTCACAGGGTCCAATCTTCCGCTCCTTAAGCTTATTATACTCGCCAACAGGGAAACGATCACAAGTTAATACAACCCAAACAAAATCACCAACATCAAAAAGTACCTGACGATGATAACTGTCCGCTCGAGTTTTGTACTGGGCATTGCTCTCGTGACTGGCCAGTTTCACCTGCTCATGGATGCCTCGAAGATGTTGGGCCAACTCACCTGCCCTAGGATGTAAATGGCCCGTGGGTAATTCTGGCGGCAGTCCAGGAGGAAGGTCTTCTGGCATCAAAACAGAGAATTCCGAAAACAGCTGCTGGACCTCCATGGGTAATTCTGAAACCTCACCTGCTGCACTATTTCCACAAGGCATAAAAACAACTTCCTTCTTTGGACATGCTGCTGGGATCACATTCTGCTGAGATTCAGGTGGATTGCTAAATGGGATCTCAAGATTTTCCATGCCAGTTATATCGTCCTCCAGTAAGGAGTTCAAGAAAATGTCTTCCATCTGATCAGCTTCAACTAGGTTATTGACTTCATAATCCGGCCACTGGTATGGAAGCGTCCACTGAACTTCAGTCGTCGTGCTTGCATTGAACACATCCTCATCTCCTTCTTCGTCATACACTGGCTCTCCAACGAAAATATTGGTTTTCAACCAATCATCTTCGAAATCAGAATCTTCCGAAAATATTGGCCCTAACTGTGGATACGGATTTTCGAAGGTGGAATTGTCGGTATCAGAATCTTCCACATCATGATTACCGATTTCCTGCGCCGCCAGGCGCTGGGTTAACTCTGCCACTTGCCTCTGCAAATCCTCAATCATAACATCCTGAACGTTACGATCACGGTGCGGGACTTCCTCAATCGGAACCTGCCCACGACGACCACCATGACCACGACCACCATCCATTGAAAACTGATGAAAATACCGCCAGGAAGATGCTGAGCTCTGATACCAATTGACGCCGGACAGAATAAAGATTATTCTACAAGCTAGTGCAATAGGTAATTTGCAAGGAAAAGAACAGGAGAATTCGACCCAAAATTTCAGAGAACACTCTGGAATTCAATAAAATTGTTTATAATCAAGAATCAATTTAAAACAACCCACAAGCTGGGTTTAAATAGCTGAAAATCAAGAATTTTACCAAAAATAGCAAAACCCTAAAAGTCTTACCAAAACGAAATACGGAAAGAAATCAAAAGATTGCTAAAAATCTGGCCCAAATCGGGTTCAGAATCAATTCCTAATTGACAAATTGAAAATTACCATAAGTAGTAAAAATTAACTAAAAATAGAGATTTGAAAAGGAAAACAGCAGATCACGATTTCCTGCCATCCTTGCGTTGATCCTCCTGCATCAAAAATTGTTTTTGAGAATTGTGAGAACATAAAATAATTTTCTGAAAATAATAAAAATGAAAACAGACATTTTTATAGCTGAGTTTTTTGAAAATTGCTTTAAAAAAACTAAACCAAACAAACTTTTGTATAATTTGGTGATTTTCAATTTACAAAAAATAAAAAATTATTTTCATAAAAACAAATCAGCCCTAAGATTTTCAGGATTCTTGTTTTGTGATACAATTTTAAACATGTAGCATTGCTTTCATAATTGACGGTTTCGATGACTCAATGTTTAGGATGGTGACAAGATTCCTCCCGTGGACACAGCTGAAATATCCACTGTGTCGGTTTTGCTTGGTCATTGTCACTCTGATTGTTATACAAATGAGCATTCTAGTGTAAATTGACATGAAATGAAGGAGAATTGATACCTTGACCCACCCAATAATTCTATTCCATGGACTTTAATTCAGTTCATTTAGCAAGTCCAATGAGATCCGATGGTCCAAATTTCATTAGGGTATTTTGACAAGGGCAGCAAATAAATCAAGCCAATCGTGAGCAGGCTCGGGTTTGGCTCAAGTTTGTTCAATTAATAAATTAGCCGAGCCTGCACACAATTCTTAGGCTCGTTTAGTAAGTGAGCCGAACTCAACAACGGCAAGCTCGTGAACAAACTCGTTTAAATTAAATAATAATATTATTTCATATTAGACAAAAGAATGTGTTCAGATTGCAAAAATTATGAAGAGTGTTGTGAAGAATTTTGGGACTGATGCGGTCATTGAGTAAGAATCACTTCTGAAAAGTTTGTACATGTAAAAGAAGAATATAAATAAAGGAAAATAAACAAGAACTAAGGAATATGTTATTCCAAAAATGAAAATATGTTAAAAATAAACCAGTAACAACTCAATCTAACCGATTATTGGTAAGAGTAATATATGTTACAACTGAACCGAGTCGTTCGTTAGCAAGCTGAAGCTCGAAATTGTTCATTTTGTAAATGAGCCTAGCCTCAGCATATTTTCTAGACTCGTTAAGTAAATGAACCGAGTTTGAACATATCAAAGCTCGGCTCGGCTCGATTCAGTTAATTTGCAACCCTAAATTTGACGGGCCTACATCAGTAGAGGCCCCACTAACCAGGGGTGAGCAAAAATCCGAAAAATCCATATGTCCAATCCGTCCAATCCGATCCAGATATTTTGGATTGGATTGGACATGGATTCAAAAACACCCAATCCGGTATTTTACGGATCGGTCCTGGATTGTATTTTCAATAATCCGGTTAATCCGGTCCAATCCGGTACTGTTCATATATATTTCAATATATAATATTAATAATATATCACATAATATATTATTTTAAATTAAATTACAATATCTTAAATCAGTAATATACTACTCAAAAATAAATCATAATATCTTATTTTATACAAATAATTATCCATATCTATCCATACTATTGTAAAAATGTAAGTCATTTCTAATATTTTCATACATTAAAACATTCGTCACTATTACAATTTTCAGAAAAAATAGAAAGGAAGACTTTCTATTAGTTATTTACCATTATAAAGGACCTCTAAAATATTCTTATACATTTATTCTATTTGAAAAATTACAATTACATTTTATTCTATTAAGACTTTAATAACAAAATCTAAAAAATATCATTAAAGTACATTAATACATTTTATTATTTCAATGCAAGTATTTTCTTTAAAAGAAAGTGTATATAACAATTATAAAAGAAAATGAATGAATACCCCGAAAAAAATGATGTTTTATAATTATTACTAAAATATTATTGTGGTGTGAAATATTTTTCATGCAAGGTTTCAATATAAGTCAAAATTTTAAGTTATGTATATTTCAATGGCTAAATAAGTTGAGCTTGTTGTGTGTATAAGTGTCTTGAACTAAATAAATGAATAAGTTAAACTAGAATGAATAAAAAAGATAATTTATCAAGATTGGGAGCCGAAGATATAGTAACCCTAAACCGTAAACCCTAAACCCTAAACTCTAAACCCTCAAATGAAATATATAGTTAAAAATTTTCACTATTTTATTTTAAAAATAATTTTAAAGTTTAAATAACTTAATTGTTTTTAAACACATAGTTTTTGTATAGTTTAAATATATAGTTTAATTTTTTTTAAATAACTCTAAAGTTTATATATTTTTCTTATTTTGTTTAAATATTACGGTATATGAAAGATATAGTTAAAAGTTTTTACTATTTTATTTTAAAAATAATTTTAAAGTTTAAACAACAACACTTATTACTTTAATTTTATTTTTTTTAATTTTTAATTTTAAGATAATTGATTTAAATTAGTATATATATATATATATATTTTAAATTGAGGGTAATTAATTAAATTATATTTTTTAAAATAATATGAGGACAATTTATAACAGCTATCAGATTGTCATCCAATGGCTGCTAAAAGCCCTAAGAGGTCTTCACTAGGTTAGAAACTTAGCGCCTCCATATCTCACGACTCCTTCTCTCTCACGAACGAGACAGCCATGTCTCTCACGCCGATTCTCATCGTTTCTCCTTTTTCACCAATTTTCACCCGCTTTGGTTTATTCTCTTACCTCCAGCGACGGCTTACTCGTCCTTTTCTACAGTGGTAATATTTCTTATATGCTAATTTTAAAGTTTAATTTCTGTAATTTTAAAGGGTCTATATGATGTGTTCCAGATTCTATTGGCTTTTAGTCTTGTTAAAATTCTGAATTAATTGCGAATGGATTTTTTTTTCGGTGCGGAGAATTGGACTCTGTTTGGTTCTTTGTTCTTTTTCTTAGCAACCAAACAGAGTTTAGAATTAGGGTTATCTGTTGTTGTTTGTTGTGTTGATGTTTTCATTTGTTTTCGTTTGGAATTATACTTGTTAAATTTTGGGTTATGAATTTTACGATAGTGTAATTGTTTAATTGGATACTCGACTTATAAAACTAGGAGTTGTCTATATCATGTGAATATTATATGTATATGTTTATGTAATATGTAACAACTCATTCTTAATTGGAAGTTGCAGATTCTAAAATACCATATGCTATGGGTTTCTTTCTATATTTTTTTATGTTGATTTCGAAATATATATATCTATGTGTGTGTGAATTTATGTGTTTACCATCTAAACTCTCATTTTCATTTGGAGGTAATGTTTCCTGAAATACTCAATTTGGGGACTTTTTATTTTTTTTCCTGTCTGTGTGTATATATGATACTAATAGAATTTAGTAGGGTAAAAGATCAATTTGGAGAATTTTTGAATATATAAAGCGAAAATTGTTGATCAATAATTAATGTATTGAAGTAATAGCTTGATCCTACACGTATTTACGGTACACAAATTAATGTATTGAAGTAATAACTTTCATTTGGAGGTAATGTTTCCTGAAATACTCAAAATGTTGATCAATAATTTATGTATTGAAGTAATTGTTGATCATATTCTTAGATTTTTAGATTTTTTACAATTTAAAATCTGGATTGTGATCCTACACATATGTTTTCCTATTTGAGTCATTTCTCTTGAACAGAAGACAATTATTGGATTATTGGTTGATATAAATAGTTAATTTATATATGATTTCATTTATTGTAGATGTCGAGTGTTGGAGATGCAGGAAATCCTATTGATATTCATGAAGAACAAGTACATGTGAGTTCTCCTAAGAGAAAAAATCGTAAAAAATCTGATGTTTGGGATCATTTCATAGAAATTTCTAAGAAAGATGGATGAGGTGTTACATGTAAATATTGTAATCAAACTTATCAATGGATAAGTGAGAATGGAACTAATACACTAAGAAAACATATTATAAAGTGTTTTAAGTATCCTTACAATATGGATAAAAGTCAAACAACTTTATCATTTCAACCAGTAAAGGAAGAAGGCGGTGCAAGTAATTTGGGTGTTTGGAAGTTCGACCAAGAACTTGGGTTGGCCTGATGCAGGATAGATGAAAAAGTACCTGGCCCAGTTGACAAATTTACACTTGCCCTTCTTCTTCACAGGGGTATTAAGGTAGGCGGCATGAGTGAAGGAGGCCTCCAGGAAGTCCACTGTGGTTTGGCATTTCGGAGGAATGGTGTGGGGTTTGAAACTGTATTCCCCAATCAAAGGAAGGTGCATCAGGGACTTCATGTTTTCCAGTGTTGGGGTAAATTCTCCCCAAGCAGCAATGAAAGTGTGGGTATCTGTATTCCAGCGAGAGATTAGGGCTTGCAACAAGGGATTTGAGCGTTGAATGTTGACACGACGACTTGAATCAATGGCCGTTAGGACCGAGGCACGACTAAAGATTTCCACATAGTCCGGCCTTGAGAGAATGTGCTCGCACCAGTAATCCCATTCAAAGATTGGTGTCGTATGGCCTTCAAATTGGAGGTTTGAGTAAGGGTAATTGCCCCTCTCGATAGGAAACCGAATACTTTTCACCGGCTTCCATTGGGTACCTGATGTGGAGGGGGCATCGCCCTTTAGCAGTACTGGTTCGCCCAAAATTGCAGGGTTCGGGCGATAATGTCGGGCCTGGTGCCAAAAGAAGTCGACTTCCTTGCCGAAGAAAGGAGCATGTCGCCATTCGTCGTCGCTAGGGACTGTGTCGTCGTGCGCCTTCGAGGGAAGCATGGCTCCTACAGAAAGGGGGTTTCTCTTTCTCTCTCATTTTCGTTGTCTCTCTCTTGTGTTTCTCTCCTTCCTCTTCCTCTTCCTTCTATCTCTCTTGATTTCACTTTTCTCTCTCTCTGGTTCACCCTTTCTTCAAACTTTTGCTTTCTCTCACAGTGAATTCAAAAATTGCTGAGTCGTACACTTGATGGTTTTGTCCCATTCCCTAATCTGGAGAGGTATTTTTAAGCCGCTTCTCTGCGCTTTCCCTAACCACGACTGCACCAATTCCGGGGAGTTGCGTCTAGCAAAGCGTCACCATAATGGGGGCGGCAAAAAGGCACATTTTTCTAGGGGGCTGCCATTATTGCTTTGTCTCACTGCTCTTTTCCTCTTCTGTGTTTTGGCACTAGTTCGTTTTTGAGAAAGAAACTGTTGGTTCAAAATTCTAAAATTACCCTATTATATAATCATATATCTATATACACACACATGGGTATATGTACACGTGCACAATTTTTTTTTTTTAAAAGAAAACTTATTTATTTAAAAGAATATATATGTATACAAATATATACATATGTATATGTACAATCTTAATTTAGTTTATTCCTTATTTTTAGCATATTACTTATGGTGATTGCTAATCAAATCAAAAATCCCTTTTGAAAATTACTATCATACCCTTCCATGTAGTT
Source organism: Cornus suecica (assembly GCA_963922005.1). NCBI lineage: Eukaryota > Viridiplantae > Streptophyta > Magnoliopsida > Cornales > Cornaceae > Cornus > Cornus suecica. The sequence continues at coordinate 14,711,216 of OY998240.1, read as the reverse complement.
TTCAAAACATATGTACCTATAAAAAAAAAGTGGTTGTTTGTCTTTCATTTATTTTGCTTTGTTTTCTTTTACTTCATTCTTTCTCATTAACATATTTTATCTCTTAATTCCAAATTTTCAAATTTCATGTTTACATCATTTATTTTCATTTAAATTTCTTTTCATTATTGTTTCTTCTACCTTGTCCTTGCTTATTTTTATTCCTTGTTGTCGTCTTTACCATTCATTTGGTCACCTCTACTTTTTTATTGTGTTTATTAATTTTCATAGCATACTTTTAATGTACATATGTATCCATATATACAAATAGGGACAATGGGAATATAGATATTGTATATACGGGGCCTGCTGTATGCATGCAAGCCCAACTTCGAGGTGGTGCCTCGCATGCATAGGGGGAAATTGTAGGCATATGTATTATTTTAGGGTACACTCGACTCGTAGAGGGGTCTCATTTAGGGTACTGGGCTACTGGGTAGAGCCCCGGACCCGCCCCAATGAAGTTGGTATACGGGTTGACCCAATATGTCCGACATCAAGGCGGATTACTCGTGGCAACTCAAAAGCCTTCTAAAGTTGGTCCTATTGGGGTAGCGCACCTGTGGAGCTGAAGAGCGTACACGGGAGTAGTACCTCCATGGTCTATGGGTCCTAATGATGTAACAGTCTCTCAAGGGCATTTACCACCATTTCTGCATAGCCCGCTATGCATGTACTGCGAAGGCTATTGGGGAGTGATCCATTGCACGACTGATCTAGCTGTGGCCATAGATGTTGTGTAGCTGTGACACGTGGACAACGCGACACCATCCTCACATTTTGAAGGGATTGGAAAGAGCATGTGGCATGGAGGCTTGGAGTGTAGTTTAGTCATAATAAAGGCTCATAATGTGAATTCCACCCATTATTCATAATGTGGAAGGAATTCTCCTTATAGGCCCACATTATGACCCTCATCACTTAATAGAGAAATGTGGAGCATTGGTAGGACTTGGGGACCACTACAATTAGGGAACATTTTGAGCCAAGTCACCTATAAATAGAGGGCAATAGTGCATTGCCTAAGGACCCAATTTCCCACATCATTCCCTTTCTTCTTTTTCTCTCTTTCTTGGAGGTTACTCCTTCAAGGACGGCTGCCATTTTTCATTCTCCCTTCTATTTATTCTGTGCTTCGGGTATGGAGGTCTGATGTTGCCTTCTTCACGTCTGTCCCTTCTCTTCTACTTGCTTTTTCCTTCTCCATCTCTTGGTCTTTAGCTACTTTGGGGGTATTTCATTCTTGTGGATTTTGGGTTAGATCTATCAATGCTCACTACCCATTCTCTAGTTGTGATGAGGCTACACTCTTTGCTCTTCTTCATCATCTCTTCTCTCCTTTCATTCTCTTTGCTTGAGATTTTTGACCATGGATTGTGACCCATATGTTATGACTTGCTAGTGGAGCCTTCTCTCCAGTTTTCTTTTGTTTATTAGCTCTTTCACCCATAAAAGGCAAAACGATTGGTGATATGGTGGATACATGTTTGAGTGAGTGGGGAATAGATAAAATTCTTACACTTACGATTGACAATGCAAGTTCAAATGATACCGCTATGTCCCACTTAAAGGAGAGTTTCAATAGAAAAAGTGAATCTTTTATTTTAGGAGGTGAATACTTTCACATGAGGTGTTGCACATATATCCTTAACTTAATTGTGAAAGATGGGTTAGTTGAGTTGAAAGGTCCAATAACTCGTAGCCGTGGGGCCGTGAGGTATGTTAGGAGTTCTCCCGAAAGAGATAAACATTTTAAGTATTTTGTAACTATGGAAAAGATAGCATCTAAAAGTCTTTTATGCTTAGATGTTCAAACTAGGTGGAACTCTACATATCTCATGTTGGATGTTGCCCTAAAATTTCAAAAGGCATTTAAAAGAATGAAAAAAGAAGATCTACATTTTCTTTGGCACTTAGCGATGGCCAACCTACCACGAATGATTGGGATGATGCTCGGATTTTTAAGGACTTTTTGAAAAAATTCTATGATGCTACTAAAAGTTTTTCCGGTTCTTTGTATGTGACGTCAAATGGATATTTTCATCAAGTTCATAATATTGAAAGAGAGTTGTCCGTAGCCATAAGGAGTATGGACCATCGCTTAAGTGGCTTGACTATCAAAATGAAGAGCAAATTCGATAAGTATTGGGGGAGCATTAAGAAAGTGAATGTGATGTTAGTGATTGCCGTTGTGTTAGATCCCCGCTTCAAGTTGGACTATGTGCGTTTTTGTTATTCTCAAATTATTGATTCTACCAAATTGAATGATCTAATTAGTAAGATAATGACGGTATTAAACCGAATTTATTTTGAGTATGAAAACTGTGGGGGTACTTCATCTTGCAATCAAGTTTCTAACTCCATGGAAGTTGATAAATCAAGTAGTGGGGCAAGTGAAAGTAGTGAGGCAACGAGTAATTTAAATGTAATCAACATGACACAAATGGCATGTTTAGAGCATTTGAAGAAAATAAGAATTGGGGGGAAATCGGAAGTGGATAGATATTTGGAAGAAGCTACTTGTAACGACGACAAAGTTACTTTTGACATCTTATTGTGGTGGAAAGTAAATTCTTCAAGGCATAAAATTCTATCTAATGTTGCACGTGATATCTTAGTTATTCCTGTTTCAACTGTTGCTTCTGAGTCCGCCTTTAGCACTGGGGGTCGTGTCCTTGATCAATTCCGTAGTTCTCTTACTCATAAAGTTGTTGAAGCCTTGATTTGTGCTCAAGATTGGTTACATGCCTTGTAAGTGCCGATTCAAATTGAAGCACAAATGGACAAAATTGAAGCACTCGACTCATTTGATATCCAATCAAGTAGGTTTATTTATTCATTATATATTAAGTATACTTTATTTATTCCTTACAATTTATATAGTTATTTGTTCATAATTAACTAAAATTAGTTTTACTTTTGTAGGCATAATTGATGCTTGAGGAGCTTTGAAGGTAATGTCGCACTTTTGAATCAATCCGTTGAAGTTTTCGAATGTTATATGAATATTTTGTTTATTTACTCCAACTTTTATTATTTGGTTTATGTGTAATTTGCTACTAAAACTATGTCAATTTGCTTGTGAACAAATTATTAGTGGTAATCTGTCATTTTGCTTGGGAACAAATATGTCAATTTGCTTGAAAATGTGCAGGCAGTAACTAGCGAAGTTACATGATGGATCATTTTGCTTGGGAACAAAGTATGTTAATTTGCTTGAAAATGTGCAGGCAGTAACTAGCAGTTAACAATATGGCACCAATAAAAAAATAAATGTAATAGACCCACTAATAGATCTTTATTTCTTTTCTTACTATCTTTATTTTTTTAAACTTTCGATTCGTAAATCCGATCCGAACCAATCCGGCTCATCGCGGTCCGGTTTGGATTGGAACCGTTGGGCAAATGGATTGGACTGGATTAATAAATGATGAATCCGGTGTTAGCGAATTGGATTGAAAATACCTCCAATCCGGTCCGTGCTCACCCCTACCACTAACTACCAGATACAATCCGATCCATCGGATTCTCGGACCAAAGTCCAGCGAATGACTTAAATGGACTGGATATCATTGCAATATGTACAACGATAATTGATATAGCTCCTTTGCCAAAATACAAACTACATTTACAATTCCCAATACATAAATAAACACCCGAAACAAACAATAGAGTTAGGAGACAATGGACTACATGGCATTTTTTCTGTTGTTTTCCTTTGTCTTAACATGCATTCATGCCCTTGTCTCCAACCGGAGGTCCGGCACAGTGAGGCTCCCACCGGGACCTTACGCTTTTCCGGTGATTGGAAACATTTTCGCACTTGGCAACAAACCCCATCGGTCACTAGCCACCCTGTCCAAAACTTATGGTCCAATAATGTGTCTCAAGCTAGGCAGCATTACAAGCATAGTTGTATCATCTCCACAAATCACCAAACAAGTGCTGCAAAGCCATGACCTGACCATCTCTAGCAGGACGGTCCCGGACGCTGCACACGCACTGGACCACTCCTCGGTCTCCATTTTGTGGTTACCTGCATCAACCCAATGGCGAAAACTCAGAAAAATATGCAAAGAGTACTTGTTTTCAACTCAAGTACTGGACAATAGACAAGTCCTTCGCGTTCAAAAGGTGCAACAACTACTTGAGTACGTGCACGAAAGCTGCATTAAGGGTGAGGCAGTGAATATTGGCCGAGCTGCATTCACCACTTCCCTTAATTTGCTATCGAACACTTTCTTTTCGATCGATTTGGCTTGTTATCAATCGAACTCGTCTCAAGAATTCAAGGAAATTGTGTGGGCTATGATGGAATTAGCTGGGAAGCCTAATATTGCAGATTATTTCCCTGTACTTAAATCGATCGACCCACAGAGGGTTCGGGAAAAGATGGTGTTTTATTTTGAAAAGTTGCTAGAGGTGTTTGAAGGAATCATCAAGCAGAGGTTACAATCAAGCGATTGTTCTATGTTAGGCAATGATGTATTACAGACCCTCCTCAATCTCACCAAAGATGATGATAATGAATTGAGCTGCAATGACATCAAACATTTGCTTCTGGTAAGAAATTTTTTAAATCCCATGAAGATAAATTGGAACAGATTAAACTTCGTAATCATTTCAGGGGCAAGTTATCAAGAAAGGCGTTTTTTACTTTTCTTCACTTCTAAGCACAGTCTCCGTTGATTGCTTTGAATTATTTCAATAAAGCCAATTATTATCACCGACTGACAATTTTGGTCCTTCATTTATTCGATAAAGTGATTAGGAGTATTGTTGTTCATCTTGTTTACTGTAATGATCTGTGACCTACAATCAAGGTTCATCATAATGGTCATCCAATTCCTCACTTGTGTAAGGTGTCGTTATCCTTATATAGTTATGAAACTCACCCGATACTAGTATTTAACATCGACTGCGAACCATACCCCAGTAGAATACATATCATCAAATGAGGGAGGCTATGACTATTAATCAATTGAATAGAGTGAATCTCATAGCGGACCGTTCTCATTTATGCACATGTTTATCAAACAGCGAAGAACCCACTATAACAAAGAGATTGATAATTAGAACTAACACTTCTATTGGTTAGGACTTGTTTGTTGCAGGGACAGATACAACATCAGCAGCATTAGAATGGGCAATGGCGGAGCTAATGAAAAGGCCTGAAGCAATGGCAAAAGCTCAAAATGAGCTCGAAGAAGTTATTGGCAGGGATGGACTAGTTCAAGAATCGGACATCCCAAGGCTCCCTTACTTGCAAGCAGTAGTCAAAGAGACCCTCCGGTTGCACCCTGCAGCCGCATTTCTAGTTCCTCACAAGGCTGAAGCTGACGTAGAAATATGCGGCTATACTGTGCCCAGAAATGCACAAGTCCTTGTTAATGTATGGGCTATGGGGCGCAACCCGAGCATATGGTCGAACCCCAGTTCATTTTTGCCGGAAAGGTTCTTAGAGCGTGAAACGAACCTCAGAGGCCAAGATTTCGAGTTCATTCCATTTGGTGCAGGGCGAAGGGCGTGCCCGGGAATGCCACTGGCCTCGCGGATGTTGCATCTCATGTTGGCCTCTCTTCTGCACTCTTTCCATTGGAAGCTTGAAGAAGGGTTGAAACCAGAGGACATTGACATGAATGATAAGTTCGGGCTTGCATTGCAGAAAGCCATGCCTCTCAAGGCTATTGCTATAAAAGTACTGTGACTATCACTACAATTTCAGGACTAGATATATCAATGCTATGTTATGGTGGAGAAAGGCAAGTGCTTGTTGCACTTCAACTATTAAATGCCCTATTATGATTTCTATTTGCTCTCCTAAAGTGGCCAAAATAAATTTCTCTCTAATTCACTTCAACTTTTCTTTATGTCCGAATGCTCGAGTGATGTAACAATTTTTGCACTTTTTCATAATGATAGCATGGTTTGCCGAATCGTCTTGTCCGTAATGCTTTTGGAAGGTATTGATACAATTATGAAACATCGATACTCGTCTTATACTCACTTTTAAAGTAGTATTGTCTGAGCCCGTTATATCATTACCGCGACGTGACGGAAGCAGATACTAATACTAGAAGCATCGATACCGCTACTACAAAGCATGGTCACTATATCAGGCAACTAACAACCAAAATTCAATAGTCACTACATCTGCCTACTGAAATATGCATTTATGGAACACTCAAACATTTGCAAAAGAGGGGTTTCTAATTTAAGCCACTAAAATGCAACTCAGACATAACTCTACTTTTACCATAACAGTAGGGACATTTACAACTGGGAATAGTAGCAATGTAAATGTTAAGTCGCAACTTTCAAAATCTATACCTGTGTTTCACCATCTTATATATGAAAAAACAACCATAAATATATAATATATACAACCAAAGCCAAAAACCTCTTTAAACAAATTTAAGTTTTCATGGTAGGTTTTCTTTTTCGACCAAGAAATATATTATTAGGTTTACTTTTCATTTTCTTATAGATGCATCTAATTTTCCTATTCATTTTCCTATTAAGAATCATTGGTCTTTTTTTCATTTTTCTTTGGTTTCTATTGTTATTGAGGGTAGTTTTGGAGTCTGGAGTGCTCTGAAGCTCAAACTGATGAGGCTTTGGGCATAAGTCACTTTCTCAGACACATATAGGGTTAAGTCATCTTCTGGTTGTGGCTTGAATTTAAATTCCCACTTTCCCTTCCACAAGTATTTCTAGGCCTCTATCCAAAGATTAAAGATATATAAAGGCATTATAAACGTGTACCTACTCAGTAATATAGGTTTGGAGATGTTTTGAGAGAAAACAAAGGGGTCCATGGGGTCCAGATCCCTTGTTCCTTCCCATGACAATGATCTTTCACAATTGAGACTCAGATGACTTTAATCACCCAACAATTCTAGTCCACATCAATCTGACCCAGGTACTATCCTCACATTTAATATGGATGGATGCAAATTGTAGTTAGATGATGAGGTCCCCTACCTAAGTCTCACCCATTGCAGTTGCAGTCAGTGTAACAGACTGGACGATCTTGAAATGCAAGTATGAGACGAAAACCAACGCTATATTGACGTGTTTCTAAAAGTGTTAGGAACCATACGATACATTACCGTATTGGAGACACAATGAACCTTGTCCCACCACATGAATGTGGCAGCATTGGGTTGAAGACTTGAGCCTATAACTCACTACTCAATTAACAATAGAAACCAATGGACTACCTCACAATTTTGCTTGTGTTGTCCTTGGTGTCAACATGCATTCATGCCCTTTTCTCCAACACATTTCCAGCCCAACCAGATTCCCACCAGGCCCTTATGCTTTTCCAGTGCAAGTTGTGTTTGTCATATTCTCTCCTTTCCACTTATATATATGGGTGTATGATGGTGTTGTAAATATAAAAAAAAAAACAGGAAAAACACAAATCAGTGAGAGAAGCAAACAAGAAAGATCCTGCAATAGCAAATTGCAGAAGAGAAATAGTGAGTGATATCAAATTTGTGAGAGTGAGTTTGTAACCACAAATTGAAGACTTGTAATCCCATTATGTTCTGTGTGTGTGATTTGTGTGTGAAATTGTTTGGGTGAGTAAATAATCCAAAAATCCCAACAAAGTGGTATCAGAGCATTTAGGTTCGGTTGTGTTACTCACAAAAATTTTCACCACTGCATCACCAACCCAAACAGATCCGACAACCACCCCAACTTGTTGTCGATCTAAAAAACCATCGTTTCGGCCACCGTCCCACGTGTCGTCCTTGGAGCTAAACACCCCATATCACTAGTCAGTGTTGTGATAAGTGCACAAAATAGAGTAATTTACCTAGCACAATGTCCTCATATGTACATATTTTTATTTCATGCAGGAGTTGATTTGCAAAAGAAAAGAAAAAGGAAGCAAGAAGGATAAAAATGAAGAAAAAGAAAATTTTGGTGGGGGAGAATGTAATAAATGCATATATATATGTCTGTATGTGTGTGTGTGTGTACATGTGTAGTTATGTGAGGGAGTGTGATGGTGACAAGGTGGTTGGAAAATCATTAATGAAATTGATGAAATTGAAGTTGGTGGATCTATAGTAAAATGGTGTGCAATTTCAAAGAGCATTAATGACACAAGTGGCCAAGTAGCAAAACCAAATGTCTATATATACCTTCATAAATAAGATGCAAGAGGGAGGTTGAGGAGTGAGAGCTGAGAGAATATTGTACCATTTTTATATTTTTTGTAACTTTTTCTCTATCAATGGAATTTTATTCTATTACCTTGTTTTATTTTCCTATTAATATGCTAGCTTAAAACTTTTCTCAAGGGGGTGATGAAGCCACCATGGGTAAGATATAAATAAATTTTTTATTTTATTTTGTATTGTTTAATTCTCTAATCGAGAGTATTCATTTTATGAATCTCAATGACAAAAACCTTACATTAGAGGTTGGAAACTAAAAATAGAATGAGGATTTTCGGTGATTACCAATTAATGGAAATACGGGGAATGCCTACTACTATTTACATTTTATTTAAACCAAAACATTAGAGGGAGGATTTTTCGTGATTACCAATTAATGAAAATACAGGGAATGTCTACCAATATCTGTGTTTATGTTTAATAGGTTGGAGGAGAATTTGCAATGTAAATATATAATATTATTTATATAGATCCGGGTGGTGGATTTTCTTCCCTTGAGATTTTTTCCACCATTTGATAATTTTCTTTACTTGTTTTAGTTAACTATTCAAAAATCTAAAAATTGTTTTAATATCATCAAACCGCGACCCGTCAAATGGCGACGTTGCCGCTTCAATATTGAATTCGGAGTCAGAGATCGTCATCCAAAATTTTCTGGGAACCCACCCGAACTTTCTATCCCTCCCTTTATTTTAATTTGTTTCTATTTTTTTTATTTTCTATTAATTAAAAAAAAACAATTCATCCGTGACCACAATGTTGTACTGCAATTTAATCCGAATTGGGTTTGGATTTAAGTGACTTTCATAGTTTTATTCTAATGAAAAAAAAATGATTAAAAGTCAGCAACAGACCCCAGCTTTTAAAATAGACAGTTTGAAAAAATAAAAAATAAAAAAAAAAATGAAAAAGGTTTCTTGTGTCTGTTTATGTGTTTTGTGTTTATAAACTTGTTTGGTTAGTGTTTTTGGGATATGTGTGTTAAAAAACAATTTTTCACTTAGGCAAATTTTAGGCATATTTCAATAAACATGAATTTGGTGTTTATTGGGGTGTTTCTCACTTACACTTTCTTCACTTTATAATATATTTTATTATTTTATTATTTATATTTTTAAATTATTAAATTATTATTTATTAATTTATATATTAATTTATAAATATATTTAATATTTATTTATTTAATATTATTTCATTATTTAATTGATTTTATTTATTCATTTTTAATTATTTAAAAATATATTTTATTAAATTAATATTAATTTATTATTATTATACTCATTTTTATTATTATTATGAAGTATTTATTTGTTATTATATTTACTTATTATTTATTATTATATTTATTTTTTATTGTTTATTATATTTATTTTTTATTATTATTTATTTCATTTTTATTTATTTATTATTTTTATTATATGTTTAAATATGTTTTATGTAATTTATTATTTATTTTATTAATTTATTATTATTATTTATTATTTAGTCCATTTTTTATTATTATATTTATTTATTATTATTGTATTCATTTGTTATTATTATTATATTATATTTTATTTATTATTTATATTATTAAATTATTATTTATAAATTTATATATTAATTTAAAATATATTATATTTATTTATTTATTATTATTTCATTATTTAATTCATTTTATTTATAAATTATTTATTCATTTTTAATTATTTATTAATTATTTATTCATTTAATATTAATTATTTATTATTATATTCATTTTTTATTATTATTATGAAGTATTTATTTGTTATTATATTTACTTATTATTTATTATTATATTTATTTTTTATTTTTTATTATTATTTATTTCATTTTTTATTATTATTTATTATTTTTATTATATTTTTTAAATATGTTTTATGTAATTTCTTATTTATATTATTAATTTATTATTTAGTCCATTTTTTATTATTATATTTATTTATTATTATTATATTTTATTATATTTATTATTTATATTATTAATTTTTAATTATTGATTTTTAATTTTTCAATTTCAACTCAAAAAACATCCCTACCAAACATACTTATGTTTTTGGATGAATAAACAAAAAAACAAAAAACGTGTTTTTTGTTTATTTCAACACAAACACAAACACAAACACAGCTCTACCAAACAGGGCCAAGTTACCAAACATGGTTTGGTTTCAGAATTTGAACTCATACCAACTCTACCAAACATGGTTTGGTTTTTCAACATTACTTTTTCTCACACCAAAACCATCTGCACCAAACATGGTTTGAAACCAAAATAAAATCACACCAAACCAAATCCAACCCAACCCAAACCAAAACCAAAAACTAACACCGCACCGCACCATTACCAAATGCACCCTTACTGATAAGGATTACATTTAGTAGTGTGACGTGCATTTAGTTGGTGTTTGTCCCACATATACTAACATTTTTTGGTTCCTATACATAGATTTAACATTTTGAATCAATTCCACACTTGTCCCACATATATTAACCTTTTTTATTTTTTCATTTCTTTCTTTTATATAGTGCATTGAGCCCCATTTTGACCAAGCCAAGTTCTTTGTTTTACTCCAGCAAATAGTTATAATTATTTATTATTATTTTTTCAATTCATCATTTTTTTTCTCTCTTCTGTTTAGTTGTTTATTTTTGTTGTTTTCTATTTTGCAGGAGATATCGTACCGGGTCGTCATCCAGGGTCCATATTTCTAAACCCTTGTTATATATATATATATATATTTTCCTAGATTAGGTGGAAATTTTGCATGTGACCTCTAGGGTAGAATAACATTAGACGTAACCATAGGCTCCCGTTATTTGTATTTAGTTTATTTTCATAAATATCTATATATATTTTTTATTATAAAAAAAAAGAAAGAATTTTTTATATATTTCTTTCTTATTTTATTTTATTCTTGTCTTGCTTGTGCATATTTTAATTAGCATTTTGTATAATATACTTAAGAGCAAAAAAACCCCGCAAGATACGGTCGGGATTTCATCACCCATCTCCGTGGCCCACAAATCACAAAAATTCCTTACATTTGTTAAACCATGAGCCGGATTTGATTATAATTCATTAGAAATCAACCAATTTAAGGTTACTAGCTCATAGGCCCTCCAGGAAGGAAGCGGTTGGTAGTCACTCCAGTGAGTCATTATCAAATTGATAAATGGTAGGAAATTTTGTCAAGGAGTGTGGTTGACGCGCCATTAAGCACGGCACGTTCCTCACCATACTTTCCTGGGAACTACTCCGTTGTTAGTTTGATGATCCTTAATTGGTAATCTACCGACTTAATCTGAAATAGAGTAGGAGCTGTCTAATTAGGAGAGAATTAATTTGGAGACCATCCTAATAATTCTCTACAAGATTAGATTTAAAAATTCACCACCTTTGAATTTAAGCTCAAGATAATAAAGCCAAAATTTTTGTGTGATTTGTCCCTCATCTAGCTCTTTAGGTTTCTTTTTGTTTATGCTCCAGTGGTTGCGAGTTAACAAGCGTCTAGTTAGATTTCCTAGTAATTTGTCACTCCTTGATTGAGAAGAAAAACCAATTCCCTTATTAAATATGTCAACCACCAATAATTCATCTATGGCTGCACCGAGATCTCTTAATGACTATTTTACCCCAATCACATCCAGCCCACCCAATTGCATTGTTCTACCTAAGAATGATGCACCCCAGTTTGAGATTAGACCCGCCACAATCAATATGTTGCCAAAATTTCATGGACTTGAAAGTGAACAACCCTATATCCATTTAGGGAAGTTTTTGACAATATGCAACACATTCAAAAATCAAAATTTGAATGAAGAGAGTGTCAAACTGCGTCTTTTTCCCCCATCCTTAGAAGATAAAGTTGCTTCATCGCTAAACTCCATTCCACCCAACTCCATTCGATCATGGGATGAACTTGCAAGGAAATTCATTAGTAAGTTTTATCCCATGCAAAAGACCGAATCAATAAGAGATGCCATTAGTACTTTTAGAGGGAAAATTGAGGAACAATTCCACTAAACTTGGGACTGATTTCATGACTTGCTACTTAAATGCCAACATCATGGCTTTGATAAAGCACAACCAGTCCATTTATTCTATAAGGGACTTTCACCTATGAACAAAACTGTAACGTCCGGTATTTTTACGGGTTAATTTAAAAAATTTATTTAAATAATTATGTGCTTATATGCTTAATGTGTTTAATTGTACGTAGCATGTTGTATTTTCATTTTGAATTTAATGAAAATTATTGAGAACGATTTCGGGAAAGAAATGACCTAGGGGTAAATGAGTAGTTTCACATTTGGAACACTTAGTGGAAAGTGTAGAGATTTTGGGTGAGAAATTAGGGCATGAATGGCATTTTAGTAATTAGGGAGGATGACAAGGGGTAAAAGGGTAATAAAGAGTCTTGATGGCACTCTTGTAATTAACCCTAACTTTGGAAGATTTTGGTCATTTCCACCTTTCATGTGTTGTCTAATTCCTAACCCTTGATCTCATTCTCCCATCTTTGTTTTGGACCCTTGGATCATAAGGCCTTGTTTGGTTGGCCCTTAAATGGAATAATCCATTATTCTTTGTCTTCCACTTGACAAGACTTTTTTTTTCAACCATTGGATGGTTTGTTGATTTCCATCTTTTTTCTAAGCCCTTGGATGATAAGGCCTTGTTTGGCAAAATAATGAGTTTTGTGAATTGTGTAAAAAGTCTTCCACTTGGCAAGACTTATTCCAAGCCCTTGGATTCATTCTTTTCTTTCCTAGCTTCATTTTGGACCCTTGAATTTGAGTAGGGTTAGTGGAGAATCTCTACACTTATGAGTTTCTCCCATTTGCAAGACATTCTTTCATCCACACAAATATCTATCTTCTCTCATAAAGTTCTTGCTAAGTTCTCCCTCATTTCACTCCTTCTTCCCCAAGTGGTCAAATTCTCTCTTCCTTGTGATGAGAATTTGAAGAAGGTTTGTGCATGAAAGTGGATGTTGGTGCTCCAAGCTTCCTTTTGAGCCAAAGCTTGGTAAGTGATTCTTCCTCCTCTAGAATTTCTAGTATCAAACCCTAGTTTATATTATTGAATTCTTGTCTTCAATTTTTGATTTATGGAGTTGTCTATCTCTAGCTCTTGCTTGAGACTCCATTAAAGCTTAACTATCGGTTGAATTGAGCTTATTGTTGGGTTTGGAGGAGGTTGGGTTGATTCGGTTCACCTTGGAGGGTGTGTGCGTTTATGTGTATATATGCCGTATATATATATATGCAAGTTGGTCTTGATAGTTTAGGCTATGAATTGGGCCTTTGAGAACATGATTTGTGAGATAAATTATGTTGTTATTTATTGCTTAACAAATGTTAAATTGTAAGCCTTGTGAGAAATTGAATGCAATATAATGTTATTTGATGGAAACGTATATTGTGATGGCACATGGTTATGATAAGAACCTTTATGCATTTTGGGGTACACCATGTAGTGTAAAAAGCATGGGTGTAGGGTTTATACGGATTATGTATTCGTATGTGTACGTAGTCTTGTGTCGAATCGTCGCAACAACTGGCCAGGGGGTGTTCCCATCCTACGGAATAATGAGCCGTGAATGGGGTATAGGGTGAGTCGTCTCATTCTCGAAGTCGCGGGTCGTCTCGTGCATTCGTTATACGAATCTTTGGGCACGGGTCGTCTCGTGCAAACCGTCTTCCTTGTTGAAGTGAGAAGTTTCAAAATCACTTGGGAAGGGTCGGTGCGGTACTCTTTCTCGTTATAAATGAGTAGGGTATGTATTCGTTAACCTATATTGGGCAAGCGCATATTATGGGGTGTGTTGAGTCATATTGCACTTGAACTATCCCATATGTATGATTATGATATTGACGTTGAAGCATGCTATAATTGTGGTAAATTATGTTGTGAGCATGATGGGGGAACTTATTTGTTGGGTTCGATGGGGTTCCGGATTGGCGTGAGAGCCATGTGGAACAAAAGACCGACCTAGGGTTAGTGGCATGAACCTTGGTTGGGTTGAATCACTCGGACTACAGAGATGGAGGCAATGACGCTTCCTCTACTGGGCTAGTGAGCTCACCCCACGCCTTATATGTTTTTCAGGTGATGACCCCGTTGGGAGAATTCCGTAGTCTCTCCGTGGACGTGTGGATGTATGTCCGCCCTTTTGTGCGTGGGAGGCGGACCACACTTTATTTTGTTGGGAATTAGGTCGATAAATATGTTCCTTTTTCCCTTGTAAACCAAACTTGTAGAAATATATTATTTTGATCCAGCTAGCATGTTAGCCGAGGTGGTATGCTCCATGTATATCCCTTGGAGCGCTATGCGCGGGGATTGTATTATTTTGGTGCACTTCGGTGCCGGATTGTGTACTTTGAACAACTATAACATGTTTCGCCTTAGAGCGTTTAAATATCACTCTTGAATATTTTACTTGGAGTTATGAATTGGATGATTGCCATGAAATGTGAGTATTAGGTGTTTAGCCGAAAACGGCGTTTTTCTAGGTTTTCAAACTAACCTTTTTCGATTTGAATAGAAAAACCCGTTTTCGCCTACCCCCGTAGCCGGTAAATTTTCTTGTTTTAGGAATGGTCTTAAACTCATTTTTTCAAAGATTTTGAATCTTAGAAACCGGTGATATTTAAAGCGGAGACCGGGGGCAAGACGGATAACTTTACGAACTTCAAATGAGCATTTTTGTTCAAAGTTCATGTTGTGTTAGGATGACTTGAATCATAGATAAAATGTGCATCAATCAAATATAGGTTGGAGAAATGTTTTTAGCTGAGAATTCAATCACTCTTTGGGTCATTTTTGAAGCTTCGTATTGAAGCAGTCGACTTCCGAAGAGCCGGAAGCCGACTGCCGGAAATATGGCATTGCAGCTTCTTTTTCCTTTAGCTTCGTCTTAGGGCAGTCGACTCTCGCCATTGGAGAGTCGACTCTCGCCATTGGAAAGTCGACTCTCGTACACGGGCAGTCTACTCTCGGACATTAAGCCTTGTTTCGACCATTTTCAGAAATTCATTTCTCTCACCTCGCACCTTGGATTTAGGTCCCGTTTGTTTCTATGGGCTCTCCTATGACCAAATTATCGGGATAAAATTATAAATGACCAGTTTAACCATTTAATGACTATTTTACCCTTGGTTAAAGAGGGGTACCTCAACTTTAGTTTCGGGTCAGTGTCGTCTGACACCACTTTCGAAAATTCATATCTCTTTACTCGTGACTTCAAATTTGGTTCCGTTTGTTCGCATTGCTTGTGCTAGGTCCAAAGTTTGTAGCCGTAGTTGGAGATTCCCATTTCACCCCTGAATTGACCATTTTACCCTTGGGTATACGTGGCGGGTTGAAATGTTCCGTTCCAGGTACCGAGTGTTCGGTTTACCTCTTTTCCGATCCCGTGGGATCTTTTTGGCATCTTTGAGATGTTGTAGGTCTATTTTACCTGTTTATGGGTATTTTATGACTTAAATGGATTTTATTTCATTTCTGTTTACTTCCGCATTCACTCCCTTAGCTCTTAGGCTCGGGTTTGGAGTCCTAGGAAATTTGGGGCGTGACAACTTGGTATCAGAGCGTGTTCTTTCTCTATGGGACAACGGGCGAGGGTCGTTATCGCTTTATGCTTCTTGTTTTCTTTTATGTTACGTGTTTACGTATTAGTTCCCGTCTCTTTTACGTCGTTGGCTTATACGTGTGTCGGCATGGCTTTGTGGTTTTGTTTGGCGTACTATGATTGTACTTGTGCCTTACATGTTTAATTGTTGTCACGTAGAGAGCATGCCACCACATAGAGGTCGACCACGTATCGTTAGAGAGGGTGATGCTCCGGATCAAGTACCTCCGGTTGTGGACGAGAATGTGCCAGTACATCCGGATGTAGGGGAGCGTGTACCAGCTGCACCTTTCATGGATGGTGAGCAGTTTGCACGTGCTTTAGCAGCAGCTATGGCTCAGGTTCCTCAGAGGCAACATGTTGAGGACGAGGGCTCGCGTGCTCAAAGGGCTCTCCGGGACTTCTTACGTTTAGACATACCTACCTTTGTGGGCGGTCCGGATCCACTTGTAGCCGATGATTGGTTGGAACAGGTAACCAATGGATTTGATATTCTCAGGGTGGTTGATGACGAGGTACGGGTCATGTTTGCGTCGTTTCGACTTACAGGCGATGCAAATGGTTGGTGGAAGTCTGTCAAGAACATAAGGAACGTTCGAACTATCACATGGGCGGATTTTTGCATACTTTTCTTGGATCGGTTTTTCCCACATCTTGCTAGGATGGGCATGAGGGACCGGTTCTGTGAGTTGGTTCAGGGTGAATTTTCAGTGACCGAGTATGAGCTTCGGTATACCAGCTTGTCTCGATTCGCACCAGAGATGGTGGTGGATGATGAGGTTAAAGGCCGACGTTTTGTGAGGGGCTTGAAGAGCCATCTCAAGTCAAAGATTTCGGTTCTTACTATGCCGACGTATCGAGAGGCCGTTACGAAGGCATTATTGGCTGAGGAGGATGCAAGAGAGTGTCGACTGGCTCGTGAGGCTGGGAATAAGGGGTTCGGAGGTTCTTCTTCTTCGGGCTTTGGGAACAAGAAGAGGCAGCGTGAAGGTACTTCAGCTCCGATTGCACAGCCGCAGCAGCAGCATCCGGGACAGTCTGCACCTTCTACTAGAGCATCTTTTGGTTCTACTCACCGAAATGTGGTGTGTTATCAGTGTAATCAGCCAGGACACAAGAAGCCTGAGTGTCCACGTCTTCAGCAGGGACAGAGTAGTGGTGTGGTGCGTAACAAGGGTTGTTTTCAGTGTGGACAGTCGGGTCATATCGCCAAGTATTGTCCTCAGTCGAGCAGTGGCACTCCTATGAGTGGGATTGGGCAGCAGTCTAGGGCTACACAGCCAGCAGGTCAGTCTGGGTATAGAGCACCACAACAGCCAGCACTATCAGCTCAGGGTTCTTAGGCTAGGACATCTGCGTCGACTATCCAGCAGCCTCCACGTCCTCAAGGCCGTGCTTATGCAGTCACAGCAGCAGACAGTGTAGCAGGACCTTCTATCGTGAGAGGTACATTTCCTGTATACAGTTGTTGGGCTCATGTTCTTATTGATTCTGGAGCTTCGCATTCTTTTATTGCTTCTGCTTATGCATGTACTTTGGGTATACATGTTTCATATCTTGGGGTACCTTTGTGGGTCGACACGCCAATTGGGGGTAGCGCGTATTTGTCTAAAGTGTGTCGCAAGTGTGATATTGTGATTGCCGGACGATCGTTGAGGTTCGACTTCATTCTTCTAGACATGACGGGCTTTGACGTCATCTTGGGCATGGATTGGTTATCTACCTTCCGTGCGCAGATTGATTGCTTTAGAGGTCGGGTGTCAGTGTGCACGCCTAAGGGCGAGCGATTCCACTTCTTTGGTGATCGCAATGACTCCTCTACTTTTTCCTATTGTATATGGGGTCGTGATATTTCCGGTTTTCTTTTGGCAAGTCTTTCTTCCGACGATGAGGTTCATAGTCACGCTGAGGTACCTTATGTCGTGGGTGAGTATTGGGATGTTTTTCCCGATGACTTGACTTTCTTGCCTCCGATTCGTGAGGTGGAGTTTGCTATTGATCTTGTACCGGGTACCGATGCTATTTCCATGGCACCGTACCGAATGGCACCGGCGGACTTAAAAGAATTGAAGGAGCAACTTGATGATCTCAAGGCGAAGGGTTTTATTCGGCCTAGTGTTTCCGATTAGGGTGCTCCAGTTCTTTTTGCTAAGAAAAAGGATGGTTCACTACGGTTATGCATTGATTATCGTAGGTTGAATCGGGTGACGATCAAGAACAAATATCCATTGCCACGGATTGACGACTTGTTCGATCAACTCAAGGGATCTAAGTTCTTCTCCAAAAATTAACTTGAGGTCCGGTTATCATCAGTTACGGGTTAGGGATATTGATATTCCGAAAACCGCGTTTCGCACTCGGTATGGGCATTTTGAGTTTCTCGTGATGCCTTTCGGTGTGACTAATGCACCGGCGGCATTCATGGGTCTCATGAACCGTATCTTCCACTAGTTCTTGGATAGATTTGTAGTGGTGTTCATTGACGATATTCTAGTGTACTCTACTACGGAAAGTGATCATGAGGTTCATCTTAGGACCGTTCTTCAGATTCTAAGAGAGCACCGATTGTATGCTAAGTATAGTAAATGTGAGTTTTGGCTTCAAGAGGTTAGATTTTTGGGGCATGTTGTTTCCGGAGGCGGCATTTCAGTTGATCCTTCGAAGATAGAGGCGGTTATGAGTTGGAAGAGACCGTGTAGCGTTTTCGAGGTTCGTAGTTTCCTTGGCTTGGCGGGTTACTATCGACGATTTGTGAAGGACTTTTCTCGTTTGGCGGTTCCTATGACTCGCCTCACGCGAAAAGGTGTCAAGTTCGTATGGGATAATAAGTGTGAAGAGGCATTCATTGAGTTGAGGACACGTTTGACTACGGCTCCGGTGTTGATTATTCCTGAGCGCGGCGTCGGGTACGTGATCTATTGTGATGCTTCTCACGAGGGACTAGGATGTGTACTCATGAAGTGATAAGTGCATAATTCATACACGATTAACCTCCAAAAATATATTTTTTAGTCATTTATTTTAAATTATTTTAATTAATATTTGTGTTTTTATATTTTTATAGGTTATTGGTGATTTCTGGTACAAATGGGTTAAATCCATCTAAACAAGCCCAAAATCTGTTTAGATCACGTCTTAGTATTTTGGCCATATATTTCAGCCTGTTGTTCGGATTTGTGTGAGCCCAGTGTTCCTAGAAATCTGATTCAATTTAAAGAATATTGGTATTTCACATAGAAACCCTAATTCTGAAGTTTAGAGGGCGAAAAAGACATTTTAAATCTGGCATACTATTTTGTGCGAAAATCAGCATCAGCTTGGTAATATAATCACATATTTTGAAGGAACGACCAGAATGGAATGAAATCAAGGGCTGTGGGAAGAGGACTTGATTAACAAGAAAAGAGTATCTCACCAATATCTTCCAAATTTACTCTCCAAATTAGTCAAAAGTGGGCTGCAAGATATCACCAATTAGGAAAAGAAATATGGGAATATTGTATTCTCTTATTTACTTTCCTAGATAAAACCTTGAGGACCCCTATAAATAGGGCATATATGGATGCACAAAGAAAAGGGGGGACGGCCAAGAAACAGAAGGGGAAGACCTGTGCGATCAACGAAGAAATCCAAGATGTCTTCCACTTATGATTTCGGGTTTGGTCGTTCTTGTTTTATTTTTCTTGTATAGTTAATTCGCTCGGTCAAGGCCGAGAGAAAACCCTAGTCATGTTCAATATTATAGTTTTCAATTGTAGACATTATTGAATATTTTGGTTAATAAGTTCTTCTTCTTATTATTATATATATGTTAATGCTTTCGATTTTATGTGTTTTAACTGAGACTAAAATTGAACGTATTTCATTCATAGCATATAGGTTACTTGTGTCTGACCACGAACATGTAATCTACTTGGCAATTTAAGAAGAAGATAATAAATTATAGTTGTTTATGCCTGACCATGGATAGATAATTGTAATTTATATTTTCCTTCAATGATTTATTTATTATTTTTGGCCAAGATAATAAAATATTGAGTTGAACCTATGCCCTAATCCGGATAGACCATCTATGAACGTAATAATAATTATTATTTAGATGTGTGGAAATTAATTGAATATTTAATGAGTTTACAATTGAAAATCGGATTTGTGATGATTAGTGGTGGAATCAAAGCCTTGGTATTCCTTTTGTATTATTGTATTTATATTATTTTTTTCATAATCATCAATAATTTATTGAATTAGTTAGATAGTAGTTTTTAGATTTAATTTGTCTTAATCAATCCTCGTGGGAATGACCTCGCAATACTTATACTCTTTACTACTATGATTCGTATACTTGCGAGTAAAATTTGATTTGGGTTAATCTATCTTTTGGGTTACTCTAAATTTCACAACATGAAGTCCGAGAGAGTTGTGGCTTATGGGTCTCGACAGTTGAAGACTCACGAGCGGAATTATCCTACGCATGACTTAGAGCTTACAGCAGTTCTTTTTGCCCTTAAGGGGTGGCAGCACTACTTGTACGGTGAAAGATTTGAGGTTTTCTCCGATCACAAGAGTTTGCAGTATATCTTTACGCAGCGGGACTTGAACTTGCGGCAGCGTCGATGGGTCGAGTACATGGAGGACTATGACTTTGCACTCCAGTATCACCCCGGGAAGGCTAATGTGGTGGCGGATGCGTTGAGTCGCAAGTCACATGCATCGTTGGCTAGCATATTTATTCGTGAGTGGCGAATGATGGAGGAAGTCGCAGAGTTGGATCTTCAGTTCCGTGATAGTGGGGATTCAGTGGTGACTTTGTTTAGCATGATGGCACAACCTTCACTTGTGAGTCATGTGATTGAGGCTCAGGGGCACGATGACAGCATTACTTTGGTTCACACTCGTATTGCTAGTGGCGAGGTTGTTGATGATTGGGTTTTGCACTCTTACGGAGGTTATCGTTTTAGGGGTTTACTCTATGTACCACAGACTTGCCGTAAGGAGGTTTTGCGAGAGTTTCATAGTTCCAGGCTTGCTGTTCACCCAGGTGGCACGAAGATGTATCATAATCTTCGGCGTCATTATTGGTGGCAGGGGATGAAGAAATTAGTTGCAGATTTTGTGAGCCGATGTCTTACTTGTCAGCAGGTTAAGGTTGAGCACCGAGGACCTGCTGGGTTATTGAATCTGCTATCGATTCCTGAGTGGAAATGGGAGCATATTTGCATGGACTTCGTAACAGGATTACCAAAGACGAAGAATCAGAAAGATGCAGTGTGGGTGATCGTTGATCGATTGACGAAGACTGCACGTTTTCTACCTATCCGTGAGACGGATAATGTAGAGGTTCTTAGTAGGTTGTACGTGAAGGAGATTGTCAAGCTTCACGGGGTTCCGGTGACTATTGTTTCGGATCGGGATCCGCGATTCACATCACGATTTTGGGAGGCTTTTCAGAAAGTCTTGGATACACAGTTACGGTTTAGCACCGCTTTTCATCCTCAGACGGACGGTCAGTCAGAGCGTACCATTCAGATCCTTGAGGATATGCTTCGTGCCTGTGCTATTGATTTCAGAGGCAGTTGGGAGGATCATCTTCATTTGGCGGAGTTCGCGTACAACAACAGTTATCAGTCCAGTATTCAGATGGCACCTTTTGAGGCGTTGTACGGTAGACCGTGTCGTTCACCGACTTATTGGGCTGAGGTTGGTGATGTTGCACTTTTGGGACCCGATATGGTTCATGAGGCGACCGAGAAGATTAGGATTGCTCGACAGCATTTGGTTATAGCACAGAACCGACAGAAGAGTTATGCGGATCGGCGTAGGCGTCCTTTGTTCTTTGAGGTCGGAGATCATGTGTTTCTAAAGGTCTCACCTCGCAAGGGCTTAATGCGATTCGGGAAGAGCGGAAAGCTTTCTCCACGTTTTATTGGGCCTTTTGAGATACTTGATCGTGTCGGGGAGGTAGCGTACCGTTTAGCGTTGCCACCGGATTTATCACGGGTTCATAATGTTTTTCATGTCTCTATGCTTCGCAAGTACGAGCCGGATCCTTCTCATGTATTGAGTTGGGTTGATGTCGATGTTGCCGAGGACGTGTCCTACGAGGAGCGACCGGTGAGGATCTTGGATGCTCGAGAGCAAGTTTTGCGGGGCAAAACTATTCCTTTAGTTAAGGTCTTGTGGCACCATCGCGGAGTCGAGGAGGCGACTTGGGAGCGTGAGCGTGAAGTACGGGAAAAATAACCGGACTTGTTTTCTCCTATAGGTACGTCTTGATTTCGGGGACGAAATCTCCTAAGGTGTGGAGGTTGTAATGTCCGGTATTTTTACGGGTTAATTTAAAAAAATTATTTAAACAATTATGTGTTTATATGCTTAATGTGTTTAATTGTTTTAGCATGCCTTACATGTTTTACGTGTTATAAAAATTGTACGTAGCATGTTGTATTTTCATTTTGAATTTAATGAAAATTATTGAGAACGATTTCGGGAAAGAAATGACCGAGGGGTAAATGAGTAGTTTCACATTTGGAACACTTAGTGGAAAGTGTAAAGATTTTGGGTGAGAAATTAGGGCATGAATGGCATTTTAGTAATTAGGGAGGATGACAAGGGGTAAAAGGGTAATAAAGAGTCTTGATGGCACTCTTGTAATTAACCCTAACTTTGGAAGATTTTGGTCATTTCCACCTTTCATGTGTTGTCTAATTCCTAGCCCTTGATCTCATTCTCCCATCTTTGTTTTGGACCCTTGGATCATAAGGCCTTGTTTGGTTGGCCCTTAAATGGAATAATCCATTATTCTTTGTCTTCCACTTGAC
This sequence comes from Cornus suecica, assembly GCA_963922005.1. Taxonomy (NCBI): domain Eukaryota; kingdom Viridiplantae; phylum Streptophyta; class Magnoliopsida; order Cornales; family Cornaceae; genus Cornus; species Cornus suecica. The sequence goes on along the minus strand of OY998240.1, from coordinate 14,688,530 downwards.
AAGATTTTTTTTTCAACCATTGGATGGTTTGTTGATTTCCATCTTTTTTCTAAGCCCTTGGATGATAAGGCCTTGTTTGGCAAAATAATGAGTTTTGTGAATTGTGTAAAAAGTCTTCCACTTGGCAAGACTTATTCCAAGCCCTTGGATTCATTCTTTTCTTTCCTAGCTTCATTTTGGACCCTTGGATTTGAGTAGGGTTAGTGGAGAATCTCTACACTTATGAGTTTCTCCCATTTGCAAGACATTCTTTCATCCACACAAATATCTATCTTCTCTCATAAAGTTCTTGCTAAGTTCTCCCTCATTTCACTCCTTCTTCCCCAAGTGGTCAAATTCTCTCTTCCTTGTGATGAGAATTTGAAGAAGGTTTGTGCATGAAAGTGGATGTTGGTGCTCCAAGCTTCCTTTTGAGCCAAAGCTTGGTAAGTGATTCTTCCTCCTCTAGAATTTCTAGTATCAAACCCTAGTTTATATTATTGAATTCTTGTCTTCAATTTTTGATTTATGGAGTTGTCTATCTATAGCTCTTGCTTGAGACTCCATTAAAGCTTAATTATCGGTTGAATTGAGCTTATTGTTGGGTTTGGAGGAGGTTGGGTTGATTCGGTTCACCTTGGAGGCTTTGCTTGTTCTTGCTTGGAATTGAGGTAGGGGAAAAACGATTTGTATTCGTCTTTGTATGAGGGTGTGTGCGTTTATGTGTATATATGCCGTATATATATATGCAAGTTGGTCTTGATAGTTTAGGCTATGAATTGGGCCTTTGAGAACATGATTTGTGAGATAAATTATGTTGTTATTTATTGCTTAACAAATGTTAAATTGTAAGCCTTGTGAGAAATTGAATGCAATATAATGTTATTTGATGGAAACGTATATTGTGATGGCACATGGTTATGATAAGAACCTTTATGCATTTTGGGGTACACCATGTAGTGTAAAAAGCATGGGTGTAGGGTTTATACGGATTATGTATTCGTATGTGTACGTAGTCTTGTGTCGAATCGTCGCAACAACTGGCCAGGGGGTGTTCCCATCCTACGGAATAATGAGCCGTGAATGGGGTATAGGGTGAGTCGTCTCATTCTCGAAGTCGCGGGTCGTCTCGTGCATTCGTTATACGAATCTTTGGGCACGGGTCGTCTCGTGCAAACCGTCTTCCTTGTTGAAGTGAGAAGTTTCAAAATCACTTGGGAAGGGTCGGTGCGGTACTCTTTCTCGTTATAAATGAGTAGGGTATGTATTCGTTAACCTATATTGGGCAAGCGCATATTATGGGGTGTGTTGAGTCATATTGCACTTGAACTATCCCATATGTATGATTATGATATTGACGTTGAAGCATGCTATAATTGTGGTAAATTATGTTGTGAGCATGATGGGGGAACTTATTTGTTGGGTTCGATGGGGTTCCGGATTGGCGTGAGAGCCATGTGGAACAAAAGACCGACCTAGGGTTAGTGGCATGAACCTTGGTTGGGTTGAACCACTCGGACTACCGAGATGGAGGCAATGACGCTTCCTCTACTGGGCTAGTGAGCTCACCCCACGCCTTATATGTTTTTCAGGTGATGACCCCGTTGCGAGAATTCCGTAGTCTCTCCGTGGACGTGTGGATGTATGTCCGCCCTTTTGTGCGTGGGAGGCGGACCACACTTTATTTTGTTGGGAATTAGGTCGATAAATATGTTCCTTTTTCCCTTGTAAACCAAACTTGTAGAAATATATTATTTTGATTCGGCTAGCATGTTAGCCGAGGTGGTATGGTCCATGTATATCCCTTGGAGCGCTATGCGCGGGGATTGTATTATTTTGGTGCACTTCGGTGCCGGATTGTGTACTTTGAACAACTATAACATGTTTCGCCTTAGAGCGTTTAAATATCACTCTTGAATATTTTACTTGGAGTTATGAATTGGATGATTGCCATGAAATGTGAGTATTAGGTGTTTAGCCGAAAACGGCGTTTTTCTAGGTTTTTAAACTAACCTTTTTCGATTTGAATAGAAAAACCCATTTTCGCCTACCCCCGTAGCCGGTAAATTTTCTTGTTTTAGGAATGGTCTTAAACTCATTTTTTCAAAGATTTTGAATCTTAGAAACCGGTGATATTTAAAGCGGAGACCGGGGGCAAGACGGATAACTTTACGAACTTCAAATGAGCATTTTTGTTCAAAGTTCATGTTGTGTTAGGATGACTTGAATCATAGATAAAATGTGCATCAATCAAATATAGGTTGGAGAAATGTTTTTAGCTGAGAATTCAATCACTCTTTGGGTCATTTTTGAAGCTTCGTATTGAAGCAGTCGACTTCCGAAGAGCAGGAAGCCGACTGCCGGAAATATGGCATTGCAGCTTCTTTTTCCTTTAGCTTCGTCTTTGGGCAGTCGACTCTCGCCATTGGAGAGTCGACTCTCGCCATTGGGAAGTCGACTCTCGTACACGGGCAGTCTACTCTCGGACATTAAGCCTTGTTTCGACCATTTTCAGAAATTCATTTCTCTCACCTCGCACCTTGGATTTAGGTCCCGTTTGTTTCTATGGGCTCTCCTATGACCAAATTATCGGGATAAAATTATAAATGACCAGTTTAACCATTTAATGACTATTTTACCCTTGGTTAAAGAGGGGTACCTCAACTTTAGTTTCGGGTCAGTGTCGTCTGACACCACTTTCGAAAATTCATATCTCTTTACTCGTGACTTCAAATTTGGTTCCGTTTGTTCGCATTGCTTGTGCTAGGTCCAAAGTTTGTAGCCGTAGTTGGAGATTCCCATTTCACCCCTGAATTGACCATTTTACCCTTGGGTAAACGTGGCGGGTTGAAATGTTCCGTTCCAGGTACCGAGTGTTCGGTTTACCTCTTTTCCGATCCCGTGGGATCTTTTTGGCATCTTTGAGATGTTGTAGGTCTATTTTACCTGTTTATGGGTATTTTATGACTTAAATGGATTTTATTTCATTTCTGTTTACTTCCGCATTCACTTCCTTAGCTCTTAGGCTCGGGTTTGGAGTTCTAGGAAATTTGGGGCGTGACAAAAACCTTGATTGAGTCAATGCACCAAGGAAAGTTCAAGGTCCAAACCCCTGACCAAGTCTATATATATTTGGAGGAATTAGCTGAAAATGCCCAAAATTGGAATTGGAACCAAAGTGAGAATGATTTTTCTAAGAATGATCAAATGAGTAGAAAACCTGGTTTTTATGAGATCAAACCTGAAAATGAATTAAAGTCTGTGATGCAAAGTCTTGCTGATGGAGTGAAAGACTTAAACAAAAAGTTTGATGCATTTGCCTTAATATCTACCCCTGCACAATGCAATTTTTGTTCTGGTTTATCTCATCCCAAAGAGGAATGTTGGTCTATTGTACATCTGAACCTTCGAATGCGCAAGTTTGTGCTTTCAATACCTTTAGGAGACCATTGCCTAACACATTTAGCCAAAGTTACCATCCTGATACTAGAAACAACCCTAATTTTTCATGGAGGAAAACTTTACCTGCACAAAACTTAGGTGGTCCATCTGGTTTTCAAGGTAACTCCAATAAGCCACCTTCACCTCAAGGAAAAATAATTCCTCAAAATCAATTCCCCATGAATAACTAGTTCAATCCAAGCCGAGATTTAGCAGTTGATCTCATGAACAACTATGTTGTTCCTGTCCCACTAGTCCATAATACTTCCAATTATAAGGACACTTTGAAAATGCTTGCCCTTAATCTTGATCAATCCAATAAGCATTCCAATCAGAGATTCCAAAAGTTAGAAAATAACTTTGATCTCTTGACTCAAAATCAACTACAATTTCAGCAGTCTCTCCAAAATCAGCTGAGTCAACTCACTGCAGCTCTGTCTGAAAGATAAAGAGGTACATTGCCTAGCCAATCCGAAATCAATCCAAAAAGACAAGGAGTTAATCATATAGGGACTCCTTCCACTTCTGACCAATCAAATGCCAATGTAAATTCAATCATTACCCTCAGGTCAGGAAAAAAATTTGATACTAAGGTTGAGCTACCCATTAGTGATGAAACTGAAGCATTAAAGAATGTTCCACCCAATCCTCCAAAATCCAAAGAGACTCAAAGTCCTAAGCTAGATGAGGTAATTCCAAAGCAGTTTGTTCCACGTGCACCTTTTACCTCTAGACTAATCAACAATAAAAAGGATTCTCAATACAGTGAAATCTTAGAGATTCTTCAGAATCTCAAGATTAACATTCCATTTCTCACTGTTATTAAGAAAATTCCTTCTTATGCAAAATTGATAAAAGACTTGGTCAAGAGGAAAATCAACATCCCTAAGGAAGCCTTCATAACCCAACATTGTTCCTCATTCCTACAAAATCAAGCTGTGGTTAAACACAAAGACCTTGGTAGTCCAACTATCACTTGTAGGATAGGAAACAAATTTGAAGATCAGACTTTATTGGATCTTGGAGCCAGTGTCAATCTGTTACCCTATTCGGTTTACTTGGAATTAGGATTGACTAATTTGACGAAAACAGATCTTAGAATCCAATTAGCTGACCGTTCTATAAAAATTCCAAGGGGTATACTTGAGGACGTAATTGTCAAAGTAGCTAATTTTTATTACCATGCCGACTTAATTGTTCTAAACACCCAACCAACTCAGGATAAGCAAATTCCAATCATTTTAGGTCACCCATTTCTAGCTACAACCAATGCAATAATCAATTGTAGAAATGGTAGCATGATCTTGACATTTGAAAACATGAAAGTGGAAGTCAATGTATTCAGTTTAATGAACCAACCCACTGATACAGAGTCTGCTGAAGAAGTTTATCTCATTGATTCATTGACCGCCCCTACCATTGACCACTCATATCCTGATGTTCCAATTCAGCAGTGTCTACCTCATTTTGGTGATCATTTTTATGAGGTTAATTACATTAGCCAAGTTAATAAATTGTTAGATTATGTTCAACTCTTTGAAGCATCCAAGCACAAAGCCAAATTAGCAGGTCAAGCCTTCTTCTTAAAAGGTTATTCTGATTATCGATCAATTACATCATGTCCCTATTGAGTCTGGCTGAAGATGTTAAACTTAGCGCTCCTGGGAGGCAGCCCAGTTAGTTGTGTCAATAGTTTCTATAAATTTTATTTTTCACTCTATTTGGGTATGTTTCGATTTTGTTTGGGGGTAACTCTGTCATAATATTTTCTCAATCACTTGACTTTTTTCTTGCAAAGAATCTTTGCAGGAACTATACTCCAGAAACACCACCTCCATTGCGGTAATTTGTTCCAATTTGTCTCTTAGATGTCTTTTAAAACACTAGGGACAATGTTATTTTTTGTTTGGGGTGGATACATTTATCTGAACATGTATCTCTTATAGAGTTTCTTTATTTTCAAAAAATAAAAAATAAAAAAATAAAAAAAAACACAAAATGTTTTTTCTTGTGTTCCAATTCATAAAAATCGAGAGGTGTTGACATTTAGATCAAAGTTAAACTTATTACTATGGTGATATAATGATACATATTACACCTCGAGCATTTAGAAGCAGAACAATTTTTACACAAGACTCTCATTTTGCAATTCAAATTAAAAAAGTGAGTAATCCTCAATGAGCTAGAAATCTACTAAGACTTAAACCCTGTGAGACTTTGTACCTTTCACTATTTGAGAGAGTTTTTATGCTAACTCCGAGTCATAAAATGACTTAAATTTCTTTGGATATCGCACTAAATTTGTTATTAGTCTCATTACCCTTCACTTTGGTTGGTCACGGAGAATGAAATCACTTCGAGTTAAGAGAAACATAAGTCTTGTAGTTTACTGTCTACTATCATACTATATCTACACCATACTATTACATTATTCTATTTCAATTCTGAGAAATTTTAAGGATGATATTTTTATGTAAAATACAAGGGATCGAGAAAATATTCATATTCTCTTCAAAAAAAAATGAAAAAGAGAAAAAGAAGAGAACTGCAAAGAAAAAATGTATCCCTTGTATATATTTTGAAGACCCCTTATTCTCAGAATTATTCCTTTGTAAATCACCACTTCAATAAGAACGTTAAACATGTACAGAATTGTATGATAGTGGATAGTAAATGAGAAGGTGTTATGGTGGGTAACTCGACATTCTCCCTAAAGTGACCAACATTCATATCACGAGACTTGTCTATTATATATATCGATCCTTCATTCCAGTATGTGAGCTTGCTTCCACTTTGTAAATAAAGTTCATTCTCACATACATCTAAGAGATACAGTGAGCCCAAATTTCGAGATTTCTTCTTTTAGAGAGATATTTACTTGTGAGATTTGAAGTCAAAATGTATTTTTCTAAGGACTTGGGGATTTCTTCACTTAGATATGCGAATTGCTCGATGTTGGATTTACATACACTATGTTTCTAAGTCGCTCTTGGATGAACTTTTCTTGATATTTATTATTATGACACCATAGTAGCTCGTTGTATACGAAAGACTTGATAAATGCACCTTTTATCTTTTATGACTTCTGGATATATAGAAATTCATTTTGTAGTCATAGGAAGTTTGTGGGTATCTTCACTGTAAACCCTCACGAGGCTATTGCTCGCCCACTAGGGTAACCTAGGGGTTTAAGGCCTTATTGCATATGGTAAATGCAATCGAATGCAGCCTGTGAAAGTGGCACATCATTAGTTAAACTTCAATAATGTATCATTTTTGTGAACTTATCTATTTTTTCCTTATTTGTTAGAGGACTAGCAAAAGCTTGTTTGGGGGTAATTTGATAAGTGCACAAAATAGAGTAATTTACCTAGCATAATGTCCTCATATGTATATATTTTTATTTCATGCAAGAGTTTATTTGCAAAAGAAAAGAAAAAGAAAGAAAAAAGGATAAAAATGAAGAAAAAGAAAAAGTTGGTGGGGGAGAATGTAATGAATGCATATATGTGTGTGTGTGTGTGTGTGTGTGTGTGTGTGTACGTGTGTACTTATGTGAGGGAGTGTGATGGTGATAAGGTGGTTGGAAAATCATTAATGAAATTGATGAAATTGAAGTTGGTGATTCTGTAATAAAATGATGTGCAATTTCAAAGAGCATTAATGGCACAAGTGGCCAAGTAGCAAAACCAAATGTCTATATATACCTTCACAAATCAGATGCGAGAGGGAGGTTGAGGAGTGAGAGCTGAGAGAATATTGTATTATTTTCATATTTTTTGTAACTTTTTCTCTATCAATGGAATTTTATTCTATTACCTTGTTTTATTTTTCTATTAATATGCTAGCTTAAAACTCTTCTCAAGGGGGTGATGAATATTGTACTATTTATTGTTTAGTTCTCTTCCCGATAGTATTTACTTTATGAATCTCAATGACAAAAATCTTACAATAGAGGTTGGAAGCTAAAAATAGAAGGAGGATTTTCCGTGATTACCAATTAATGGAAATACGGGGAATGCCTACTACTATTTACATTTTATTTAAACCAAAACATTAGAGGGAGGATTTTTCGTGATTACCAATTAATGAAAATACGGGGAATGCCTACCAATATCTATGTTTATGTTTAATAAGTTGGAGGAGAATTTGCAATGTAAATATATAATATTATTTATATAGACCCGGGTGGTAGATTCTCTTCCCTTGAGATTTTTTCCACCATTTGATAATTTTCTTTACTTGTTTTAGTTAACTATTCAAAAATCCAAAAATTGTTTTAAGTTATTATTTTTATTCCCGAAAGTTCAAGTTTTGGATCCGAGACTCGAAACGAGTTCCAAGTTGAGAGTGGTTCGACCCTACTTATTGCTATACTATTTTAAGTGAAGTATAAGTAGGTATAAATTCTTGTTGATCGGAGTGTAATGAAACAACGACACAATATCATCAAACCGTGACCCGTCACGTTGTCATCATAGTTTTTGTCATCAATCCCTTAAGCGAGGCGTTGTTGGCCACCAAGCAAATTCTGCTCCAGAATTGTTTCCACTACTAAAAGTTATCTCTATTCTTTTTATATATATATATATTGGTAATAATCTATATATATATATATATATATATATATAGCTATATCATGGCATATATATAGACATAGTTATTGAAGAGAAAAAAAGTTGGTGGGGATAAGTGTTTGAAAAGGAGAGAAAAATTTTGTTGAGTATTTTTATTAAATTAGATAGTGGAGGATAAAACTTTGTAAAGAAAAGAGAGAAAATTAAAGTGAGGTTAGAGATAAATTCGGTGGTGATAAGAGAGAGGGGGTGTGTAAGAATATATATATATATATATATATATATATATATATATTCGGTGAGAGAAAATGTAACACCCCGTTTCATTTTCCCTTTTTTCTGAATTATGTCCGATTTATTTTCAGTGATGACGTCACTTGTTCATGACGTCATGGTTACTCTGTGTATTTTACGAGTAAATTTTTCGCGTTTATGTCTTGATACGACGGGATGACGCGACTATTGACTTGTTGACTACTTCGTGGATTGTCGTTGGCGATTACGAGAATTGTCGGCGAGTTTAATGTTTCGAACTGGTGAAACGTTAACGTGAGTTCTGGATTCGATGACACGACTCTGCAACTGTCTATTCGGTGACTTTGTGGGGTTTCTTTGTGGTTATGTTGCTTGAGCTGATGTTTTGTATTTCGGACGTGGCTAGAGGTTTACGTGGGCCTTAGTATCGATTATATGGATTCGCTTAGACGCTCGACGTTTAGTGCTTCGACTGGATGACGGCACGTTTAGTTGACCGACGTTTAGGGCTTCGACTCAGTGATTCGAGTTCGGTAGTTAGTGCTTTAGGGGTTAGTACGTGCCTTGTTTAGCTGGCGTTGTTAGGAGTATTGATAGTCCTTTCGCTTGTTTTATTTATGTTAGTAGATACGTGCTATGTTTGTATCTATGTGCTTTGTGTATTGATGTGGCATTATGTGCCCTAAATGTTTGACTTACGTGTTTATGTGTATTTGTATTACCTTGTTCGTTTTTCGTGCTTATATGTATGTGATACGTGTTAGTGGATTAATTTGGGATGAAGTGGTTTTATTTGATTACTGTTCGGATAAGTTACGTGCCTTAGTTGTTTGGATTAGGGACGACTCCGATGATTCGATAGTTGAGACTCGTACCGAAATATTTAATTTGACTGTTATTATTGATTACCTATCCGTAGAATTTATGGGGAGCGCATGATATAGACCGCTAGGTGATTAGTGATTTAATTTGGTTTATATCAATATTTATACTCGATTTTGTAGCCGAATTATTTATTTCAGACTTTATTAGTTATTCGGAGTACCGTGGGGTTTTTGGTGATTTAATTGATGGATGATTTTCGTGCCCCGAAGTTTTTATTTGGGCCTATATTATTTATTCGGAGTCCGGTGAATTTAATGGGCTCACGTGGAATTATTTGAGTGTCTCCGGTATATTTTACGGGACTTATTTTATTTATTCGAATTTAATTATGATTATATATATATATATATATATATATATATATATATTTATGGGTTTCATACCCTAGATTATTTATTACAGTTATGATATTTATTGGGCATCCCGTTTATATTTACGGACTCGCGTGATTTTAATTGGGGATTCCCGGTATATTTTCGGTATATATTGTACACATACATACATTTGATTTGGGTATTATATATGTTTATTTTATTTAAAATATATGTGTGATAAATAGATATATATATATATATATATATATATATATATATACCCGTGTGAATCTAAAAGTGTCCAGATCAATCACTTGCCCTCCTTGCTCTTGGACGAACACCAACTGGATCATCCCTCTACAATCAAAATCTGTTTCTCTTGTCTTCATCATGGCCGATTGAGAGTGAGAGAGAGATGGGGTGTCGAAGAGAGAGGGATACCGAGAGGTCGTGTACCAGGCACGACCTGGTTTGATGTTCTGGTCGCCGAACATGGCGACCCAGGTGGTGGGTAGCTCGCCGGAGTGACGGCGAGCTGGAGGTCGACGACGGCCAGCGTGGTTCACGGCGGAGCTGTAGACCGCAATTGGGAGAGAGAGTTTGGGTTGCGATTGAGCGGTATGGAGCAGGGTAGTTGAATTGTAGGGGCGGCCATGGCTGAGATTGAGGCTAGTGGTCGTGCGACGGTGCTGGTGGTTGCGCGACGGCGCTGTGGTGACGAGGGTGGTTCGTGCCGCGGTGGCGCGATGACCAATGACGGCCAGTGGTGGAGCAGGGACGATGAACAGTAGCGAGTCGGACTGAGTCAGGCTGACTCAGAGCCGAGTCGAGCTGTGTTTGGCACGAAACTTTGAGGGTAGCTCGGCCTCGGTACCGTGTACGATATATCTGAAATTGGAGCGAAACCGTTGAGCGGTTTGCCGGGAATTTCAGAATTTAGGTATGAATTTCTGTTTCGTTTTCTGTAGATTTATCCCGAATTAAATTATCGATTGCTAATGAATTTTAATTATATTGAATAGGGCGTTACGGCGGTCGTTTCGACATATTAAAAATAATTTTCGAACGACGTTGAGCGGCGAGCTCTATTCACGGCACAGCGGGACTGTCTGTAAGCGTATTTAAATTAGGTGGGGATTTATATATATTTATATATATATATATATGTTTATCTAGCACTCACTAATAGTGCGTAGAAAATGCTAAGTAGTCCCGTTGTATGTTTATGGATAATAAATGCATAAAATTAAATTCCTAAGCGATAAATGAAATTTATGAATTTTATAAAATTCATGAAAATACTCATAACTGAATAAATGAGGTCGGGAATAGAAATTCCCTGGGAAATTAAATAAATTAATTCCCTGAGAATTTTTAAGAAATTAAATCCTACCAAATTTGGATTAAATTAGGTGGTTTAGTACCCCTGGACTTAAAGTTGGATTTTATAGAATTTTGTGTAAAATTAGAACTTGTAATTAGCTCCCGGATTTTATATAACTGTTATTAAAATACAGTGGGAGCGGGGCCGATTTGATATTGAGGGACGTAGGGCCGTTTAATAAATATTTCATCTTTTATTTATATTTTATTGTAAATTTGAATTAAGATAGGGGGGTATTCACGATGATGAGGGATGTATAGATGTGATTTTAGTTCCCTAGTTGGTTTTCTCGGAAATCATTAATAAATTAAATTGTAAGTTAAATTGTCTAATTTTTCCCCTGAGGCTGATTAGTTTGAAAACAATCATTGGGAATTAAAATTTAAAAGCATGCTGGTATATAAAATCTATAAGGACTGGGTAACAGAGAACCCGATTATTTCTGTGATAAAATGAGAATTTATTTACTGCATATTTGAAATTGTGAAGCATGCGTGGTATGAGATTGATTGGCTTTGATGCCGTGTTATTGAGTACATTTGATTCATATGGAGGCATTTGACATTCATACAGCACCATGTTATATATATATTGTTTCGGTGCATGTTGCATGCCTCATTTATATCACGTGCATGTTTGGATCGTTTGGAATGTCGCAACAACTGGTCAGGGGTGGTCTAGCACCAGGGAGCTAGTAACTCTCAATTCTCTAGACATTTGGGGGTGAGGGCTTGGGCCTCACTTGCCGATTTCCGCGCGGTCGTGGTATCCGCACTTTCTTTGGCGACGCCCACCCTTCCTATTGTGGGTTTGTTGCCCCAGCAATGAACGGTTTGGGATTCCTGGATATTACTGGCTAGGGTTGCATTGGAGTTGCATTGTCATGACATTTACATTCATATTGGACATTTATTTGATATGTACTTGCCTGTTATTATTGATTATCGATATTGAGTATGTGATGTCTGAGTTGTAATTAAATATCTGTATTATTCTCTTGGGCGCTAAGGCGCAACGTTTGTAATTAATATTTTAACTGTGGTTAAATTATAATGATTATTTAAAGATTTAAAATTGTAAAGAAAGAAAGAAAGTTCGACGATAATAAAAATCTGGATTAGTGGAGCCACGATTGGCATGTGTTCTAGGTGATTACGTGGATATATATATATGAAAAGGTTTTGATAATTAATTATTTTCCCCTTGAGTTGGAGTTGAGTTGAGTTGGCTAATCGTATATTGAGACTTGGTTGTGGTTGTGCCTTTGGCCACATAGGCCTTTGTGATTTGTGATTAGTGTTATCACTGGATGACTATTAGACCACTACGGTAGTGGGGAGAGTTGTTCAGGTTAAAGGTCGGATAAGACTCGTAGTCTGACCTTGTTTCTCTTGGCTTGTGTATTTTGAGCTTGTCGCTCACCCTTCCACTTTAAAAGTGTTTCGAGTAGTAAATGGTTTTTAGCCGTGTGCCTTGAAAATCTCCTTTCCTATATGTTCTGGTAAAGTTAGTGAACTCTGGACATGGTTTGTCTCGTTCTTGAGACTCGAGGTCAGTTCTGAGATCTAGATATGTTTTTAGAGCTTGATTATTTAAGTTTTCCTCCTAGTTGTTCCGAGGAACACTTGAATCCCGGTGTTGGTTTGGTAACCTTTGAGGATTTGTTTATAAGCTCATATATTAAGTTGAAGGTCTTAGAACCTGTTTCGAAATAAGTTTGATTGTGACTTTGAGGTGATATTGAGAAGTGAGATTAAGTTAATCGCACATAGTGCGATTCCTAGTGTTTGGTTGGGTTAGGAGGCATTGGAACCAAATATGATTTGACCGGGCCTTAACTTTTTCTTAAAAACCGTTTGAATCCTTCGGGGTTCAACATTTTTCTTTAAAAACCCGAGGGCCATGGCATCTGTTTGGGACTAAATGACTCCAGTAACCCTTTCTTGCGCCTCGATAGGCGGTATGAGTTAGAGGTGACCTTGTTGATCTGTACTTTTTTTAGTGCCTCGATAGGTAGTGTGAGTTAGAGATAGTTCGGTTGGTTACCGAATCCAGTGTGGTGATAATATATTTCCTTGTGTATTTCTTTGGGGTGAATGGATTAGTTCACGAATTATTGTAAACAGAAAGGACTGTATTGAGGATACCATTGGACTGTATTGATGATAGAAATTGTGAGAGTGAGACTCTCCAGATATGATTTGATAGATGTGATGTGTAAGAGTTATAAATTAATTGTGGACATGATTATGGTTTTTCTCTTCTAGTAGTCTTAGTGAGGGATCTTACCTCCTAGAAATCTTGAGTGGCGTGCTCGGTGCACGGTATAATAGATAGTTAGTTCTGGTTGTATCCCTAGACGAGAGTGTGTATTCGACTTGGTGCCTTTATACACCAGGTGTTAGGATTAGCTGTTTACGGGACTTTGTGTATATGTATATATGTGTATATATATATGTTGATTCGACATGCGTATATACGAATGGTAGATATATCTTATGAGTTGTGCTGTTTTACGACTTCTGAGTAGTTTCGAGATTAGTTGTGAGGTTATTGTTGGGTGTCTTGGATTGGCGGGGGTGCCATGGTAGACGATAGGTTGACCTAGGATAGATGCATGCACACGGGATGGTTAACATTTTCTAGACGGCTATGAGTGTGATGTTTTGATATTATGGTGAGCGCGTGGTTTTTTGCTCACCCCCCACACACAACATTTTCAGGTTTGCAGGTGGAAGCAGCACGGCGCGTACGGCGGCGATGGTACGGGGGATTTGGGACGGTAGATTCATTCCTCCTTCCGTAATCATATTTATTATTCTTTTATTCTCTTGGGAGCCAGGTTGTTGGCAAATTCCCTTATGTTGTATTTTCAGTTCATGTATTTATTATTTTGGGGTGCCATTGTATTTGTTCGGCACTACCATTTAATTTTATGTATTCTTATTTGAGCTTGGTGGCTCAGTCAGTACTTGTTGTTTTGGGGTGCCTTTATATCTTTTCGGCATCGCCATATGTTTTTCTTTCTATTTTCATTTGAGCATTTGGGGCTCTATTGATTTTAGAGGGGTCTGGAGAGGTGTTGGTGTTCTTTTCCACTACCTCGGCCCTACTAGGTTTCTAGAATGTTGGGCTACGTGCCACTGTTTCTATTCTTGTTATTTTGGGCAGGTTGTGCTATTGTGTTGAATTTGAGGTCCGGATGTTCCAATTACAAACGGAATTTTGCCGGATTTTCGTTAGAATTCTTTATTGAGTTTCTTTCACTCAGGTGACATGGAATACTTAATTTTCATTCCTATTCCATGTATTTCGAGGTCATTGTTGATTTTGGTAGTCGTTTTGTGTGACGTCATCCCCCGGGATTCGCTGATTCTCCTTATTGGAGTCTCAGGAATAACGGGGCGTGACATAAAAAATATATATATATTTATATATTGTAAATTTTTGCTGTATAGATTAAATGGATGAGACATCCGACAACATGACCAAATTGACCGCATCCAACTATTCACCGTGGAAGTAAAAAACGGAGGATCTTTTGTATATTAAAGATCTATGGAAACCGATCAAAATGACCGATGACACACCTGACGACAAACCGAAGGACATGATCGATGGAGACTGGACGGTACTAAACCAAAAATGTGTTACCAAAATCAGACAATGGATCAACAAAAACATTTATCAAAATTTTGCCAACGACAATGACGTTTATGCTCTTTGGGAAAAATTGGAGAAGATGTACCCGCGGAAGACATCTCAGAACAAGGTAAATCTTTTTGACCCGTATTGTAAATCTTAAATACAAAGATAACAAAAATGTGTCAGAACACATAAGCGAATTCCAGGGGCTGTTGGATCAATTCAACTCTATGAAAATGATTATAGAAGATGAGATGTAAGTAGTATTCCTATTATACTTTCTTCCTAAAAGTTGGGAAACGCTAGTTGTTTCTGTAAGTAATTCGGCTCCAGACGATATAATTCCCAGGGAAATGACAAAAGACAGAATGCTGAACAAGGAAGCAAGAAGAAATGAAGAAAGATATACTCCAGAGTCAGAAGCTCTTGTCACTGAAAGACGAGAAAGAAAAGAATAGCGCGGTAGAAACAAAAGTAGAAATCATCACAATCAGATGCAGCATCGTGGGCGATCAAAGTCCACTTTCAGAAGAGACAAAACATGTCACCACTGCGGCAAGCCAGGCCATTTTATCAGAGAATACAGGAAGCTAAAAGTCGAACTGTCCAGACAACAGACCAGAAATAAAGGTGAAAAAAGTACCTCAGAAGCAACAGCAACAACCGGAGAAGAGATCGTCATCGTTCAAGATGATGATTGTGTCCACCTAACATCCGAAGATTCTACCTGGATTATTGATTCAGGTGCTTCATGTCATGTCACTTCAAGGAAGGATATGTTCACATCCTACACCAGTGGCGACTTTAGACTTATGAAGATGGGGAACCACGGAGCATCCAAAATTCTTGGCAGGGATGATATTCTTTTGGAAAGCAGCAATGGATGAAAACTACTCCTCAAAGATGTGAGACATGTCCCAGATATTCATCTCAACCTGATCTCTACCGGCAAGCTCGATGATGAAGGCTACAACAGTCATTTTGGTGATGGTAAGTGGAAGCTCACCAAAAGCAATCTTGTGATGGCCAGAGAAAAGAAGACCAGCTCTCTCTACACAACGCAAGCAAAACTGTGCAGAGTTGAGGTGAATACGGTGGAGAAAGAAGTCCCCACCGAATTATGGCGCAAAAGACTCGGTCATATGAGTGAGAAATGGCTCAAGATCCTTGTTAGAAAAGAGCTTTTACCTGGAATGAAAGGTACTCCATTACACACTTGTGTCGACTACATCATGGGGAAACAACACAGAGTTGCATTCCGCAGTAGAAAACTGGACATTCTAGATTTAATACACACTGACGTCTGCACCATGCAAACCCGAACTCTTAGAGGTGCCCTCTATTTTGTCATATTTATTGATGACCATTCTAGGAAATTATGTACCTTTGCCTTGAAAACTAAAGACCACGTGCTAGAAGTTTTCAAGCAGCTCCATGTAAAGGTTGAAAGAGAAACTGGGAAAAGGCTGAAGTACGTACGTGCAGAAAATGGTGGCGAGTACAGAGGACCATTCGAGGAGTATTGCAGAAGCTTCGTCATCAGACTCGAAAAATCAATGCTGAAAACTCCTCAACATAACGGCCTTACAAAAAGAATGAACAGAACCATCTGCGAAAGAATTAGGTGCATGTTATCTAATGCCAAGTTGCCAACTCCTTTATGGGGTGAAGCAATGAGAACAACGGTTGACTTAATCAACCTATCTCCCTCAGTTCCATAAAACGATGATGTTCTGGAGAAAGTATGGAGAGGGAAAGATGTTTCCTACAAACACTTGAAGGTGTTTGGTTGCAGAGCATTTGTCCACATCCCCATAGATGAAAGATCCAAGCTTGATGGAAAGACCAAACCGTGCATCTTCCTGGGATATGCCCATGAAGAGTTTGGTTACAGACTCTGGGATCCTATCAACAAAAAGGTCATCAGAAGCAGAGATGTGGTGTTTTTCGAATATCAGACCATTGAAGATCTTGAAAAACAGAAGAAACCAGAGTCACCTGAAGAGTTACCAGCTAATCTAAACCCAGTTCTTCCACCGAGAGCACAAAATGATGGGGGAGCTATTCAAGGACATCCAACTGATGACTATACAGAACCAGAACTAGTTGCAGAAGATAACCCTGCTAACCCTCAAACAAGGAGATCTACCAGAGAGCGACAACCGAATCACAATATTCTCCCGCAGAGTACTTGATGCTTAGTGACGGGGGAGAACCAGAGAGCTATCAGGAAGCTGTTGCAAATAGTAAAAATGCGGAGTGGATGAAAGCCATGCAAAAATAGATGAAATCGCTGCATGAGAACCACACATATGGCTTGGTCAAGCTACCGCAGGTAATAAAAGTTCTTAAGAATAAATGGGTATTCAAACTGATGAAAATAATCCACAACCAAGGTATAAGGCAAGACTAGTTGTGAAAGGATTCGGCCAGAAGAAGGACATCGATTTTGAAGAAATATTTTCACCTGTGGCGAAAATGTCATCCATCCAAGTTGTTCTTGGCTTGGCAGCCAGCTTGAACCTGGAGATTGAACAACTGGATGTAAATACCGCATTTTTACATGGTGATCTGGATGAAGAAATCTACATGGAGTAGCCTGAAGGATTCAGAACCAGAGGAAAAGAAAATCTTGTGTGCAGATTTAGGAAAAGTCTTTATAGGCTCAAACAAGCACCAAGATAGTGATACAAAAAGTTTGACTCATTCATGGACCAGAATGGGTACAACAAAACCACTGCAGATCACTGTGTATTTGTCAAAAAATTTCCTGACGGAGATTTTATCATCCTCTTGTTATATGTCGATGATATGTTGATCGTTGGTCATAACAGTAGCAAGATTAGCAAATTGAAGAAGGAATTGAGCAAGTCATTTGCTATGAAGGACTTGGGACCGGCAAAACAAATCTTGGGAATGCAGATCTCTCGAGACAGAAAGAAACACAAGCTCTGGTTATCTCAAGAAAGATATATTGGCAAAGTTCTTAAAAGATTCAACATGAGCAAAGCAAAACCAGTCAGTGCTCCACTTGCAAGCTACTTCAAGCTTAGCATTAAGCAGTGTCCTTCAAGTGAGACGGAAAAAGCAGAAATGAAGAAAGTGCCTTATGCTTTAGCGGTTGGCAGCTTAATGTACGTTATGGTATGCATGATGCCTGATATTGCTCATGCAGTTGGAGTTGTCAGTCGGTTTCTATCAAATCCTGGAAAGGATCATTGCGCAACATTAAAATGAATCCTCAAGTTTCTTAGAGGAACTACCAATATTTGTTTATGTTTTGGTAGTGGTAAACCTTTATTGGAATGTTTCATAGATGCAGACATGGCGGGTGACAGTGACTCAAGAAAATCCACATCAAGATACCTAATCACTTTTGCAGGGGGAGCAGTTTCATGGCAATCTCGATTGCAAAAGTGTGTTGCTTTGTCCACCACAGAAGCTGAATACATTGCAATAACAGAAGGATGCAAAAAGATCTTGTAGATGAAGAAATTCCTACAAGAATTGAGTCATGAGTAGGAAAAGTATGTCATATATTGTGACAGTCAAAATGTTATTCATCTTAGCAAAAATTCAACCTTCCACTCAAGGTCCAAACACATCGACGTCAGGTATCACTGGATCCATGACGTGTTAAAAAAGAAACTTCTACAACTAGAGAATATTCACACATATGATAATGGATCAGATATGATGACCAAGAGTCTACCCAGAGAAAAGCTAGAAGTTTACAGAGAAGAAGTTGGTTTAACAGCATCCCCAAATTGGCAGTGATGGGGAGATCAATCAGAAGACGTTCTCCTCCAATAGGTATGGAAGGGGGAGAATTGAAGATTTCATACTCAGCTCAATTACATGTATGCAGATGGACAGAGTCAAGATTTGTTGCACCAAACATCACGCGTGAAGATCTGCAAGCTCATTTGTGCACAAAATGTTAAGAATTGCAACTACAAGTTGTGCAAGTTGTGTTTGTCATATTCTCTCCTTCTCACCTCTATATATGGGTGTATGATGGTGTTGTAAATATAAAAAAAAAAAAAAAAAAAAAAAGGAAAAACACAAATCAGTGAGAGAAGCAGACACGAGAGATCCTGCAATAGCAAATTGCAGAAGAGAAATAGTGAGTGATATCCAATTTGTGAGAGTGAGTTTGTAGCCACAAATTGAAGGCTTGTAATCCCATTATTTTCATGTAGTGGAAGTTTTGCCGGACTAACATCCCCGTGGTTTTTCCCTTCTCCCAAAGGGTTTTTCACATAAAAATTATTGGTGTTGTGTGTGTGTGATTTATGTGTGAAATTGTTTGTGTGAGTAAATAACCCAAAAATCCCAACAAAGAGAGCTGTATTAGAGGTCAGACTGTGGACATTGGCGAAGCTGCCTTTACCACATCCCTTAATTTGCTCTCAAACACTTTCTTCTGTACTGATTTGGCTCATCATCAAGCTAACTCGTCTCAAGAATTCAAGGACATTGTGTGGGCTGTGATGGAACTAATTGGGAAGCCTAATATTGCAGACTACTTCCCTGTGCTTAAATTGGTTGACCCACAAAGCGCTCAGCGCCAGATGAAATTCTATATGGAAAGGTTGTTACAGATATTTGAAAAAATTATCAACCACAGGTTACAATCAAAAGCTTCCAGTGTGTCAACCAATGATGTACTAGAGACCCTACTCAATCTCAGCAAAGACAATGATGCTGGGTTCAGCTGCAATGACCTGAAGCATTTGCTTCTGGTGAGCAATCCTTTATTTTTGGAAGTTTTCACTTCAGCACCTCAACAATGAACTTCTTGGAGTTCAATTTGATTAGTATAATGGCATGATGAACCCATGAAAAATAACTTAATGAATTTTTGTTACTTCCTTAGATTAGAAACATAAGATGGATCCCGAAGCAGATCCTCTGCATTGCTGATATGGATCGCTTATGCTCGCTGCGTGATCCAATAGTACCACAAGCTGACACATCATTTAGAATCATATCATAATACAAACAAAAGCGACGTTTTACAGTTTTTTTTAATTTTTTAGTTGACGTGTCAAAATCTTGGTCTTATGATTAATCAGTGAATGGAAGCAGAGGGAAGCACTAACGTAGAGGATCAAAATCATCCTGGGCATGATTTGGCCTTTCTGGTCCTTTAATGCTTAGCCTCCTTCACAACAATATGCCCAACAACATGCTTCAGAGCATGTGAAGATATGAGACAAAAGGGGCAATTATAAATGCAGCGAGCATAGGAGGCTTAGTGCAAAGCCTCATCTATAATCATGGGATGCTCCAAACGGTGACGCAGATAATTAAGTTCGTTGCATCACGTAGTTTGATATATATAATTTTTTATCCTATAGATTGTCTTGTCTCTTTTATATTGATTGTATAACAATTTCACATCGCTATACAACTACACTGACTATGATAAAACGTAATATTTTGGTGTCGCATTTTGTCGTGAAGTTGTTGCACTAACAAACAAGAAGTACACAGGATTCAGTCCGCAGGACCCAATGGTATCATTTCTCAAGAAAAATTTCCTCTGATCTAAAAAGGAGCAAATTTGAACGTCCGCTAATATTTTGAAAAACTCTTTCAAATCCTATGAACATATATTCAAACAAATGTCGATGACCATTTTAAGGGGCAATATGCCAAGAAATGAGTCCTTTTTCAATTCTATAGCAAAGCTTTCATTGTTTCACTAAATCGACTATTTTCCTAATGCATCTTATGACTGCAACTAGAACAAATAATTGCGTATGAAGAAAGTGACAATTACAATTACAGATCTTCCTCTCTTGGATGAGGCGAGTCTCGTAATAAGAACTGTAATCACTATTGCACCTCATCTGTCACATGAGCTATCTAGCCCGCAATGGGGTATGTCTCATCAAGTGGGTGAGAGCCACGCTAGCACCTATAACTTCCATATGTTGGATGAGGTGAGTCTCACACTGGATCACAGAGAAGTCACAATTGTCTCTAGTGTTCTTCATCGTAGGGACAGGCACATGGTTATTAGATACTGATGTGATCAAGGTGAAAACAGATTGTTCATCAAACTAACAGTTCTGTTCGATAGGACTTGTTTACTGCAGGAGACATCAGCCACATTGGAATGGGGAATGGCAGAGCTAATGAAAAGGCCTGCAACAATGGCAAAAGCTCGAAATGAGCTTGAAGAAGTCATTGGCAGGGATGCGCTAGTTCAAGAATCAGACATCCCAAGGCTCCCTTACTTACAAGCAGTAGTAAAAGAAACCTTCCGCTTGCACCCAGCTGCCCCATTTCTAGTTCCTCACAAGGCTGAAGCTGATTTAGAAATATGTGGTTACACTGCCCAAAAATGCACAAGTCCTTGTTAATGTTGGGGGTAAGGGGCGCGATCCAAGCATATGGTCGAACCAATGTACATTTAAGCCAGAAAGGTTCTTAGAGTGTGAAACGGACTTTAGAGGCCAAGATTTCGAACTTATTCCCTTTGGCGCAGGACGGAGGGTGTGCCCTGGAATGGCATTGCCCTCTAGGATGCTGCACCTCATGTTGGCCTCTCTATTGCAGTCTTTCGACTGGAAGCTTGAAGAAGGGGTGAAACCAGAAGACCTTGACATGAATGAGAAGTTTGGTATTACAGTGCATATGGTCGTGCCTCTCAAGGCTATTGCAATTAAACTTTGACTGTCAATGTCATTTCTCGTCTCTGTACCCTTCAAATTTCCAAAGACTAGATAATATCACTTCTATGTTATGGTGGAGAAAGGGAAGTGCTTGTTGTATTAAGCTGTTAAGTGGCCTTTTACATTTTTGCGCTTTTTCATGATGATAGCATGGTATGCCCTATCGTCTATACATTCTGTATCGCATGATCCGTAACCCAATACCTATACTCAATCCGATACTCACTTTTAAAAGCAGCATCGTACTAGTTCGTTATACCCTTACCGCAACTGTAACAGAAAGGGATACCGTTACTACAAACATCGATACTGCTACTACGAGGCATGGTCACTACATCTGGCAACTAACAACCAAAATTCAATACTCACTACATTTGCCTACTGAAATATGCATTTATGGAACACCCAAGACATTTGCAGAAGAGGGGTTTCTAATTTAAGCCACTAAAATGCAATTCACACATAACTATACTTTTACCACAATAAGGATATGTATAACTGTGAATAGTAGCAATCCGAATGTTAGAAGTTTACTAATAAATAATGTGTATTATGAAACATGTGCTTTCACAATCTTATATTTGAATAAACCACCACAATTAAATAAAATATACAACCAAAGCCAAGATCCTCCCACACTTCACTGTTTAAAAAAGATAACATCATAAGATCTTTAAATCTTTCATAAACACATTTTTCTTCATCTACTTTTGTAGGTGGAGACTCAACAATCTTTAACACCTATTAATGTGTATTATGAAACATCAACCCAAATTACTAAATTTAAGTGGGAAGTTGCATCATTATTATGAGATAAATAAAGAGAGGTTAACAGAATGCCCCCACTGTTTGAAGTTGTTATTTAATACTTGTACCAACAAATGCAAACCCATGACCCAGTTTTAAAACCCTTGTCATTCTACTAGTATAAAGAACACAAAAACTAGCATATAAACCCATCATTGAATTTGAGATGACAGCAAATTTCAAACCCTGGTCTTCAGTTTATATAGCAAATTTAAGTCTTCATGGTGGGTTTTCTTTTTCAATCAAGAAATATGTTATCAGGTTTAGTTTTCATTTTCTTATAGATGCATCTAATATTTTTCTTTTATTTTCCTATTAAGAATCATTGGACTTTTATCATTTCTCTTCGGTTTCTATTTTTGTTCAGTTCTTTGGTGGTTTTGGAGTTTGGACTGATCTGAAGCACAAACTTATCAGGCTTTGGGCATAAGTCATTTTCTCAGACACAAATAGGTTGAAGTCTGGTATAAGTCATCTTCTGATTGTGGCTTGAATTTGAATTCCCACGTTCCCTTCCACAAGTATTTTCAAGCCCCCGTACACAGACTAAAAATATATCAAGGCAATATAAATGCTTACCTATTCACTATGCTTGGTTCATAGTGAATTAATTTCAAACAAAATTGATGATGTGGTAGTTTTGTAACCAGTAATATATTTTTGGAGATGCTTTGAGCGAAAATAAAGGCTCAATAATGGTGTGATATTGTCCGCTTTGGGCCTAGCCCGCACGGATTTGCTCTTGGGCTTTCCCAAAAGGCCTCATACCAATTGAGATATGTACATCATTTTATATACCCATGATTCTTCCCACTTTTAACCCATGTGGGACTTTGGTCGCATACTTAACAATCCTCCCCTCGAACAAAGGACCACATCTCATGGTCCGAGCCTCCCCTCAAACGATCATCCATCCGTCCATCGTGAGTTAATCCGAGGGCTCACCTTCCGTTCGACATTTCGAGGATTCTCCACATGGCTACCAGTCCACTCCCGCTAGTTGATACAACGCCACCACATACGACTTGACCATCACCGGCCTCCGCCGCCACTGCTGGTCGATACAACGCTAGCCCATTCCAACTGGTTAACACCACGAATCGCAACCTGGGCTCTGATACCAATTGTTGGGCATTACGGGCCCCACATATCTCAACAATGGTGTGATATTGTCCGCTTTGGGCCTAGCCCGCACGGATTTGCTCTTGGGCTTTCCCAAAAGGCCTCACACCAATTGAGATATGTACATCATTTTATATACCCATGATTCTTCCCACTTTTAACTCATGTGGGACTTTGGTCGCATACTTAACACCTTCCCATGACAATGATCTTAGTTGAGAATGAGACTCGGGTGACCTTAATCACCCAACAATTCTAGTCCACATCAATCTTACCCAGTTACAATCCTCACATGGAATATGGATGAATGCAAATTGTAGTTAGATGATGAGATCCCCTACCTAAGTTTCACCCATTGCAGTCGCAGTCTCAATAGAGGTAAAGGTGTAACGAACTCGAGATCTTAAAATGCAAGTATGAGACGAATATCAATGCTATATTGACATCGTTATGAAAGCGTTAGAAACCAGATGATACATACCTAATCGGGCAATACAATGAACCTTGCCCAACCACATGAATGTGACAGCATTGGGTTGAAGACTTGAACCTATAAGTCACTACTCAATTAACAATAGAAACCAATGGACTACCTCACATTTTTGCTTGTGTTGTCCTTGATGTCAGCATGCATTCATGCCCTTTTCTCCAACACATTTCGGCGGAGGACCAGCTCAGCCAGATTCCCACCGGGCCCTTACGCTTTTCCGGTGATCGGAAACATCTTAGCACTAGGCAATAAACCCCATGAGTCACTAACCACCCTGTCCAAAACTTACGGTCCTATTATGTTCCTTAAGCTAGGGAGTACAACTACTATAGTTGTATCATCCCCCGAAATTGCCAAAGAAATGCTGCAAAAACATGACCTCACCTTCTCTAGCCGAGCAATCCCAGACGCCCTTCACGCGCTCGACCACTCCACGGTCTCCATGGTGTGGTTGCCAGCATCAAACCAGTGGCGAAAATTCCGAAAGATATGCAAAGTGCACTTGTTTTCAACCCAAGCCCTCAATGCTAGCCAAGGCCTTCGACGAAAAAAGGTGCAAGAACTACTAGATTACGTGCAAGAGAGCTGCATTAGAGGTCAGGCATTGGACATTGGCCGAGCTGCCTTTACCACATCCCTTAATTTACTATCAAACACTTTCTTCTCGTTGGATTTGGCTGATTATCAAGCTAACTCGTCTCAAGAATTCAAGGACATTGTGTGGGCAGTGATGGAACTTATTGGGAAGCCTAATATTGCAGACTATTTTCCTGTGCTTAAACTGATCGACCCACAAGGTATTCGGCGACAGATGAAAGTATATTTCGAAAGGTTACTAGAGATATTTGAAGGAATTATCAACCACAGGTTACAATCAAAAGCTTCCAGCGTGTCAACCAATGATGTACTAGAGACCCTACTCAATCTCAGCAAAGACAATGATGCTGGGTTCAGCTGCAATGACCTGAAGCATTTGCTTCTGGTGAGTAATCCTTTATTTTTTGAAGTTTTTACTTCATCCCTCCAACATAAACTTCTTGGAGATGAATTTGATTAGTTTATTGGGATGATAAACGAGTGAAAATGAACTTATCAAATTTTCGTTACATTATTAGATTAGAAGAGCACTGAAATGGAATCATGGACAGAAATGGGCATGAATTGTCCTTTGTTGCCTAGCCTCTTTCACAATAACTATCCCAACTAACTTTTTTAATATGCCCAATAACTTGCTTCAGAGCATGTGAAGATATGAGACAAAAGGGACAAACATAAATGCAGGGAGCATAGGAGCCTTGGTGCAAAGCCTTAACTTTTCAGATGTATAGTTGTAGCTAGTGAACCTAAATCCTCTCCTCTGTATGCTCATGTCGTTTCACATATATTGTTTTATTATTTTATAGATTTTCTTGTGCCTTTATATTGCTTATACTACAATTTCACATCGCTAATACAACAACTACTCTAAATCTTTATATCTTGGTGTCGCATTATGTCGTGAAGTTGTTGCACTAGAAAACAAGAAGGGTGCATAGGATTCACTCCACACACTTCCAATTTATTGGATGAAGTGAGTCTCACAGTGGATAAGTTTTATCCATCAGAGAAGTCACAGTTGTCTCAGTGTTCTTTATCGAGGGATATTCACATGCTTATTAGATACTGATGTGATCAAGGTGAAAACGGATTGTTCATCGAACTAACAGTTCTGTTTGACAGGACTTGTTTATTGCAGGGACTGATACAACAACAGCCACATTGGAATGGGGAATGGCAGAGCTAATGAAAACGCCTGAAAAAATGGCAAAAGCTCGAAATGAGCTCGAAGAAGTCATTGGCAGGGATGGACAAGTTCAAGAATCAGACATCCCAAGGCTGCCTTACTTGCAAGCACTAGTAAAAGAAACCTTCCGCTTGCACCCACCTGGCCCATTACTGGTTCCTCGCAAGACTAACGCTGATTTAGAAATATGCGGTTACACTGTGCCCAAAAATGCACAAGTCCTTGTTAATGTTTGGGGTATGGGGCGGGATCCGAGCATATGGTCGCACCCATTTTCATTTATGCCGGAAAGGTTCTTAGACCGTGAAACGGACTTTATAGGCCAAGATTTCGAACTAATTCCCTTTGGCGCAGGACGAAGGGTGTGCCCCGGAATGGCGTTAGCCTCTCGGATGCTGCACCTCATGTTGGCCTCTCTATTGCAGTCTTTCGACTGGAAGCTTGAAGAAGGGGTGAAACCAGAAGACATTGACATGAATGAGAAGTTTGGTCTTACAGTACAGATGGTCGTGCCTCTCAAGGCTATTGCAAGCAAACTGTGACTGTCAATGTCAGTTATCCTCTTTACCCTTAAAAACTTCCCAGGACAAGCTGTATCAATGCTTAGCTATGGTGGAGAAAGGCAGGTTCTTGTTGCTCTTCAGCTGTTAAGTGGTTTTTTTTTTTTTTTTTATTTGTTTTCCCATAATAAACCAAAAAAAAATAAAAATCTGAAGGTTTATTAATCCTGAATCTTTCAAAGGATCTAGAAATTTCTGTACTTCCATGATACTAGTAGTATTAAGGCTTGGGTTAACACAAAAATAATATTTCCTCCGATGCTAAGCAACTAAATATACTTCATACTTTCCTATATATATAGTTAATTCATATGCCCACTAAGATAAACTAACAACATATTTGCAACTGAAATCCAAATCCCATGTAAGTTTAATCTTGTCACAGTAATAGCCTAATAGGGAACGACAATAGCAAATAGCATTCAAATTCTAACATTTGCAATAGCAAATAAATAATTAAATAAATCAATTGTTAGGGTTCGCACACCCTATGTACGAAGCCATGCACACCTGCAAATCAGAAAACGCACACAACCACACCAAACGATCGACACAAGAATATATACGTGGTTCAGCCAAATAAGCCTACGTCCACGGAGAGCACCGTTTCACTAAAAAATCACTGAGAGGATTACAAGGGGGTGATTCGCATATCACACACGCACACACACTGTGTATACTCACGCCTGTATCACCGGAATAATATAAACGTATATTATTCCTAACTCTCTCTCTCTATTTCTGTGTACACAATTCAATAGGAGAAGCCCTATATTTATAGGTGAGGATATAGAGGTGGGTTTCCCAATCTTCCGATGTGGGACAAGTTAATATAACAAAGTAGTCATATTATATATATATGCCAATATATAACAATCTCCCACTTGACGACTTTGCCTTCATCAATCAACTCCATCAATGATCAGTGCTCGGTGCCCTCATTTTTGTCTTCAAGCTTGAAGACCAACTGAAGTTGCGCACAACTTCAGTTTCTCTGTTGTCACCACTTTGGTCAACATGTCGGCCGGATTCTCGCTTCCTTGAATCTTCTTAAGTGTTAATACTTCATCCTCTAATAGAGATCTGATAAAGTGATAACGAAGATCTATATGCTTGGTTCTTGAATGAAATGCTGAATTTTTCGCCAGATGTATAGCACTCTGACTATCACTATGCAAAACACTCTTTCCTTGCTCGAATCCCAACTCTGCCAACAAACCCTGTAACCAAATCATCTCTTTGCTAGCCTCTGTCACGGCTACATACTCAGCCTCTGTAGTAGATAACGCTACAATCCTCTGTATCTGCGAAATCCAACTGACTGCTGTAGTACCTACTGTAAAGACATAACCAGTAGTGCTTCTTCTGTGATCTATCTCACCAGCAAAATCTGAATCTACATAGCCATGTAAATTTACTTCACCCTTTCCAAAATAAAAGCATCTGTTTGTGGTACCTCGTAGATATCGCAATATCCACTTCACTGCTTCCCAGTGAGTCTTTCCTGGATTGGATATGAACCTGCTGACTGCTCCCACTGCATATGCAATATCTGGTCTTGTACAAACCATTGCATACATCAAGCTTCCAATAGCTGAAGCGTATGGAATACTGGCCATGTTATTCCTCTCTGCTTCTGACTTGGGAGACTACTTTTTGGATAATCGAAAATGACTAGCCAAAGGTGTGCTAACTGACTTAGCATCACTCATGTTGAACCGCTTCAAAACCCGTTCAACGTAGTCAGCCTGAGACAACTGCAAAATTCCCTTCTGTTTGTCTCTGATGATTCTCATACCAAGAATCTGCTTCCCTGTGCCTAAGTCCTTCATCTCGAACTCTTTTGCCAACTGCTTCTTTAACTTACTGATTTCCGTAAAATCAGATCCAGCTACTAACATGTCATCAACATAAAGTAGGAGGATAATGTAACTTGTGTCAAACCTCTTGAAGTAGCAACAATGGTCAGCGTTGCACTTGATATAACCATGTCTCTGCATAAATCCATCGAATTTCTTGTACCACTGTCTTGGAGCTTGTTTCAAACCATACAAGCTCTTTTCCAACTTACACACAAGTTTCTCTTTCCCTTTCTCTAAGAAACCTTCCGGTTGCTGCATATAAATCTCCTCCATTAGGTCACCATGGAGGAAAGCAGTTTTGACATCTAACTGCTCTAGGTGCAAACCCTCTGATGCAACAATGCTAAGAACTGAACGAATGGTAGTCAGTTTCACAACCGGAGAAAATACGTCGGTGTAGTCGATTCCTGCTTTCTGCTGAAAGCCTTTTACTACAAGTCTCGCCTTGTACCTCTTAGAACCATCATGTTCTTCTTTGACTCTGTAGACCCATTTATTATGGAGAGCTTTCTTTCCTACCGGCAACTCGGTTAGCTTCCATGTCTTGTTGGAAATAAGGGACTTCATCTCATCTTCCATCGCAAGCTCCCACTGGCTCGCATCTGCTACAATGCATGCTTCATCAAAATACTCTAGTTCACCTCCATCTGTGAGCAACAAATAATTCATGTATCTCCGATTCGGCACATGCTGCCGTGAAGACCTCCTAGGTACAGGAATAGGAGTCGGAGACTGCGGTGTATCAACCTGTTGAGTATTTCCATCTGCAATATGTTCGTCTGACTGAGTACTATCACTGTCTTGAACATCATCTAACTCAACACACACAGGATCACTCTGTGCTATAGGCTCTGAGGTTGTTGTGTGTTTGTCCTTGTACATAACATTTTCATTGAACACTACATCTCTGTTTCGGATCAGTTTTCGGCTCTGATCATCCCACATGCGGTAACCATACTCATCACTGCCATAGCCAATGAAAATACACTTTTGTGACTTGGGATCAAGCTTACCCCTCATAGTGTCACTAACATGTACATATGCAACACAACCAAAAACTTTTAAATGTAAAAGTGTTACCTCTCTACCGCTCCAGACCTCTTCTGGTATTATGTGCTCCAATGGTACTGATGGACCACGATTAATTAAGTACGCTGTTGTACTGACTGCTTCTGCCCAGAACTGTTTCGGCAACCCTGCCTGAATGCGCATGCTTCTGGCTCTCTCAGTCAATGTCCGGTTCATCCGTTCTGCTACGCCATTCTGTTGTGGTGTACGTGGAACAGTTCTCTCTAATCTGATACCGTTCTCATAGCAAAATCTCTTAAACTCGGTGTCCTGATACTCTCCACCATTATCGGACCGTAATCTCTTGATCTTCAAACCCGTCTCATTCTCTATCATAGCCTTCCAACTCTTGAACACACCGTACACTTCAGATTTATGTTTCAAGAAATAAATCCATACCTTTCTGGAATGGTCATCGATGAAGGTGACGAAATAGGACTTTCCGCCAATAGATGAGACATTTGCTGGCCCCCAGACATCAGTGTGAACTAGCTCAAGCTTCTCCTTTCTGAGTTCTCTGCCGCTTTTCTGAAAACTAACCCTCTTTTGCTTACCGAATACGCAATCATCACAGAAGTCGATATCAATCGAATTTAGACCTGGTAGCTTTCCCTTTGCGAGCATAACTTTGAGTCCCTTTTCACTCATGTGACCTAGCCTCTGGTGCCACAAATTATGATCCTCCTTGCTTTCTGCAATTGCTATAAATGTGCTAGCCTTGGTGGTAGTGTACAGCGTACCTGTTTTCTTTCCTCGTGCTATAGTCATAGCTCCCTTGGAAACTTTCCACTTATCTTCACTGAAAGTGGTCACATAACCTTCACTCGCCAACTGGCCTATTGAGATCAGGTTCTTCCTCAAGTCTGGAATGTGTCTGACATCCCTCAGCTTCCATATCGATCCGTTGAGTCTGATATGTACTTCACCCTTGCCAACAACACTGCAGGGTTGATCGTCACCTAGATAAACCTTGCCGAGGTTTCCAGGTGCATAGCTCTCAAAGAGCTTTCGACTTGAGGTGGCATGGAAAGATGCTCCAGAGTCCAAAACCCAAGACTCTGCTTTGCTCTCCAAAGAGCATATCAGTGCATCATCTGCTTCTTCTAAGACAATATTTGCCTCTGTCTTGTCATCCGCTACCTTCTGCGGGGATCTACACTGGTTCCTTAAATGACCAGTCTTGCCGCAATTCCAACATTCGATTGCTTTGGAATTTCTGGGACCTCGAGACTGTGATCTTCCTTGTCTCGACTTGGAACGACCACGCCTTTGGTTTCCGCCTTTCTGTCTGTTCAAACCTCTGCCTCTGGTGTCGACATTCAATGTTGTGCCACTGCTTGAAGAGTCTGGCGACTGTCTTCTGATCTCTTCTGTGAGTACCATACTCACAACGGTATCATACTTCAACGGGTCTATCCCTAAATAATTACTGATTGCAGCCACTGTGGCGTTCCAGCTCTCTGGCAATTTATTAAGGAGAAAAGCTGATTTCACCTTGTCTTGAAACACTACTTCAATTGATTCCAACTGCCCATAAATGTCATTAAGTTTACTGAGATGTTCACCAACATTCCCATTCTCGGACATCTTCAGATTCGTCAATCTGCTGATAAGATGTAATGTAATTGCTCCAGACGGTTGTTCGTACATCTTCGAAAGTGCTTCCATGAGAGACTTTGCAGTCTTTTCATTCCTGATATTAAAGGCAACAGATTTTGCCAACGTCAATCTGATCGTGCCAAGAGCCTTTCGATCTAGGATATTCCACTCCTCTTCTTTCATTGAATCTGGCTTCGTCTCTTCTAGCGGCTGATACAATTTTTTCTGGAATAACACATCCTCAATTTGCATCTTCCCATAGGTAAAGTTTGTACCATCAAACTTGTCGATCATTACTGTCTTTTCTTCTCCCATAGTTCCCACTGAGCCTATTAGAGATATTCGGAGTGCAAAATCGAGTATACGGTTGCATCGGGGACGGTTCAAAACCTTAAGAACGCCTCTGACCGCGTCCAAAACGGGTCAAAAACGACTCCAAACGGGCCAAAACAAATTCGCACAAAAGACAGAAATTTAATCATGGAATCAGTACCTTATCGGGGTGCGTGCGGGCGCGTCCCTGCTCTGCTTGGGCTGATTCTTGCGCCAAAACGTCAGGCTTCGAAATATCTTTCCGTAGATATATTATAAGCCTCGTTCCGATAAACGATGCTCCGGAAAATCACGCCGAACCGAAACTGCTGCTCGACGGAGCCAAAAAACTGACCGGAACTTCAGGCGGCGCGTGGGGGCGCGTGAGGAACTTTCCGGCGACGTGCTTGATACTGCTGGCTTCGTCTCATCGAGACGAAGCTCCTGGTGTGATCGGTTTCTGATTTAGGGCATTCGAAAAAATCAGATCTGGACCAGATCGTCAGGCTTCGTGATTTGCTCCAACCTGAGGCTCTGATACCACTTGTTAGGGTTCGCACACCCTATGTACGAAGCCATGCACACCTGCAAATCAGAAAACGCACACAACCACACCAAACGATCGACACAAGAATATATACGTGGTTCAGCCAAATAAGCCTACGTCCACGGAGAGCACCGTTTCACTAAAAAATCACTGAGAGGATTACAAGGGGGTGATTCGCAGATCACACACGCACACACACTGTGTATATTCACGCCTGTATCACCGGAATAATATAAACGTATATTATTCCTAACTCTCTCTCTCTATTTCTGTGTACACAATTCAATAGGAGAAGCCCTATATTTATAGATGAGGATATAGAGGTGGGTTTCCCAATCTTCCGATGTGGGACAAGTTAATATAACAAAGTAGTCATATTATATATATATGCCAATATATAACATCAATAACTTTACAAAGTGGGGGATAATAAGATTTAGGGACAAAATACCGCTTAATGCAGAATAATCTTATCAATGAGACGGCTTAATAAGCCAAGTTATAGGATCAGGCTTATATATATATTTCAATCAGTCAAGCTTGACCAACCCAACATATACTTCATGAAGATACATATATTCAGCACACATCAGAATCAATTGTTGAGATTAAGTTTGAGTATTAGTGAAAGTACGACTCATATGTCAATATGATCTAATTCACACAATTCTTCTAAACCGGTGCCATTGTCACGCTCCGTGCACGCTATGACTCTTCCACCCTGCACAAGCACTCGCTTCCCAATCCATATTGCTTGACGTAAATTTTGCCGCTTTTGCGCTTATGTCTTTAGAACTTAACTCTATGAAAGAGTCTTATCTTAGTTATTTGTATTTCATTATATGAATCATGTTTTTCAAATTTTATGCCTGCAATACTTCTACAACAGTTCTTCTGCTGAATATATGTTTAGGATTATTAAGAGTCTTATCTTAGTCAAGTTGGAATTCAATATATGAATCATGTTTTTCAAAATTGTTTGTAATACTTCTACACCAGATGTTATAAATCCTAAAATGTGGTGGACCATGTTTACATAACGGTCAATAAATGCAGGGCTAAAGTTGTGAAAAATTTTAGACTGCTTTGGGGCTCCACCGGCAAAAATAGGTGTACAGATATATTTAGGATATTTATAACTGAGTATGATATTAATCATTTTCAAACGTTCAGATGTTGGGTTTTTGACTTAATTTTGAATCACGACTTTTATACATTTGCAGGTTTCCTGATATACGAGATTGTGAAAGCGTATGTACATATTTTGAAACTATAGAGTTGCATATAATTAGATGGCACAGCAACTACAGAACCATGATCTACTTTATAACCAATATCATTTTATATACCTTTAGAATATTGATATTCTGATAAACTTCGATCTCATTTCTTTCGATACCTCTAACTTAAACTATCTTCCTCTTATATAGAGAGGTTTCACAATTCTAGACTTAAGCTAGATTACCAAACTA
Organism: Cornus suecica; assembly: GCA_963922005.1. Lineage (NCBI taxonomy): Eukaryota > Viridiplantae > Streptophyta > Magnoliopsida > Cornales > Cornaceae > Cornus > Cornus suecica. Next base: position 14,655,742 of record OY998240.1, on the reverse strand, counting down.
CCCCCGAGTACATTATTAAGCCTCATCGACAGGATAAAGAGGAATATGTTTTACAACTCGGACACTGACGTGCTGGCCACAACTTTTCTCTAAAGAGAGTAGTAAGTGGAGGGACAGCTCACAAAAGACATAAATTATTACTCTATCTATATTACTTTTAAAAAATCTTGCTCATAGGGCTACATGCTTATCGCCTTAGCTTGAATGATAGCCTCTGTTTTTGCTTTCCTTTATATTGGAATATTTTTCAAGATTCTCTGTCTCCTTATTGCTATCCTTGAGGATTTGCTGATGAGGACCTTCCTTATCATCATTGCTTATGTCTGGCAAAAGGTGACATGGCAAAAGGTTAATTGATGCTTCAGCAAATGCTATGGCAATTTGAGTGTGGTTGTGCTCGATGAGAGTACGAAAAAGGATACGACCCGAGTCTTTCCAAGTGTAATGGTTGCTAAAGTCACTTGAAATTACATCTAACTGATCAAGTCTATGGACTCACTCCATGTAGTTTAGCTGCTGGTAATCAGGGGCTACAAGTAACATAGGTTCTTCCTTTGCATTAAGATTCTGCTTCTCCCCGAGAATGTGGATAGAAGGATAGACCTCTGTTGGATCTACTTTGTACTATTTTATGGTTTTCCAGTACTTTTTCTTGAAGAGTGGTGGTGCAGAATAGACTCGAACTTCGTATTGCTCGTTTTCCTTGTAGTGGCTACGGTGGTGACAGTTGTCCCATAAAAACTTACAGAACTCAAGAATTTCCTCAGGGAAGAAATTAACCATTGTTAATGTTCAATCATCAATAGGGAAAGATTTTATAAATCCATTTTCAAATATATCATAAAAGATATTTAGATCTATAAAACTCTGGATTGATAACTGTTTACCTCCTAGGGTTGAGCAAACTATCTTTGTATTCTCATGAAGTACCTTTAACAGCTGGTATAACTCCATCTGAACATACTGCAACTGATCTTCCCATTTCTTTTAGTAATAGAAAAATTTGGGTAAGAACCTATTTTGGAATAATTCCCATTTGATGGGTTCATCCTCGTCAAAGTGGCTTGTTTCGAACTGTTGTGGGATTGGTGCGAAACTTTTATTCGGATTACTCTTTTGAATTAGAGTAATTGAACTACTGGTCAACTTGTTAAGCCGAGAAATTCTTTCTCAACTTTTCTAACAGGTGCTGCATTTTTTGTACCTGCTTGAATGGGACTGAAAACCTCACTTAGGATCTAGGCTTGATCCTTGGTTAATGGATGTTTCCTAGTTTTCTTCCATTGAGTAATATATCTAAGGTTATTGGCACTCTTCTCAATATTTTGATAAGGGCCTTCTGGTCGAAGGTTAGTTGGGTTTTGCTTTTGGACAAGGCTCGATTGTCCATAAAGCTGGTCCATTATATCAACAACAAGCTTTCTATCTAGCTTTTCCCTACGGTGTATTATATTCATGTTTATAGGCTCTGGTTGATTATCTCTAGTAGTGCGGTGGATATTCGGGTGACTATGGACATGAGGTCCACTAGTTGTGAATGGGCTTCTTTGAAGCACTCATGTTTTAATACAGTGATTGGGCTTTATTTGTCCCAAAGAGACTAAGTCTTTCTTGCCTTTGTCCTTGGTATAAAGACTTTTGGGCTTATTAGCCTCTTATGGCCTATAGGCCTTATCCTTTTCTTTACTATTTAAGGCTATTGCCTCTTCATACGTATTAGGAGGAAAATTGGACTTATTACCCTCAACATGTTGATCTATTTCTAGATTCAACTTAGTTTGAGCAAATTCTATCTCAAGCTGAACTAACTTACATTTCATTTCCAGGATTTCTACCTCAGCGTTGTTGTTGCTTAAAGATGCCATATGTGAAATAGATAAACAAACTGTTATGATCTTATCTTGCTTAGAAGACTATATGATCGTAGATGTATGAAGTGGTGCATTTATACTTGCTATTTCTCTAGTAAGAGAATCGACTAAAAAGTTGTTGGCTCCAGTTATGTATTCTAGTCACATGAGAGTCTACTGAAAGAATCTTCCATTTGTCCCTGCGCACTTTAGTAGAATAAAATAAAAGTTGTAAAACCTACTTTAACTTTAAGAGATTGGATAATAAGAAAATGAATTATTTTATGTTCACACAAAGTAACTTATCATGAACTATCAATTTTTCTTAAAAACGAAGGAAAAATTCATTGAATATTTTATTTTTTATTTTTATTTTTTGTGCCAAGTAACTTCTCATAACCACTTAGTTTTTTCAATAAAATAACTAATGTAAGCACTAAAATATTATTTATAAAATAATTTTTTAACTAATATTATATAAAAAAAGCTTTTTAGCCATTATATTTAATTAGTATTCACATAAAAAAATTAATATGAAATATCATTTATGCATAAAAATATTCTTCATTAGTATTCAATCTTGTGGAATTTCAGTCGCGGCCACCACCACCGTACCACTTGTTATCTCAAATTGCAACATTGATTTCTCCTACCGAAAAGTCCAACCATACCATTTCGCATCTACAACAACATTAAAACTTACCTTAAATACTTTAATCAAAAAATATTTTTGTCAACATATATATATATATATATTTTGAATAGTAAGAAACTCATATACCATACCCACAAAGTCTCTTAAAAGGCTTGAACCCCTCACCTCCCCAATTGAGATAATGTTACATCATTTCAATACACGTGCGTTGGTATTTTTGTCAACATATTATGCCATTCTTTATCATATAAGTATATTTCATAGTAAAATAAATAACTGTTATTTGGGCTTATTTAGTATTTTGTATAGCCCAGTATATATAAGGGCAATTAGTCTTTTAAGTGGTGAAGAGAGAAGAAAGTCTAATAACTCATTAATGTATCTAATGATATAAACTTTCAAAATAAATTAATAAACTAAATAAATATCATCCCCTAAATAAGATTAGAGCCTACTTGAGTTAAGAGTTTAGCTCATTAAAGTTTTTGAATAAAGATAAACCTGTTCCTAGGTAATTTCATATATTCAGACAATCTATTTGTTTATTTTAATTTTGTCTCGTTGCTGTTTTTTTTTTTTTTTTTTTTTTTTTCTCTCTCACTAGGTTGCAATTGAATAGACTTAAAGCCGAGTTTGGAATGTTCATGTTTGATTAATTTATTAAGCGAACCTAAAAAAAGTGTCCGGGCTCAACTTATTTGTTAAACAAACGAGCCCGAACCACACGTTAATTTTAATGAGTTAAGTCCAAACCTATTTACGAACGGATCGTTTTAATTGCGACGCATATTACTATTACTAATAGTCGCCTAGATAGAGTTATTACATGTTTGTTTTTAACAATTTTTATTTATTTAAAGTGATTGCAAAATGATCATATCAGTCTAGTGACTCTCAACAATTCTCTTAATTTCATCAATGTTCAAGATTCGCTCATTTATTAAATGAATTTAAAAATTGTACTCGGATTCAGTTCATTTACTAAACAAATGATACCAAGCCGAACTCTTAATAAGTGGAGCCCACAATTACACAGGAAAAGCTAAATTCATTTTAGGGCCCTATCTCTCACTTTTGCATAAAATTACTCATGAGATTCCATCCTAGTTTGGTTTACAATTTAATCATGTTATTTAAGAGTAAACCATTTTGTAATTTGTTCCAAGTTTCTAACACCACATAAACAAAGGTCACTTAATTACTTTTAATATATGATCGCTTAACATATCAGGTCTTTAATCAGTAAATAATATATTCCTAAAAAATAAATAAAAAATATTTTTGGATAAATATCACTTAGATCCCTTAAGATTTTATCTATATCCCACCTAAACCCCTCGCTTTTTCATATTCCCATATAGATCCCTTGAAGTTTGGCCCATTTAAGGCTGCACACGGTCCGGTCCTGTTCGGTCCCGGTTCCGACCGGAACCGGAACCGAACCATTATTTTCGATTTCTTAAAAATGAGAACCCGAACCGAACCATTTTGTCATTAAATTGTGTATGATAACCATTATTATTATTAAATAATTAGAGAAATCAAGGTCATTTCACGGACTTCCTTAAAGAAAATTGACGGATGTTAATATTTGGGGGTCTGGGTGAGAATATGAAAAAGAGAAAGGATTTAGGTGGGATATAAGAAAACTTCAGGGAATCTACGTGATATTTACCCAATATTTTTCTTATGCTCTTACCTTTGTATCTAGTCACGTGTTTGGAAGTCTCCTTCTTCAACTCCAATTGTCAGTCACGTGACCACATCATACATTACACAACTCCCATATTGTAGTATTGTAACAACCAAGATCCTCATACCATACGAGAACTTGAAGCCTTCATCTAACGGTCCAAACAATTTTTGAACGGCCAACCTCGTCCAGCAAAGCACTCGTACCAGAGATTTCAATATAAGTACATACACTCTGAATAATCCGAGAAAATAATTAATTAATCAAGCTTTGGAAATCATAAACCTGAAAAAGTATAACCAACTGAGTTCGTCGATCATACTCATTCCTGCTCACTCTCTCTAAAACTCTCTAATGCTGTGACTTTCTCTCTCTAGATGCTCAATATTTAAGACTCTCTCGCTATCCGATCTTTCGATCCTCCACCGGAACCACCGCCATGTACGGCGGTGGAGGCGACGTGCCGCAGCCATCGCCGCCGGAAAATGGAGGCAAATTTCTCCTCCAACTGATCCGAAATCCACCCCAAATGCCTCAACAACCACCACCACCGCACGCTGCCACCGGAGCTTCACCGCCGACGCCGTCACCACCTCTCACTCACGATCCCGCAGTCGCAGCAGTGGGCCCCACACTGCCCTTCCCGCCATTCCCGTTCAACAACGGTCACGATCTTCCTCCCTACCAGCCTCCTTGGCCCCAACTGCCTCCGTTCGCGCCTCACCACTTCTTCCTCCGAGGACCTCCTCCTCTTCCTCCCCAAAACCCCAACCCAAACCCTAATTGGCCCTCTCCGCCTCCTCCTCCTCGGTTCAATCACACTCACCATCACCAACCTCCCCAACTCAATCACGGATCATTGGACGATGATATACGAAAGCTAGGGTTTTCGGGTACCAATCCGAGACCTATCTCAACTCATCAGCAAGAACACAAACTCATGTTTGGTTCATTGCCTTGTGAAATTCGAAACAATGAGGGTGTATCAAATGGCAATGCACATGATGATTTTTCTTCAAGGGGTGAGAAGGAGGCTTTAGCGGTGAAAGAACGAGAAATCAATTCTCTGAATTTAACCCGGGATAGTTCGAATTCACGTTTATTTCGGAATCATGAGCAGGAACAAAGACGAGGTGGTGGCAGAGGCAGAGGCAGAGGCAGAGGATCTGATAAACATAAGCATGGAGGGAATTATGGGACAATGGGGCCGCCGTCGCAGGAAATGAGGCGAACCCCACCTGGTTTTTCCGGCAAGCCAAAGGATGCGGGGCATTGGGAGTCTAGGAATAGGGGGAGGAGTTTAGAGCACAATGTGGATAGGGAAGGAGGTCGTTTTGGTGAGCAGCATAGTGTGGATTTTACTTCAAAGGTTGAGGATGATAGAGAAAGAGAAGTGTCAGCTGGGCATATGAAAGCTCGTGGCGATATATTGAATGGTTTGGGGCTTAGTAGTCAGCTTGATTGCCCTGGCCCGTCAAAAGGAAGCAATCATCATTCTGTTTCGGCATCTTATATTGAAGAGTCTCTGTCGGAATTGCATGGTGAAATTGGTGAAGATGAGAAGAGAGTTTGGAAGCAGGAGAAGAATATGAAGAAGGATGGTGACAAAAATGATAAAAGGCAACGTCGAGGTTCTCGTGAAAAGGTAAATGCTTTGCCCACTTATTACCTGTGCTTTGGTTGATTATATTCAAGTGATTAATCAAGAGCTCCATTGGAATCAAAATCTGTTTACTACTACTGTACATGTGTAAGTTCCATACCTGCATACAAACAACCGCCGCCAACTCTCTACTGCATGCAAGCCACCACCATCAACATCATTCTCATGCACAGTCCAAATCACGCATGGATAAAAGTCAACATTCTCAAGCCACGCTCAAGATCAGTTGCTCAAGTCATGCGTGGATGTAGACAGCTGCCCACATGCAAGGATTTGCATGTCATGCGCAATATGATGTTTTGTTTGGTTTCTACTTCGTTCGGGTATATATATGGACGTTGTAATGGATTGTAAAAACAAGAGAGTACACATAAGTGAAGTGTAGAGTGAGAGCAAGAGTAACACAGAGAGTTGTTCTGTGTGAGTGAGAGTGTGAAGTTGAGTAGAGTGATATTATATTCTCCTCCCCACTATCGGTTTTCTTCAACCGAAACATAGTGAAATCTCTTAAAGTAGACGTAGGTATTTATTGGACCGAACCACTATAAACCTTGGTGTCTATTGTGTGTGTGTGTTTGAGTTTCGTGTTGCTTGGGCCTAACAAAGTGGTATTAAAGCCATTAGAGCTAAACATAGTCGTTTCTTGAACCTCTATTTCGAACCAGTATACATATCAAACCACCACACCACCCATATTTTCAGACGACCCATCACAAGAAGAATCTTTTCCTGTTGAAAACAACCCCAAATGCCGCCGCACGCGCCGCCCAACTCTCGGCGTGTCAGAAGCCTCGGTGTCACGTGCCTCACGAGTTGTCTTCCTCCAGCGCGCGTGAGGACCATGCGCTTCACGCGCCTCCACCCTCCAGCGCGCGTCATGCGCCTCCACGCGCGCCACGTCACTGCTGACGTCATCCAGGTGCCACGTCACTACTGACGTCACACCCCCTGCCAGTGTTGTCACGGGCGCGCCCAGGCACTAGGCGAGGCGAGGCGAGGGTTTAGCGCCTCGCCTGCAACTAGGCGAGGCCACCTTTGAAAGGCGTCGCCTGGGCGCTCGCCTGGGGGCGCCTAGCGCCTAGGCGCTGGTGAATGTTTTTAAATGTCTTATATTTGATATTTTTGTACTTCTACATTTTAATTTATTGGCTTTTAACTTTCTTAGCAATGTTTTATTAGTTTAAATGTCTTATATTTGTTATTTTTACTAAAAGTGATTTATTAATTTAATTGTGAAAATAATTTATTATTGAGCGCCTCGCTTCACTCAGGCGAGCGCCTCGCCTGGCGCCTAGGCGATAGGAGGTCTCTAGCGCCTAGGGTCGCCTCACGCCTTTAACAACTACGCCCCCTGCCACGTGTCACCCCTGTTATTGTGACACGTGTCTGCCACGTGTTACCCACAGACGTTGCCACGTCATCTGCCACGTGTCACCACTGACACACTGCCACGTGTCACTTCCTGCTCCTGCCACATCATCAACTACTTTGCAAAATTACAGTTTTTCCCCTCGCCGTTGTTTTGACTATTCCGGACTCATCCTAAGTCAGATTTGAGTTCAGTCAGAGGCGATCTTAAGGTTTTCGACCGTTCCAGACGCAACGGTACACTCCGTTTTGTGTGATTCTACTCCGAACATATCAAACAAGCCAGGGAGAGCTTAAAGTTGATCCGATTAGATGGGAGATTCAGAATCCGGAGCCATGATGAAATTGACCGCAGCAAACTATTCATTGTGGCAGTAAAAAATGGAGGATTTTTTGTATATTAAAGATCTGTGGAAGCCGATCAAAAGAACCGATGACGCACCTGACGGCAAACCAAAGGACATGACCGACGGAGACTGGACGGTACTCAACCGAAAATGTGCCGACCAAATAAGAGAATGGATCGACAAAAACATTTATCAAAATTTTGCCAACGACAATGATGCTTATGCTCTTTGGCAAAAATTGGAGAAGATGTATGCGCGGAAAACATCTCAAAACAAGGTAAATCTTTTGAGCCGTATTGTAAATCTTAAATACAAAGACGGCAAAAGTGTGTCAGAACACATGAGCGAATTCCAGGGGTTGTTGGATCAATTCAACTCTATGAAAATGGTTATAGAAGATGAGATGCAAGCAGTATTCCTATTACACTCTCTTCCTACAAGTTGGGAAACTGATGCAGGGGGATCCGAGTCAGACGATGCCGAGCTGTCAGATTGCTCATTGATGGCGTTGGATTACCTGGAGCGGGAGGATCAGCGCAAAAATAGAAAGAAATCGTGATCTAGCCTAATTGGGGCAGTTTCCGTGTACGCGTCGGTTTTTTGGCCATAACTGGAGCTACAAGTGTCGGATTCGCGCCCGTGACCCCAATTCGGAAAGCTAATCTCGGTGCGGATGTCGTGGCCACCCAGCTACGCTCGGTGCACATCGTTTCGAGCCCCAAATCCGCTGTTTTCCTTTTCAATTCTTTATTTTTAGTTAATTTTTGCTGTTTATGGTAATTTTTTATTTGTCAATTAGGAGATGATTCTGAACCCGATTTGGGCCAGATTTTTGGCAATCTTTTTATTTTTTTCCATATTTTGTTTTGGTAGGACTTTTAGGGTTTTGCTATTTTTGGCAAAAATCCCATTAGGGGTCAATTTTCAGCTATTTAAACCCGGCTTGTGGGTTTTTTTTGGATCAGTTTTGAATATTAAGAATTTTATTAAATTTCAGAGTGTTCTCTGAATTTTGGGTCGAATAATTTCTCCCTTTTCTTTCTTGCAAATTACCCGTTGCGCTAGCCTGCAGAATAATCTCTATTCTGTCCGGTGTCAATTGGTATCAAAGCTCAGCATCTTCCTGAGGCGGTATTTCCATCAGTTTTCGATGGCTAATAATTGTGGTCGTGGTCGTGGTGGTCGTTGTGGGCAGGTTCCGATTGAGAAAGTCCCGTACCGTGATCGTAACGTTCAGGATGTTATGATTGAGGATTTGCAGAGGCAAGTGGCAGAGTTAACCCAGCGCCTGGCGGCGCAGGAAATCGGTAATCATGATGTGGAAGATTCTGATACCGACAATTCCACCTTCGAAAATCCGTATCACAATCAGTACCGTCATAGAGATCTCGGCTTCAAAGTTGACCTGCCCGAGTTTTCTGGTACGTTACAAGCCGATTGCTTTATTGATTGGTTGAATGAAGTAGAACGAATTTTTGATTATAAAGAGGTCCCGGATCGTGTCAAAGTGAAATTGGTGGCCATCAAACTCAAGGGTCGAGCATCTGCGTGGTGGGAACAGTTGAAACGTTCAAGAAACAGGCAGGGCAAGGCCAGGATCACTGATTGGGAGAAGATGAAGAAGAAGATAAAGAGTCAATTCCTTCCCTTTGGCTATACTCAAACCCTATTTCAGCGACTTCATTCGTTGAGGCAAGGGATGAGATCCGTGGAAGATTATACAGAGGAGTTCTATCAGTTGATCGCTCGGAATGATATAACTGAGACAGAAGAACAGATGGTAGCCCGATATTTGGGGGGTTTACGACAACCTCTACAGGATGCCCTCAGCCTTCACTCGCTGTGGACAGTTTCTGAGGCCTACTAGCGCGCCCTTGCTGTAGAGAAACAGCAGAATAGACGACCCGTCATCAGAAACGACCAAAGCAGTAGGCCATCTCGCCCTCAAGAATCCCGTCCTCCCCAGCAGCCACCAAAGGGTAATCCTAACCCTTCGATTAAGTGTTTTCGATGTGGTGAACAGGGGCATATAGCAACCCATTGCAGGAAGCCTGCCAGTCAGACGGGCAAAAATCTACTGCTTGAGGAAGGCATGGAAGATGAGACTGAGGAGGTTGGAGAGCCAGTGTATGACGAAGAAGGAGATGAGGATGTGTTGTATGGGGACGGCCATGAAACTCTGGTCATTCGTAAGAACCTACTGACTCCCAGAGGCGATTCCGAAGATGACTGGTTGAGAACCAATATTTTCCACACAACCTGCATTGTGGCCGATAAAGTCTGCAAGATGATTATTGACAGTGGCAGTTGTGAGAACGTAGTCTCTGAAGACGCTGTCCAGAAATTGCTGTTGAAAACAGATCGTCACCCCAAGCCGTACAAACTATCATGGCTGAATAAAGGCAGTGAGGTAACAGTAGATAGACGATGCTTAGTGTCTTTTTCTGTTGGCAAGAAATATTTCGATAATGCTTAGTGTGATGTAGTGTCCATGGATGCATGTCATATACTGTTAAGCAGACCTTGGCAATATGATCGAAGTGTGGTACATGACGGACGGAAGAATACATATTCCCTTAGCATCAAAGGGAAAAAGATTATGTTGGCACCTCGTCGGGAAGGACCCAATCCTACCCTGGTTGTCAATAGTAACAATTTGCTTTCTATGTCCAGGTTTTTGGTTGAAGTTGAGCGTGAACATGTAGTTTGTGCTTTACTGCCTTGTGGAAATAGTGCAACAGGTGAGGTTCCAGAATTACCTACGGAGGTCCAACGGCTGCTTTCGGAATTCTCTGACTTGATGCCAGAAGACCTTCCTCCTGGACTGCCGCCTATGAGAGATATTCAGCATCAGATCGACCTAATTCCAGGCTCGAGTTTGCCCAATAGACCAGCATACCGCCTCAGCCCAAAGGAGGCTGAAGAGTTGCAGCGACAGGTAGTAGAGTTACTGGAGATGGGCTACATCCGTGAGAGTATGAGCCCATGTGCCGTTCCTGTCTTGCTGGTACCAAAGAAAGATGGTTCCTGGCACATGTGTGTAGACAACAGAGCCATCAACAGAATTACGGTGAAGTACAGATTTCCCATTCCCCGCCTAGATGGCATGCTAGATCAATTGTCCGGTTCTAAGGTCTTCTCCAAAATTGACCTTAAGAGCGGATACCACCAAATCCGAATAAGGCCTGGAGACGAGTGGAAGACGACGTTTAAGACGCAACATGGGTTGTATGAGTGGATGGTTATGCCATTTGGACTGTCCAATGCGCCCAGCACATTCATGAGATTTATGCATCAGGTTTTACGGCCTTTCATAGGGAAATTCGTGGTAGTCTACTTCGACGATATCCTTATTTATAGCCCCACATGGGCCTCACACTTTGATCACCTCCGTGCAGTTTTTGACATGCTCAGGAAGGAGCGCCTGTTTGTTAATCAGAAGAAGTGTTCTTTCTTCACTACTTCTGTAACCTTTCTAGGTTTTGTTGTGTCTACTGATGGTGTTCATGCAGATCAGTCGAAGATAGATGCAGTCTTGGAGTGGCTCCAGCCAAAAACCTTGCATGATGTCAGGAGTTTCCATGGGTTGGCATCTTTCTACCCCCGCTACATCAGAAATTTCAGCACTCTGATTGCTCCTATCACAGAGTGCCTCAAGGGACGTGATTTCCACTGGACTAAGGAGGCAGAAGCCAGTTTTCAACTAGTCAAGCAGAAGATGACGGAGGCACCGGTGTTGGCACTCCCTGATTTTGATAAAGTGTTTGAGTTGAATTGTGATGCATCTGGAGTTGGCATTGGTGGTGTTCTAAGTCAGGAAGGGCGACCCATAGCTTTTTTCAGTGAGAAACTTCGGGATCCAAGAAGAATTACTCCACCTACGACTTGGAGTTCTACGCTATCGTTCAGTCTTTGAGTCATTGGCGTCACTACCTTGTGCATAAGGAATTCATCCTTCTTACTGATCATGAGGCTCTGAAGTACATAAATGGTCAACACAAGCTGAGCAGACGGCATGCCAAATGGGTGGCGTACTTATAAGAGTTCACTTTTTCCCTGAGGCACCTATCAGGGAACCTGAACCGTGTTGCAGATGCCCTCAGTTGTCGCACTTTACTCCTCACCACCATGAGTACCCGAGTCACAGGATTTGAAACTTTCACTGATTTGTATGCCACAGATCCTTCCTTTGGAAAGATCATTCAGGAGGTAACATCTGGTCATCGTCATGATTTCCTTTTACATAATGGTTATTTGTTTCGTGGGCTACAATTGTGCATTCCAGATTGTTCGCTAAGGCAACAGATTATTAGTGAGCTTCATAATGAGGGTCACTTCGGGCGAGACAAGACATTGGCCCTTATTGCTTCTGATTATTATTGGCCCAAATTGACCAGTGACGTAGCTCACTTTGTGAAGCGTTGTTATGTATGCCAAAGGTCCAAGGGTGTCCTCACCAATGCAGGCCTTTACACCCCCTTGCCGGTTCCTGAAGCTACTTGGTTCGATGTCTGCATGGACTTCGTGTTGGGCTTACCCCGTACCCAACGGGCCTGTGATTCTATTTTAGTTGTGGTTGATAGGTTTTCCAAGATGGCCCACTTTATACCTTGTAGGAAAACCATGGATGCTGCCCGAATAGCCCATCTTTACTTCAGGGAGATTGCGCGTCTCCATGGTGTTCCTCGATCCATCACTTCAGATCGAGACACCAAGTTCATCAGTAATTTCTGGAGGAGTTTATGGGGAAAGCTGGGTTCGAAGCTGAATTTCAGCAGCGCTTATCACCCCCAGACGGATGGTCAGACCGAAGTGGTGAATCGGAGTCTAGGCAATCTGTTGAGGTGTTTAGCAAGTACTAAACCCAAGCAGTGGGATCTGGCATTACCTCAAGCAGAATTTGCCTACAACAGGTCAACGAGCAGGACCACAGGAATGAGTCCTTTTGAGATCGTCTATGGTCAAAATCCATCTGGAGTACTGGACTTAGCGCCCATTCCACGTGTGGGCCGTTTGCATCCTAGGGCAGATGAGTTGGCCCAACATCTTCGAGGCATCCATGAGCAGGTGAAACTGGCCATTCACGAGAGCAATGCCAAGTACAAAGCTCGAGCGGACAGTCATCGTCGTCAGGTACTTTTTGATGTTGGTGATTTTGTTTGGGCTGTATTAACTCGTGATCGTTTCCCTGTTGGCGAGTATAATAAGCTTAAGGAGCGGAAGATTGGACCCTGTGAGATATTGCAGAAGATTAATGACAACGCATACAGGTTGCGTCTCCCTAGTCACTTGAAGACTTCTGATGTTTTTAATGTGAAACACCTAACTCCTTGCTTTGCGGATTCTGATGATGCTGCCATGAACTCGATGACGAGTTCTTTCCAACCCGGGGTGACTGATGCAGGGGGATCCGAGTCAGACGATGCCGAGCTGTTAGATTGCTCATTGATGGCGCTGGATTACCTGGAGCGGGAGGATCATCGCAAAAATAGCAAGAAATCGTGATCTAGCCTAATTGGGGCAGTTTCCGTGTACGCGTCGGATTTTTGGCCATAACTGGAGCTACAAGTGTCGGATTCGCGCCCGTGACCCCAATTCGGAAAGCTAATCTCGGCGCGGATGTCGTGGCCACCCAGCTACGCTCGGTGCACATCGTTTCGAGCCCCAAATCCGCTGTTTTCCTTTTCAATTCTTTATTTTTAGTTAATTTTTGCTGTTTATGGTAATTTTTTATTTGTCAATTAGGAGATGATTCTGAACCCGATTTGGGCCAGATTTTTGGCAATCTTTTTATTTTTTTCCATATTTTGTTTTGGTAGGACTTTTAGGGTTTTGCTATTTTTGGCAAAAATCCCATTAGGGGTCGATTTTCAGCTATTTAAACCCGGCTTGTGGGTCGTTTTTGGATCAGTTTTGAATATTAAGAATTTTATTAAATTTCAGAGTGTTCTCTGAATTTTGGGTCGAATAATTTCTCCCTTTTCTTTCTTGCAAATTACCCGTTGCGCTAGCCTGCAGAATAATCTCTATTATGTCCGGCGTCAGAAACGCTAGTTGTCTCTGTAAGCAACTCAGCTCCAGATTGTATAATTACCATGGAAATGACGAAAGATAGAATGCTGAACGAGAAAGCAAAAAGAAAGGAAGAAGGATATAATTTGGAGTCGGAAGCTCTTATCACTGAAAGACGAGAAAGAAAAGAATGGCGCGGTAGAAGCAAAAGTAGAAACCATCGCAATCAGACACAACATTGTGGGCGATCAAAGTCCACTTTCAGAAGAGACAAAACCTATCATCACTGCGGCAAGTCAGGCCATTTTATCAGAGAATGCAGGAAGCTAAAAGCTGAACAGTCTAGATAACAGACCAAAAACAGAGGTGAAGAAAGTACCTCAGAAGCAACAGCAACAGCCGGAGAAGAGATGGTCATCGTTCAAGATGATGATTGTGTCCACTTCACATCCGAAGATTCTACCTCGGTTATTGACTCAGGTGCTTCTTGTCATGTCACTTCAAGGAAGGATATGTTCACATCCTACACCAGTAGTGACTTCGGACTTATGAAGATAGGGAACCACGGAGCATCCAAAATTACCGGCAAGGGCGATATTCTTTTGGAAAGCAGCAATGGATGCAAACTACTCCTCAAAGATGTGAGACATGTCCCAGATATTCGTCTCAACCTGATCTCCACCGGCAAGCTCGATGATGAAGGCTACAACAGTCACTTTGGTGATGGTAAGTGGAAGCTTACCAAAAACAATCTTGTGGTGGCCAGAGGAAAGAAGACCAACTCTCTCTACACAACGCAAGCAAAACTGTGCAAAGTTGAGGTGAATATGATGGAGAAAGAAGTCCCCACCGAGTTATGGCACAAAGACTCGGTCATATGAGTGAGAAAGGGCTCAAGATCCTTGTCAGAAAAAAACTCGTACCTGGAATGAAAGGTACTCCATTACACACTTGTGTCGACTGCATCATGGGGAAACAACACAGAGTTGCATTCCGCAGTTCTCCTCCATTTAGAAAACCAGACATTCTAGATCTCGTACACACGGATGTTTGCACCATGCAAACCAGAACTCTTGGAGGTGCCCTCTATTTTGTCACATTTATTGATGATCATTCCAGGAAATTATGGACCTTTGCCTTGAAAACTAAAGACCAAGTGCTAGAAGTGTTCAAACAGTTCCATGTAAAGGTTGAAAGAGAAACTGGGAAAAGGCTGAAGTGCGTACGTGCAGACAATGGTGGCGAGTACAGAGAACCATTCGAGGAGTATTGCAGAAGCTTCGACATCAGACTCGAAAAATCAGTGCCAAAAACTCCTCAACATAACGGTCTTGCAGAAAGAATGAACAGAACCATCTGCGAAAGAATCAGGTGCATGTTATCTAATGCCAAGTTGTCAACTCCTTTCTGGGGTGAAGCAATGAGAACAACGGTTGACTTAATCAACCTATCTTCCTCAGTTCCATTAAACGGTGATGTTCCAGAGAAAGTATGGAGAGGGAAAAATGTTTCCTACAAACACTTGAAGGTGTTTGGCTGCAGAGCATTTGTCCACATCCCCAGAGATGAAAGATCCAAGCTTGACGGAAAGGCCAAACAATGCATGTTCCTGGGATATGCCCACGAAGAGTTTGGTTACAGACTCTGAGATCCTATCAACAAAAAGGTCATCAGAAGTAGAGATGTGGTGTTTTTCGAAAATCAGATCATTGAAGATCTTGAAAAGCAGAAGAAATCAGATTCACCTGAAGAGTTACCAGCTAATCTAGACCCGGTTCCTTCACCGAGAGCACAAAATGATGGGGGAGCTATTCAAGGAGATCCAGCTGATGACAGTGCTGAACCAGAACCAGTTGCAAAAGAAAATCCTATTGATCCTCAAACAAGGAGATCTTCCAGAGAGCAATAACCGAATCGCAAATATTCTTCCGCAGAGTACGTGATGCTTAGTGACGGGGGAGAACCAAAGAGCTATCAGGAAGCTGTTGCAGATTGTAAAAAGGCGGAGTAGATGAAAGCCATGCAGGAAGAGATGAAATCGTTGCATGAGAATTACACATATGACTTGGTCAAGCTACCGCAGAGAAGGAAAGCTCTCAAGAATAAATGGGTATTCAAACTAAAGACTGAAGAAAATAATCCACAACCAAGGTATAAGGCAAGACTGGTTGTGAAGGGATTCGGCCAGAAGAAGGGCATTGATTTTGAAGAAATATTTTCACCTGTGGTGAAAATGTCCTCCATCCGAGTTGTTCTTGGCTTGGCAGCCAGCTTGAACCTAGAGATCGAACAACTGGATGTAAAGACCGCATTTCTATATGGTGATCTGGATGAAGAAATCTACATGGAGCAACTTGAAGGATTCAGAACTAGAGGAAAAGAAAATCTTGTGTGCAGATTGAGGAAGAGTCTCTATGGGCTCAAACAAGCACCAAGACAGTGGTACAAAAAGTTCGATTCATTCATGGACCGGAATGGGTACAACAGAACCACTGCAAATCACTATGTATTTGTCAAGAAATTTCCTGATGGAGATTTTATCATCCTCTTGCTATATGTCGATGATATGTTGATAGTTGGCCATGACAGTAGCAAGATTAACAAGTTGAAGAAGGAATTAAGCAAGTCATTTGCTATGAAGGATTTGGGACCGGCAAAACAAATCTTGGGAATGCAGATCTCTCGAGACAAACAGAAACACAAGCTCTGGTTATCTCAAGAAAGATATATTGGCAAAGTTCTTGAAAGATTCAACATGAGCAAAGCAAAACCAGTCAGTGCTCCACTTGCAAGCCACGTCAAGCTTAATATTAAGCAACGTCCTTCAAGTGAGACGGAAAAAGTAGAAATGAAGAAAGTGCCTTATGCTTCAGCGGTTGGCAGCTTAATGTACGCTATGGTATGCACGAGGCCTGATATTGCTCATGCAGTTGGAGTTGTCAGTCGGTTTCTGTCAAATCCTGGAAAGGACCATTGGGCAGCAGTAAAATGGATCCTCAGGTATCTTAGAGGAACTACTAATATTTGTTTATGTTTTGGTAGTTGTAAACCTTTATTGGAAGGTTGCACAGATGCAGACATGGCAGGTGATAGTGACTCAAGAAAATCCACATCAGGATGCCTAATCACTTTTGTAGGGGGAGTAGTCTCATGGCAATCTCGATTACAAAAGTGTGTTGCTTTATCCACCACAGAAGCTGAATGCATTGCAATAACATAAGGATGCAAAGAGATCTTGTGGATGAAGAAATTTCTTCAAGAATTGGGACAAGAGCAGGAAAAGTATGTCATATATTGTGATAGTCAAAGTGTTATTCATCTGAGCAAAAATTTAACCTTCCACTCAAGGTCCAAACACATCGACGTCAGGTATCACTGGATCCTTGATGTGCTAGAAAATAAACTTCTACAGCTAGAGAAGATTCACACAGATGTTATTGGATCAGATATTATGACCAAGAGCCTATCCAGATAAAAGCTAGAAGTTTGCAGAGAAGAAGTTGGTTTAACAACAACTCTAAATTGGCAGTGAGGGGGAGATCAGCTGAAGACGTTTTCCTCCGATTGGTATGGAAGGGGGAGAATTGTAAGTTCCATACCTGCATACAAACAACCGCCGCCAATTCTCTACTGTATGCAAGCCGCCACCATCAACATCATTCCCATGTGCAGTCCAAATCACGCATGGATGAAAGTCAACATTCTCAAGCCACGCTCAAGATCAGTTGCTCAAGTCATGCGTGGATGTAGACAGCTGCCCACATGCCAGGATTTGCATGCCATGCGCAATATGATGTTTTGTTTGGTTTCTACTTCGTTCGGGTATATATATGGACGTTGTAATGGATTGTAAAAACAAGAAAGTACACACAAGTGAAGTGTAGAGTGAGAGCAAGAGTAACACAGAGAGTTTTTCTGTGTGAGTGAGAGTGTGAGGTTGAGTAGAGTGATATTGTATCCTCCTCCCCATTATCGGTTTTCTTCAACCGAAACATAGTGCAATCTCTCAAAGTGGACGTAGGTACCTATTGGACCGAACCACTATAAACCTTGATGTCTATTGTGTGTGTGTGTTTGAGTTTCGTGTTGCTTTGGGCCTAACAACATGAACCACCTAGCCATATATGAACCACCACATCACGGGAGAATCTTCCATCGTACGATTCTCCTATGTTATAGGGTTTATGGCTGTTAAAGAACCACTAATCATATAACAAGACCAACTTGTCTGCGGAGACATGGATGATCTTGCATGACCATGGTAACCAACAGGCAACAGCAAAGTAAGTATTCTATGAGATAATATTGTATTGACGATTAGATGTATTTTTATGTCATTTTAGTTTGTTGGTTAGTGAACTAGCTATTGGGTCTAGCCTATGTTTGTTGAATATAGCTTATTAGAACAAATTTAAATCATTTCCCCCGCGGGCGTAGCACAATTGGCATGGACGAACTTTCTAAATCTCGGACCAACCTTATCCAAGTTCTAGAGCGTAGGTTCGAATCCTAGTTGTACCGTCACTTAACGTTACACAAGTTGTGGGCTCGATTCGTGCAACACCCTCAAAGAACAAATTTAAATCATTGAACTTAACAAAGTTGTACTGCCCGTGTAAAGCCAATCTTGTTGAGTTTGGGAAGAGTTGACCTTGGGCAACTATGGTATTTATTTTAAGTTCACTTTGAATTCTCTCTTGGTGAATATATGCAAAATACAATGAAATCTTAAATTTCTGCTTGTGCAATGCAACTACTGGAGCTTTGGCTGTAGGCTAATGTCTAAACTTACTCCCACTAAAGGGTTAATTGAAGCGAGTTGAGGGTAGGTCAAGTAGTTTTACTTGGCATGCATGCCTTTTATTCCCCTTGCAGTGCCCATTGTAATACATGTAAAAGGAAAGGAAGAGAGACATCTGCCAACATAAGGAGGGAAATTGAGAACAAATCAAGGTTTTTTTTTTTAACAAGACAAGATATATAAAAAAGTGCACAAAAGGGGAACACGTTCCATATACAAAAGAAGCTACGGCCCAAGAGAGCCCAAGAAATCCACTTTTTCCTCTATAGATGTGCACTCCCCTGCCCCAATAAAATAAAAAAGAAATGGAAGTGTCCTTGATAGTGTCAATAAAAGACTTAATGCCGTCAAAGCAATGGCGATTATGGTCCATTAATAGACACCACCAAAGGCAAATTGGCGCTACCCAAATCAAGTTAATTATCTGAATTTTGAACTATAATTAGTGGTAATTTAACAAATCAATTAATTGCAAATAAATATCCGTAAGACATATACACCCTCTTCTAGGTCTATCAATTGAGTGCATTCTGACCTAATCAGAGCATGGGGTAACAGTTCAACCATATAGCAAGGCATATTTATTGTTGGTTTAACATAACCTGAACCTTTTGAACGAAACTTTTTCCCTTAAGAAAGTTGATATGTGTGTCTGTGCAAGGATGTTTTTTGACCGATTGAAATACTTAAGTGTGTGGATTTTTTGAGCTGGAGTATTTGTTTGTGCTTCTTGTGCTCAGGGTTACAGATTAGATATGAGAGGACAAAACATTATTGGCCAGAGGATGAGAAAATTCAAAAGACAAATTGACTGTCGAGCTGACATAGACAGGTTAAATGCTCCTTTTCTTGCAATTTATGAGTCCCTTATACCAGCAGAGGAGGAAAAGGCAAAGCAGAAGCAATTGTTAACGTCATTGGAGAATCTTGTTAGCAAAGAATGGCCTGGCGCTCAATTGTATCTCTATGGATCATGTGCTAACTCATTTGGGGTTTCAAATTGTGATATTGATGTTTGTCTTGCAATCAAGGATATAGATGTTGACAAATCTGAGGTACTGTTGAAGTTGGCAGACATACTGCAGTCGAATAATCTACAGAATGTCCAGGTAATTTGTCTGCCTTTCTGACTTATGTGTTATATACTTATATCCAATTCTGGAAGATGTCATTTTTGTTTTACTTAATGGTACCATTCAAAATTTATCGGATCTTTCTGGTGCTAATGTCATTTTGGTTAAAAAGCTGAAAAAGGGTGTAATGCAGTAAATTTCCTTTCCTTCTCATTGAAATGAAGAATAACCATTGGGTAGGTCCCGTTTATAGTGCAGGGACGACTATTATTATACTTGATTCATCATGCAAAGAGGAAAATACTTCATCGATAGCAAAATACCTTGCCTTCTCATTGAAATGAAGAATAACCATTGGGCAGGTCCCGTTTATAGTGCAGGGGCGACTATTATTATAATTGATTCTTCATGCAAAGAGGAAAATACTTCATCTAGTAAGAGGCCACGACAACCATTCCTTGCCATCTAATTATTACTATTATTCTTATTATCACTCCTGTGGTTTACTCATCACCCTATCACACATGAAAGAGCAGGAGTGTAAGAACACTTATCTAAAAGTACTTATCTCATTTATTGCACATAAAAAAATATCACACATGAAAGAGCAGGAGTGTAAGAACGCTTATCTAAAAGTACTTATCTCATTTATTGCACATAAAAAAATATCATATTTAATTGTTTTTATGTGATATCCGTTAAAATCTCTCTCTCTCTCTCTATATATATATAATTATATATGTATTTGTAGATGAAGAGTTTGCTTAAATAGAAAATTAGCCATATTTATAGAGAAACAGGCGTAGCAGGTGTAATAGAGTGGTAAGGTGCTTGGCTTTCTCCAAATTGTTTACAAGTTCAATTTCCAATATATAAGCTATTTTTTAAAGCTATGAAGAAGTGAACAGGCTAGGCAACTTTTCTGCACTTCAAACTAACATGTGGTCCTACAAAAGCATCACAAAGTGAAAGTTAGTAAGGACAGTTGCACATGTGGCCATAGAAATCTATTAAAAATGGTGATTCCACATATTTATTGTAGAATTTGTAAATAAAAAATTGGAGACTAAGGTTTAACTGTGAATCCATTCTGATTGTTGTGCGAATTCGCGACAGTTTGTGACCCTTGTTTAAATGAATCATGTGAGTCAAGAGTCTGACTATTGCATGGAACCAGGGAGGGTAGAAAATAAAAAGTAAATACTATTATAAAGGTTAGAAAAAGAAACTTGTTTCTAAAACATCATTTTAATGAGTAATCTTGTCTTGGTGTTCTAAGGCCCCTCTCAAGGTTGCCTTTTTCTCCATGGACGGCTGCTTGGTGGCGCATTCCCACTTTGGATGTGTTGCGACAACGGAACATTATTGCGGTCAACTGGTGCTTTTTATGCAAGAAGGATGGGGAGTCCGTTGACCACCTCCTCTTGCATTGCCCTGTGGTGTACGACTATTGGTGCCTTCTTCTTGGCCTCTTCGGTGTTCTATGGGTGATGCCGGATACAGTCCGCGATCTTCTGGCCTCTTGGAGAAGCATGTGGGTTGGTTCTCACGCTCGCCCTTTTTGGAGGGTGGCTTCCTTGTGTTTTTGGTGGGGCATTTGGCTTGAATGCAATAGGCGTTGTTTTGAGGGCATTGAGGCCATTAAAGATTATTTTATTTCAAATTTGTTTTGTTGGGTGGAGGGTCGGTATTGTATTTCCATTGATGAGAAGATAGATGTTTTGGGTTCTCTTGGTCCTTAGGGCTTTTTTGTACATGGGATGCACTCCTCGGTTGAGTGCTCTTTTATAAACACACTTACCAAAAAAAGAAGAAGAGTAATCTCGTCTTAGTGTCGGAACTACCTTCTGGAGTGGATTTACTCTAGTGCTGTGTTGACAGACACACATGCGTTGGACGGAATAATTGTTATATCGAAATAGAATCCTGAGGCTGGTCAAGTCTTGTCTTGATATACAGTTCACTTTTGGTAAGAATCAGATAAACATCGAATGAATGAGGACTCCAATATTTTCTTTTATTTCATTCCCTTCTCACCAGCAAAGTGAGTTGTTAAGTTTTGTTTAGTCTATTGGCTGGAACATGGAAGGTCGCAAGCTAACTTGTCATATTGGGCTTACCTCCTGTCATGAACTTCTAAAATAAATTGATTGATTTTTTTTAAGTGTTAAACTTATATATATATATATCAACGTAAGTGTGAATGCATAGATGGATATTACTTTCTTTGTAACACATTAATATTTTGATGTATACGAATTTGGAGATCAAGGAAACAGCTTCTTCATGTACAAAGGTAAGGCTCTACGCATGGCCTTGTCACAATGGTAAAGTTGGTATCAAGGAAACAGCCTCTCCATTTGCGGATGTAAGACTGTATACATCTACCTCCCCATATTTTTGCAATAGCGGGAGCCTCGTGCACTAGGCTAGGCCTTTTAATTATTTGTTTATTTATTTTTTTAAAACTCTAAAAATAATGAATGTTGTATTAATATTGCCTTACCTAGAAAACAGCACTTTGATATCTTAATCAATACGTCCCTTTTAGGATTGAGTGAGGATGGGCAGGTGTATTTGAGGGACTTAAAAATGTATCATTTGTCTGCATTGGTACTTTTTGGTAAATGCAATTTTTCATGGTTATTTTTAGATAAGGTTTTGGAGCTCGTCCTATGGCATTCTTGAGAGTTAGGAATTCCAAGCATGTTGTCCTTGTTTTCAGCATTAGTTGGTAATTAAAAAGTAAAACAAGTTTTTTTTAGAAATTTTATCATGTTTAAGATTTAGTTGAATACTTTTACCAGAATTTAAGGTTATTAAAGTTTTTGAGGCGCAGTTGGTCTATATAAGATGATACATATGCTTTTCTTTATTTAATATAAGCATTTCTATACCACAGTGAGTGACCTAGGGAATGCAAGTCGACTTAGTAGATTCAGTTCATCAATAATAAGTCCAAGAAGATAATGAAAGAGAGAAGAACGGGTGCTAGTTTGTGTATGCTACAACACATCTGGTCTTAAATTGGAAATTGCAACTAAAACTGGAACATAGGTCCTCATTTAATGAATGACTACAAAGGAGGAAGTTGAATATTTCTTTACCTTTAGGATTTTGTCGTAAATACAAGTTTCTTAATAAATGCCTGCCACACAGGAAAAGAATATTGAATATGATTCTCATGCTTTAGAACTATGTGAATTGAGTGCCTTTTCTTGAAGAGTGGATTGCAGTAGCACGAAAAATGCCCAAAAGAAGGAAGTTGAATTTTATTCTTCCTCTTCCTCAGCTTCTAATTTTCCTTTTCTTTTTCTTTTTGATGGTTATTATTATTGTTGTTATTTTCATAATTGTTAAATTATTTTTAATGTTGAACTTGACTTTCTCCAAGTGAGGAAAAATTCTGAGATCATTCTGATCATTGTACTTCATTACTTCTACAACTTGGATGGTGTAGTGATGTACTTAAGGTTTTGGAAGTAACAAATATATATATATATAAATAGCAATAATAAAGTAAAATAAAGAACAAGAAAGAAAACATAGAGGCAGATAAGTGATCTGTTTTTGCTCTCCTGTTGCTTGTTTAGATGGTTCAGGCGACAGTGAACCCCTTGCAAACACATGTTATATTCAGCCTACAAACATTTATAACAAGGACTCTCTAATCATGTTATTCCAAACTATCCGTTTATCCTCAAACTATCCGCTTCTGCCCTTCATACTGTAAATATCATTTGCTTTAAAAACAATTTTTTATTTGCTTAGTGGTAATGGTGTTTTCAGGAGCTCTATCAATCTCTATACATCTTTAACATCAATAGAAGTGGTTATGAACTTGCATGCAATTTTCTTATGGGTTCACATTTTATTTTTTATCTATAGGCACTTACACGTGCTAGGGTCCCCATAGTGAAGCTTTTGGATCCAGTAACTGGAATTTCCTGTGATATATGCATAAACAACATGTTGGCGGTTGTAAATACAAAGCTTCTCCGGGATTATGCACAAATAGATGTGAGATTGCGGCAGTTGGCTTTTATTGTGAAACACTGGGCCAAATCAAGAGGAGTAAATGAAACGTACCGAGGAACACTTTCTAGCTATGCGTAAGTTTGCTTAGCTTGAGTGGTTCAGAAAAGTATTTTTGCTATTTATTTTTATTTTCATTTACTGATAAATATGGATGTTTTCAGGTATGTTCTAATGTGCATTCATTTCTTACAACAGCATAAACCTGCTATCTTACCATGTTTACAGGTGCGTATTGTATTGCTTCTTGATTTTTAGCTTGAAGATATCTATGAATATTTTAATGCATTGGGTGTAGGCTCCAGATCCTTATTATGGTTTTCTTGCTCATTTTTGCTCGTGTATCTATTCGTAGCCCTTCTTTGTTAAAGTTGAGTAGTCCTAAACTCGAATTATGTTGACACTTGGTCCTCTTAAGAAAGTTGCATCTGTATTTGTTTTGCATTTGAGGAATGATTGTGTCCTTTTGGATGGATCCATCGATGAAAATTAGTGACTCGTGAAGAAAATGAAGACTACTTGATTTTTGTCAGTTGCAATAGACGATCCCTCCACAGGGGAATCAATGAAATTCAAAAGCCCCAAATGGGTGTGTTTGATGAGTGGTTTTTTTAGAAGTAGTTAGTGATGGGTTTTGATGGAGAACCAGTTTTGAATTTCATTGATGAACCACACATGTTCCACCTCTACTTTTGGAGATGGGGCAAATTTGGATGAAATTAGGGATTTGATATAGTTAGTTTTAATATATATATATCTCCTCATATTGACCCAAGCCAGCTAACGCAAGCCCAACAGTCATATCTGTTAACTTAGCGCAGCACTTGTCCAAGCCTTAGAGAATGATGCAAAAACAGTAGCAAGTTGCTAACTGCAGCAGAGAGAAACTCCAAGGAAAGGGTGTTCCAGCAATAAACAAGCAGAATAAAAGAAAAATAAAAGAGAGAAAAAGCAATCGAAGTGGAGCGAAGATAGATGAGTTCTAGGGCAAAAGACCCAAGAGTAAACTCAATATGATTTCTGGAATCAATACTGTTGAAGTATATAAACACTTATGTTAACATGGTATCAGAGCAGGAAGTCTTGTGTTCAAACCTCACCGCCACCCTTTGTTTAAAAATTATTGTTTCACGTGTTGGACTTGAATGCCACACGTGAAGGGGCGTGTTGAAGTATATAAATACTTAAGTTACAACCTCTCTAACAGCTTAAGCTTTTAGAGTAGTTGGTAGTTAACAAATACTATCAAAACACCGTGTACAAAGTCTCTTAAAATACTATTTATACTAGGGTTCAACAGCCTTAGCAACCTAGCCCTTAAATATTTTAATAACTAATAAATCCTAGGTCTCTAAAGTACTTAAAAAGATTAGGACCATAATTATCATCTATCAGATAACATAAAGTATTAAAATAAATTGAAGCACATAAGAAGAAAGCAAGTAATAGAATTTCTGAAGACTAGTTGGCTCGATTAGTCTTGGACAGCCTTGTAGATGCCCCCCGTATTGCCCTTTCCTTCCACGGTCGCAAAGGCCTTTCTGTCACTTCCAGAATTGCACTCCTTGATACTAGATTCCAACAGTATCAAGGAGTGCAATTCTGGAAGTGACAGGAAGGCCTTTGCGACCGTGGAAGGAAAGGGCAATACGTTTGTATAACATGGCACTGATCGGATTCTTGGGGTTGGATTGTGTAGAATCAATCATGTTTTTAGTCTTTTGTTGCGGTTTCCCTTAGCCTATATAAGGATGTATTATGTGTTTGTGAAGGGCAGAGTCCCAAAAATAAAATCCAGTTTGTTTTTCATATATCGTCTTCTTCCTTCAGTTTCTTATTAGTTTCTTATTAATTCAGTCAAGTGATCCTAGTCAAGTGATCCTGTCCTACTTAGTGACTTTGTTTATGGCAGAGGGTGGCTTGACAAAAGCTGTATAAGGGTTAACCAAAGGTAGATCTGTTACAGGAATCTTACTGGATTCATCCAAATATTCATACTCATACAAATACTCTACTTTAGAGGAAGAAGAGGGTTGAAGAGATCGAGATGAAGAAGATCGAAAAGAACGAGAGCTTGAACCAGAACTGGAAGATCTAGACATAGACATGATAAAGGAGATCTGGGTTCATCAATTACTTCCACATACAAAAATAAGTTCAAAATCATATAAGAGTATAGTTTTCTCACAAAATATTACCAAGAAGGGGTTTAGGCAGAGCGAGATCTATGGATCCGTCATGCACCGTAAATCTCTTCAGATTTTGGTATTAAATACATAGATAATACGGAGTCTAACAAGGAAGGTAACCCGAGCTAAAAGGCCTTCAACCAACAGACGCTTAGAGACTGTTTTCCTTAAGAGACGAAGTACTATTAAGTATTATGATACACAAAATAACCAATTTTCACAAAGAAAAGAAGAGAAAGTTTGTAGCATTTAATTAAATGAAGATCATAAAGCCAAGAACCATTATATTGAAAAATATGCAGATGTGAAAAACTACCATGATAGAGAACATATTAATGTAGTGGTTGTAACTGAATCCCCCAGAAGGTGTTTAAGTAGCCATATGACTCTGATACCAATATACAAACACGAAGTAGGACAGGATCACTTGACCTATGGATCTGATAATCAAACTCAATGCCAGGCCCAAACTTCACCATCCTAAATGTCTCACAAAAATTCCGATGTGAAACGTAGCCTTTAACTACGAACCAGCCCATCTTACCCACCTTCAGCTCGGAACCATGCTCCGGCCCAAATTCTGGGTGGGAAATAAAAACAGATTGCTTTGCAGGACTCGGACAACTGGTCGTTCGCCTTTTACTTGTCATGCTTACTCTGATTCATATGATTGTAACAACTAGTATACTTCTTTCCCTTTGCATGATGTGTCCGATCCTTACCTGTCATATGCCAATGCTCTGTTTTTATTCTTCTGAAGCAAAATTTTTATAATCCTAATTAAAAGCAAATTCCTAATTTCATCCATCTTTGCCCCTTCTCCAAAACTAGAGGCAGAAGATGCGTGGCTCATTTATGAGAATCATATCTTGTTCTCCATCAGATATCCCAACACGTGTAAAATATTATATAGTTAATCATATTACATTGACTCAATGGTTGATTTTAATACAATAATTTCACTGCGGATATTTACTGAATTGTTTTCTTCAGCTATAGTTATTGTTCACTAAGAGACTAATGAGGTTCTACAAATAGAATTATTGTCATTTTTATTACAATTATCACCAGTATGATCACTGATAAATGTTCCAGCATTTATATATGAACGGTGGAGACAGCAGCTGGACACTTGTGGTGGTTAACCTCTTGAATGAATAAATAATTTATCTTCAAAACTTTTGTCAGATGAAGTGGTGGTTAACCTCTTGAATTACAGCAGCTGGACACTCGTAGTTGTAATTTGTTTGCATTCTTTTGTTTATAATAGCTAACTTTACCACCCCCACCCCCCACCCCCTTCAAAAAATTGATGAAAAGTAAATGAAAATTAAAAGAAGAAAAAATTTAGAGTAAATCTAAAACTGAATGTATCTTTTAGAATGCCGGATTTCCCGTGAAAATTTGGTGACTGTTTTTTAAACTATGAAACTGGGTTATCATGGACAATCCTTTACTTACATTTTGTTTGGCTGTGTCAGATGGTAATCATAATTAATCAATATTTATTAGAGTCGGTGTTTTATTTTTTGCCAGATTGTTAAAACAGGAATTCCACCGACACATGTACCACACACAAAGACAGTTTCTAGACAATCAATTAATGGATTTCTATATTCTCTTTGCTGTAATGCGTATCTGTGCTATAGTGTGTCAACTTGCTTCAAACTTGACTGATATCTTCTCATGTGTGAGGTGCCAGAGTCAGCTTCAGATGCTTTTCTGCTTGCAAATACCACCGAGTTTACTCCTACTGATTAGTCCCTAAGTATATTATTGTTGATACCCAAAGAAATTGAATCCATATAAATACCTAATAGAATGAGATGATGCTAATTGTTGTCATCCTGTTAAGAGTAGTTGGAATAGTAGATTTGTTATTCTATAATCTGTTCTGCTTGTGCAATAACAGAAATTATGGTGGGCATAGAGACATTAGTACAACAAACATCCGTATAAATGTTTTGGCTTGGACATAGTTTTTGTTTCTCATTGAACCTTTTCACCTGGATGTGATTGACCTTACTTGTGATTCATTTTCTCAAAATCTTTGTCAGGAAATGGAGAAAACTTATGCTATAAATATTGAAAACGTCGAATGTGCCTATTTTGATCAAGTTGAGAAACTGCATGATTTTGGATGCGGTAATAATGAAAGCATTGCTCAGTTGGTATGGGCATTCTTCAATTACTGGGCGTACCGTCATGATTATGCCAATGGTGTTATATCTATTCGCACAGGAAGTCTTCTCAGGTAAATACACATTGTAGGTTACGCATGAACTGGATTTTTATTGTCAATGCTGACTACATAGGTATGTAGAATGTAAGAGCATGTTTTGCGTATTATCATCTCCTTTATAAAATTCTTCATATCACATAGATCCTTATTATCAATGTCTGTGTTAGCTTCTTCTTGTTCTACTCCCAAATAGTTTTGTGGCACTTAATATATGCCTAAGTTAACACACGGGTTCAAAATGTGGTCATGACCTCTGACATTGATGCCATTAATATGTGCACTTAATAATGGCAATGGCAATAACTCAATTCAAAGGAATAACAAATCATGAAAGAACATGTTTATGTTCATAAAACGATTGAAGTTTCTTAGCTGCACATAAAAATAGAATCAAAATACTAGTAGCTAAACAACCACTTAATGTATAGACCAAAGTAGTTTAATCCTATGAACTTCAAAAATTTCATCTTAGTCCATACAATTAAGATGCTTGCTGTGGTTTGCTTGATATAAGTTGTCAAGAAGCCTCTAATGCGGAAGTAATAGAGCCATTGTCTCTATGGGGACCTTGTGGGCGGGTGCAAGTGGCATTGGCAAGTTATCACATTGGGCAAGCTACGTATGCACCATTCCACATCGCTTGGGTGGGTGAAGTGCGATATGTTGGTTTCATACCCTTCTAGGACACAACGGGTGTTAAAGTCGTGATGGTTGTGAACTTACCAGAACTCCGTAGTTAAGCGTGCTTAACCTGGAGTAGTCCCAAGATATGTGACCCCTTGGGAAGTCTCTGGTGCGGGTGAGCCAAAAGTTGATAATATTGTGTTTGGAAAGGAGGGGGGTTGTTACAGTCTCTATGCTAGGTTTGTCATTCCTACATTGGCGAGATTCCATTTTAATGCATTTGGTTGTCTAAAGATTATTTTCTTGGTTAATACTGGAAATGCTAATCCAGTATATTAGTTTTAACCAAGGAAGCCAAATTCAAAGTTTGTCTTTCTATGTATGTATGTATATACGAGATATGTAGTTGTCATAGTACTTTTTGTGCTTATTTGTTTACCCCACCCCCCCCCCCCCCCCCCCCCCCCCCACATCCCTTCTCTTCCTCCTCTTTTCTTTTCTTTATTTATTTTTATTTAATTTTTTTGTTGTACTCTATAAGATTATGAATTTAAGCTTTAGACAATGCACAAGGCTTAAGCGTGGGTCCTTTGATCATTAATGTTGGTGCAGGATCTTGAGTTCTTTTAATAGTTTAAATATGCACAAAAATTGAAGCATCTATCCTTTTTTCTTTCGACTAGCCAACTAATGGCTTCTATATGTTTATATTTACAGCAAGCAAGCCAAAGACTGGACTAGGAGGATTGAGAATGACCGTCATCTGATATGCATAGAGGATCCCTTTGTGGTATCTCACGACCTAGGTCGAGTGGTGGATAAGCGTACCATAAATGTCTTGAGGGAAGAATTTGAACTTGCTGCAGATATAATGCAATCTGATCCTGATCCTTCTGTAAAACTTTTTGAACCATACGCTCCAGCTTAACTTGCTTATTTATTCCAAGTGTTGATAGTGTTTTGGTTCTGCCTATATTCCCTATCAATCTTTCTTCGTCACCCTTTAATTATAATAGATGTATTTAGGGTGCCGGACTTCACCCCCAATTGTAAAGAAATGTTTTATAGAGCGAGCTTTACAGCTTCCACCCGTTTTCCCTATACAATCTTTTCCCTATCTCTGTTGTATTTTGTGTTTATACAAGGGCAGTGCTAGGTCTAACAGTAGAAGTATGTTAGGAAAGTGTTTCAAATTCCTATTGTAATTAGGTTTTCTATTTAGAGTATATTTTATATGATAATTTCTTGTTAGAGGAAAGTATTATTCTCCAAGGAATTATAATCTTTGTCCAACAAGAAATTAGGTTTGTAACTCTATAAATAAATACCTAGTATTGATGGTTGAGACTTATGAGAATGAGAGAGATGTGCTTTGAAGGGTAGAGAGAGTTTGTGTTGAGTAGAGTAGACAGCGATGGGAGAAGCAGTCTCGTGTGAAGAAGTCGCAAAGGCGAGAAGGAGTTGTGAGTACACACTTAAATGTTTACCGGTGTTGGTAATTCTCTACTATTATAATATCTCTGCATGATTATAATGAAATCTATTCTCATCCGTGGACGTAGGCCAAAGTTGAGGCTGAACCACGTTAAATATTGTGTGTTATGTGTGTGATTAATGTGTGAGTAAAACATGTGTGGATGATATTGGGCAGGATTAATTCTTAAGTGTGAGATGAGAATTAATTCCTAACAAAGTCCTACTAGCACGTTCAAGGGTACATGTATCACAAATTAAGATTTGTATCCAATGTTGTACTGGTGGTCTTGGTATTACCAGATGGTATCACATGCATGGTTCGCCGAATTGTAAGATATGCGAAGTATTGTCTGATTCTAACGCTTTTGGAAGGCGCTGTACAATTCGTTTGATTTTATTTTTTTGGTGCTGCTTTTACTAGGTCTCACGTCCATTCATTGGTTTTATTTTTTTTAGGCTGACATACCATGGACCTGAAGCAAATTTAGACTGCTACATAGAAGAAAACTAAGGAAGAAATATGTTTGTTAGATGAGAAAGCATTTTTCATAGAAGGAAAAAATATATTGAGTTTGTGCTCTATCTTTGTGTCCATCGTATATCTACAAGTTGATCTTAGAAGGAGTACTTTGTGAATTATTATTTTTAATGTTCTTGAAGATTATTTTTGGTTTGAGCAATCTCAGTAGGCCACTGCGATACAGAATGATTCAGACACTTCTAGATACATATCATCTCAAGTATAACTATTAGACTAAGTATTGTTGGATGACATAGATAAACAGTGACCAAAATCAATAGAATGACAAGTATGCATGCATATGATGCAAGTATTACTTAAAAATCTAACAGAAATATGATGTTGATTCTTTATTTGATTGGCTTGCGTATGAGTTGGATATAAATCGTTCCATTCGTAATGTTTTTGAAAGATGCTAACAACATTGATACTTATTCGATCATTACTTTTAAGACTGATATTATTCGTTTTCTCTTATGATCTGGTTCAGAACAAGTTATGAAAAAACAATAATCAACACGAGCACACGTCATTTTGTCCCGGCAAATCCATTTGTTTTTACGGAGACTTGAAGTCTTAAATTTTCACTCGAACTATTTCACTTTTATAGGTAGAGATACGAAAAATTGCATATTATTGGATCCCCATCAAGTTGCATTATTATAAGTGCCAGAAAATACTGCACACTGATTGAAATAATTGAGAATCAAGTAATCTATGCATTATAAATGCCGCTTTGTTATTTTGTTGTTTCTTTTGTTCTCTATTATTGGCACTTTAAATGATTCTGTATAAAACACCAAAAGCAGTATATACATGCATGCACCAGGCAAACCAACTTATTCCTCATTAACAACATGCGAAATATTCAAATATTTTTCTGCTGGTCTGAAAAATACTAATCTTCCAGATTACGACTCCATGATGATTTTTTTTTTCTTTACAACGTAGAAGTAAACCGTAAAGAAGTCTGCTTGATTCAGTTTTTTGAAAATATTTTAATGAAAATTCAGTTACAAAAATAACTGTTTTCAGATAATTCATTTGTATTGTTCTTTATTCTCATAATTCTTGGAAATAGTTTCAAAGATACAAACCAAAAGATTTGTTTGGTTTTGTTTTCATAGATACAAACCAAAGGGCCTGCTTGGTTTTGTTCCTAGAGGAGCACTACGAAGGTCATGTAATTGAATTTTACTATTTTACTGCCTTTGTTAAGGGTAGAAAGATTGGGGATGGATTTTTCATTGCTCAAGAGCTCCTTAAAGGGTATCACTTGGCCTCTTCTGCCCCTAAATGTGTTCTCAAAGTGGACATTTGATTCTATGAATTGGGACTTCCTTCTTGATATTCTTAGCATTATTCATCTCCCCCCAATGTTCATAGGTTGGGTCAAGGCTTGTGTTTGCAGCCCCTCCTTTTCCATTTCTGTCAATGGTGAGTTGGTTGGTTATTTTAGAGGTGCCCAAGGTCTTAGGCAAGGAGATCCTTTATCCCTTCTCCTTTTTGTCTTGGTCATGGATGTCCTCTCTTCCTAGGTTTAAGTTTCACTAGAGATGTTTTGATAACAAGATTTTCCACTTGTCTTTTGCTGATGACCTTATGATGTTTTGCCACGGGGATCCCTTGTCTTTGAATGTGTTACTAAAGCGCCTCTAGAAATTCACTCTTTTATCTGGTTTGAAGCTCAACCATGCTAAAAGCCATATCTTTATGTCTAATATAAAGGAAGATCTCATTAACAGTATGAAGACTGCTAGTGGTTTTGAATTGGGCAAATTCCCTTTCAAGTACCCAGGGTTGCCCTTGTCCTCTGTCAGGCATTCTCCTAATGACTTTAAAGATCTTGTTGAGAAAATAACTAGTAGAATCTCTAGTTGGACTTCTAAAATGTTGTCTTTTGCAGGCAGAATCATGCTTATCAAAACCATTCTTATTTTATTAGTATTCATATGTACTGGAGTTGCCACTTGATTCTTCTTTGCCATGTTGTTAAGAGTATTGGCTCTATACTTAGAAGATTTCTGTGGACTGGGAAGGACTTGAGAGCCACTGGTGCTAAAGTGAGGTGGGCTACTGTGTGTATGCCTAAGGAGTTTGGAGGTATGGGTATTCCTAACTTGCTTCTAATTAACAAAGTTGCCACCTTAATGCACATTTGACATCTCTTTCAGGCTAATGGTCAGTCGATTTGGGTTGATTGGGTGCATGCAACCTTGCTTAAAGATAAAAGTTTTTAGGCCATTAAAGCTTCTTCTTTATGTTTTGGTAATTTGGAAAGGTATCCTGAAATTGAGGGGGGTGCTAAGAATTTGATCAAGCATCAAGTGGGTGATGGTAAGAGTGTGTCTCTTTGGTATGAATTTTGGATGCCATTTGGCTCCTTGATTGACCATTGTGATCCTCAACTCATCTGCCATTCTTGCTGGCATGGAAATCCTAAGTTGTGTAGCATTATCAGAAGATGTTGTTGGAGAGTGACTCTTATCTCTTTCTTGCTTATGTCCTATTGATATATTGTTTTCCCTCCCTCTTATCAATGTTGGTAATGAGGATAGGGTTTTATGGAACCTCTCCCCTAATGGTTCTTTCAATTTCAAGCACACTTACTATGCCTTCTCCCCCCTTCTTTTGCCTATGCTTTGTATCATTCTATTTGGTTTGGAAGCCATGTGCCTAGACATGCCTTCATTTTATGGCTTGCCATTTTGAAGAGACCAAGTACCAAAGATAGGGTTTTTACTCAAAGTGGTAATGATGTGGTCTGTCCTTTGTGTGAGATAGAAGATGGAAGTCATGATCATCTTTTTTTCAGATGCAGATTCTCCACTAGGGTTTGGTGTTGGATTCAACACAAATGTGGAGTGTATGTGGGAGATTTCTCATTCATATATGCTGTGAATTGGATGTCAACCATGTGGAGTAAAGGTACCAAATGCATCAATGCTTTTGTGTATAGATTGTGCTTCGCAACCACTATATATTTCTTATGGCGGGAAAGAAACTCTAGGGTTTTCACTGGGAAAAAGCTGGCTTCCTCTTGTGTTTAGAGAAGGATTGAAAACTGCATTAGGCTCAAGCTTCTGTCCTTCAAGTTCAAGGACATCCCAAAGGCTAGATCTGTTGTTGCTGCATGGCATCTTCCTGAAGCTGTGTTTAATAGAGTTGGGATTGATATGTCTGTTGTCGAGGGGGAACTGGTGATCATGGGAACCATCGCTATTTGAGTGTGGTGACTATTCATGTTTTTGCTTCTGTGAGTTTTGGTGTGTTGTTGGTTGAGGCTTTTGTTTAGGCTTCTTGCTTTGGCTTGTAGCCATCTTCTCTTTTGTTTGCTTGCTGGGAGGGTTGCCCTTGGCTGTGTATAGTTGCTTCTTTTTGGTATATTCAATTTTTAATTACCGAAAAAAAATCAAGAACAATACTTCTTTTGTAGTATTCAAAAATAATTAAAGGAATAAGAAGGGTTTTAATTGTTTGGGGAATGGAACACAGTTACATATATTATGTTCATTATTTGGCTCAAGAAGATTTCGAATATTGATACAAATACGTACATATGCCACATCATGAAACTTTGCGTTTCCCAAGTTGTACACACAGAGATCCCTTCGTCCATAGTGGTGGCAGGCACACATATACATGCATCATGCATGTATATTATATGTGTAATCGTGGATGTTCATGCATTTTTTTAAAAACAAATTGGTATTCCAAGAATATCATGTGTATGTATCTCGGTCAATTACTGAAAGATATGTACGACACATGCTCGTAATACTTATGCACATCTTTTAGTGATTAGTCGAATAACATGTGACACATACCCAGTCCGACTAATCACATTTGGAAATTTCCATCCCAAATATATATTCACCATTGTAGCGGATGAAAAATGATTTATACATACAAAAATGTGGAAAAGCATATACAATACAAATAGGTTTATTTACATATATAGCCTTTGACAATTAAGCCCCTCCCCGCTGATTATTCTTTTCTTTATTTTTTAATAATTATTTTCATTTATAAAATTCAAGTAGACAAGCACAATATTGTGGAGTGCCCCCCATTGAAAAAGGAAATATATTAATTATCCATCTAGAGCTAATGGAAACGTAAGAAATGTTGGGGTTGTCCCATATCGGTTGTGGAAGGAGTTGGTGGTCAGTATATAAGTGTGAGGGAAAACCTCACCCTTTGAGCTAGCTTTTGGGGTGAGAGAGGCCCAAGACCACCCAACACTGGTATCAGAGACCAGGTTACCAACAAGTCTCGGCCCAGGTTCAGGGAAAAACTGGTTGTCGTTGCTCCGACCTAAAGCCCGGTGTGTGAGGGGGAAATTGTTGGGGTTGTCCCACATCGGTTGTGGAAGGGGCTGGTGGTCAGTATATAAGTGTGAGAGAAAGTCTCACCCTTTGAATTAGATTTGGAGGTGAGAGAGACCTAAGACCACCCAATAAGAAATAACTTAAGTAATAAATTATGGATAAAACTAAAATAACCTCATGTTTATTTAAGTCTTATTGTCTTACATTATTTAGGGTCTGTTTGGGAGCATGAAATTGGAATTGGGGGCTCCAATTCCAAATCCATTATTTGGATGTAACAAAATATTTTGAAATTGAAATTGAAATGCAATTCTAAATACATCAATTCCAAAACTTTAATTCCACAAGGAGAAGTTGTGTTTTTCAATTCCACATCTTCTCCAAGCCTTGACCCACTAAATGTTCTTTCTCTCTAACAACAAATTTTTCACAACCACAAACATACATACATATACATAAATACCTATATATACGAATATCTATACACATGTTTATATATAAATATATATATAGACACATATATACCTATACATATAAATATATTTATATAGAGGGCATATATATACAAATACACACAAATATATAGCCCCCCCCCCTATATATATATACACACACATAAACACACATCTAGATTTTAAACACACATACACATGCATATACACACACATATATTCATACATATAATTGTATACTTATACTTATACCTATATATATATATATATATATATATATATTTATATTGTCTAATTTTATTTTAAAGTTATGATATTTTTCATTCAAATTGGGTTTGTGATTGAAATTCAATTACACTTGAATTCTAAGCGTTAGCCCATCGGGGTGGTTAAAAATATGTGTTAAGAAAACACCCTTGAGATGGTCTAGGGTTACCTATCGTAAGCGCAC